>OZ038500.1:39455076-39955076 GCA_964036315.1 Acanthosepion esculentum | reverse complement strand
GAATTTAAAATTTAATTTTTGCTGCCAAATCATCATCTGCCAATGTAAATTTTCCTCTTTCGAATATACTACAAACTTTTGATGATTAGATGAACAAGTCAGCCATATCAAATGAGCACCTTTGAAGCCTATTCTGATTTGCATTAGTTTTCTTCCTAGTGTAATGGGGTATTGTCATAGATAAAAATCATCTTTCTGAATGTTTGGCTTATTCTTGAACCTTAAATCTTAAAAAATCTAATGCATCTGAGCTGCCATCATACCGTCTGGAACTCCTCATAAGAATGCCATTTTGTCATATAAGCCCATCCCAAAACATTATATCACTTCCATTTTGTTGAGGTTTCAAGTAGCCACACAGCCTTTCTTCCACCTGGGTTTTGTTCTATTGAAAATGACACTTTGGCATTAAAAACAGTCTTCATGTATTCTGTTGCCCCATTTCATTTTCCTTGTGAATATCTTTTAAAGGCAGCCTAGTGATCTGTCTCAAATGCTTTGTTATTTGATTTAATATCCAAAGGCTTGTGCTTTCCAGAACTTCCTCTTGATATGTCAAATAAACCTTATGAACTATTCTAAAATTTCACACTTGACCATTTTAAAGCCTTAAATGTAGCTATGAACATAAGATTTCAAAATTCAGGAAATTTAAAACAAATGGCTGCCTTTTGATTATATCTGCAAAGAATGATCTGGCTTTTATCCTAACTGCACAGATGTTGCCATCATTTGGAAAATAAACCCTTATATTTTAATAATATGCCTAAAAGATTTTGAAGGTTGATAAAGAGATTTTATTTTAATGACTTCCCTTAATATGAAATACAGAAGGGCGAGAGTCCTCAACTTGTCTAAAACCATCCAGATGTTCAATCTGATGAAAAGTGCTGATCATTTTTGCATTGTTCTACATTTTACAAGCTCCAAAGTTATAAAGCATTTCTTTTTATCTGTCAAATCAGCCTTAGGATCCATTTTAAAGATTCAAACTCACATGTCTTAATTTGAGACTTTGATGTTCCAGACATTTTAAACAAAGAGCTGTTTTGTTTACATTTGTATAGAATGAACAACATTTAATCCTAAATAAATTTTGCCATCATTCAGTTAATAAATCTTCAGATTCCAATAAGTATTTTAAATACAAATAAAAAATGAAGTGGTTATTAATGTGACATGCATGTGATATGTGTGCATATTCATGTGTAAAGTCACAAGTCTCTCAGCAAAGTCTGTTCTCTTGTTTTTCAAAATTATTCTGCCTTATTCATATATTTATGATTTACTAAAACAATGAAAGACAAATAAACAATCTTCCAAGATATTTATTAAATGATAATTATTCAAAGAAATTTTCTAAATTAATTGAATTGTTTCAGTTGCATAAAACTATTTTCAGGTTGCAAGTAAGTGTGATTATATATATATATATATTTAGAGAGAGAGAGAGAGAGAGAGAGAGAGAGCGAGAGAGAGAGTTTCAATCTATATATGCTAAACTTGGATAAACAAATTTCTGAAAAATTTTTTTTTTTGTTGTTTTAGATTTAGTCAACAGGTATTTTTCTTTATTATTTCAAACTGGCATTTACAAAACATTTTAAATATTAATTCTTTTAATTTATTTTTATGTTAAAAGTACATAAAAAGGAGCTTTTGATTGTCATGACATTTCCATTGAGACAAGGTGTCCAATCATTTAAGAAACATACAACTGAGTGGACATTTACTGCTGTGATGTTAGTAGACTTGCCTCACAGACTAGCTTATTTATATAGATAGTTAAACCTCATTGAGTGCCCCTCACATGAAGCCTTGTGCTAGATTTAGCATAATAAATATTAATATACTGATGTGATTAATACACTATCATGTCCATAAATATCCAAGTGTGTGTGTGTGTGTGTGTGTGTGTGTGTGATAACCCATTAGGGTTGTAGAGGCACCACATTTACTGCAACAATAGAAGCAGTGGTGTATCTAGAGTAAGATCACCTGACAGAGCACAACCCTCTTCATGCTGGTTTTGAATTCAGAGTTTTCCTTCTCCTAGGCTGGTTGACACCTCAAGGCATAACGGACCAGTCTGTCCTGCTATTTAACATAGCTGGAGGAAAATGGATTCACACTTTTTCCAAGGGCATTAGCGTGAAGTGAATGAAACAGAATCAATTGAGAATTGAACTCAGCATGCTTAACTCACTTTCCACGCCAATATCTGTTATATTATTGGTGCCTCCTAAATATCCAAATGGTGCTTTCAAAATATTTCTGGAGAATTTGAAACTTTCAATGAAATTATGTATACACTTAACAATTTTTCTTTTTATATTTCACTTTAATGGCAATATATTGGAAGAGATCTAGGTAGGAATTGCTCTCATGAAGAGAGAGAGGGAGAGAGACCCAAAATACTACATTTTTTTTTCATGATTTTTTTTTTTACATTGAGATTTTTCATGATTTTTTTAAATTTCTAATTGTCTTTCCAAATCTTTTCTGTTCTACACCTTTTTTAGTTTTCTTTTTGTTTTCAAATTTTGTCAGATTTGCAATAATTGGTCACCATACATTAATGGATGGCAGCAGGAAATTAGAATGAACTTAAAATTTTTTTTGTATTCTTCTCTTTAAGAAATTGAGAGAAGTTGAAAGCATAACCTCCTGCTTTGGACGACAATAGGTAAAATAGTTTTGAGGCCAGTTGTGCAAAAATTTGGTTAATTTACAAAAAGGGAAGATAATTTTAAAAAATCAATTTCAGTATTACTGTAACTTACTTTCAGGCTTACCAAGATTAACGTAAGAAAATTAATCTCATTGCTTGCTATTCAAAAATGAAAGGAGTTCTTTTTAGAGAGTGTTTTTTTCATAGACATTTGTATGCAATATACAACTATCAAAATCAATCAAGTCAGTTTTATGTGATTTTTATTGCATAGATGTGCTCTAGAAATCTAGTCTTGTGTCAAACCTTAAATATTTTAAGTGAATGTGGATAATTTTCACTTACAGTCACATATATGCTTACTTTACAAGCCATTAATAAGAATAAGTATCCTTGAAATAATTTGAGTTGGTTTCTTTCAGGTAAATCAACTTATTGATTATAACAGAGTTTTTCTGTTTTTCTTTTTGTTAGAAAATAACAGATCAATAGTTCAGGTTTTTGTTAGTTCACTTATCTGTTACCAAACAAGGTGACAGAAAAAATTGGATTAGATTTTTATACTGTGCAAATTATTATTTGTGGAAATATTAAATAAAATATTTTACAATGTTTATGAAAAATAAAAGGTTCTTGGAAAGACTGATAATCAAAGCCAGGAAATCAACACAAAGAATGTATGCTTCAAGACTGATTCTCTAATAATATGCATGAATCAGGCCATCTTCTAAAACTACCAAGCATCTTAAATGAAAAATATTGAAAATAGAATTGCCAAAATTTATGATCAGGCTTGACCTACCTGGCTACAAATTAAGCTTAATGGTTGTTAGGGAAAAATGTTCAAGGGGTGGAAGCTGTTTACAATCAATGAACATAAGGAATTGATTTTCATCCAAGCAATTTGAGATTCTCCAATCATAATTCTAAAAATACACTTGCATAAATGTATCTGAACAGATTACTGCAATCAGATACAAAGTTAAATTCATCTACCTCAGTATGCCCCTCCTTAACACCAAAAGATAGGATCAAAAAAGTAAGCATTTTTATGCAGACATTATGTATGAAGAGTATCAAAATATTAGAATTTAATTTTTTAAAATATTTTCTTTCTAGCTGCTGCTGAAAACTTTATCAACTTAAACATAAGGGACACTAGTTACAGTTAAATCTCTGCCATACACATAGACAAAATCAAATATGTTGGCTAATCAAGGTTTTTTTATCACTTCATCCCAAGTAAAGCAGTAAAGCCACTAAGATATAAGGGGTTACTGAGTGTGAAAGAATGAGAAAAGCAAAACATCATTAAGGAGAGAGAATAAAAGAACAGGAATTAAGAATAAAGAAGATAACAATTAATACTGCATTTAAATTTTTGAAGATCAAACTTGACTGGAAAGCAAGAGTTCTGAAGAAAGGTCCACAAGTGAGAAATGTGAGAGAAAAAACTGTTACCATAGAACTCATGGTTACATCTAGCTATTTCAACTGTAAAATGATGAGACCTCCCTGCCAATCTGTTTAAATTCATAAAGGCTAGGTACCAAATCAGAACAATTATCATGAAAATATTAATAGAAACGGCACAGGGCAGCTACGTTAAGGTGGCAAAATGACTGAAGCCAGACTGATATTACAGATTCTTTTTTTTTGGGATTATATCAAGAATTACTAAATACATAGAAGCACCAGACCAGATGTGGCAGCAATATTCAATGCATGGGTGAATGGTAGACTTATACATGATTCTGATAAGAAAAATTGTCTAGCATGACACAGTCAACCAAATTTCCTAGCAGCAGCCATATAAATTAATTCCATATAATATTTCCATTTCATTTCAGTGGAAAATGTTAACTCAAGAAGTTGCCATGAGTTTAGCATCAGCCATGCTGATGGAAGGCAAGAGAGAGCAGTTTCGTTTTAGAGTCATTAAAATTAATAAGCTCCAGTTAAGAAATTGTAGGGTCATTTTTGAAGTCAGCTGTCAATTTAACTTTATCAAACTGATCAGACTTACAATTAAAACAGGAGTAAATAGTTGTGTCATCTGCATAGATACCAAGTTGAAAACTGATAACATCAGGAAGGTTATTGATGAAAATTAGGAACACAGATCCTGGTGGACACCTGCATTAATGCAAAAAACCTAGAAGTGTGGCCATTCAAGACAAATTTCATTTTGCAATATTGAATCAGGGCAAAAATTTGTCTAGAAATGCCATAATCTTTCAACTTGTGAAGAAGACCAACATGCCAAAGCCTGCCAAAACCCTTGAGATATCCAAAGCCACATCCTAAGCTTCACCATTCTTATTTAAAACTTGATAAAACTTTCTGCAATAACCATCAATACGTTAGTATTTAATCTAGAGAAATGAAAGCTGTATTGTTTGTCTGAAAGAAGACCCTGCGAGGTGAGATGCTTAATTAATTCGGAGGTGATTAGAGCCTCTAGTACTTTGCCAAAAGGAAGTAGGCCAATAGTTAGAAGGATCCTTTGCAAAAGCTTTTAAAGACTGTGAAAAGCAAGAAGCAGTGAGATATTTACTGTAGCACAGGGATACCATCATCCACATATTATCTGTGGGGATCCAATTTAGAGATGATAAAAGAAATGGTTGAAGTAATATGCATATCACACAGTAGAGACTCAGTTCTAAGAGGGAAGTCAGGTAGAGATACTCCAGATGAGTAAAGAGTAGTATTGGAAGAGAATTTATCATCAGATGTTAACACTTTAAATTGAGTGAATAGAGGAGGGACTTACTCTTATTTAACATACTATTACAGAATTACAAGTAGGCACTATAATCAAAGCTATACAGTGTCTCATTCTGTCAATGAACAAAGACTTAGCCTCTTTGAGGACATGTTTACAATTCTTATGAATTGCTACAAAGAGCTCTCTGTTGGGATCAGAACTATCATGCCAGCATATCCAGAAAAAGTCATTCCTGTGGGCTATAGAAGCTTAACAGACAGGTGTGAACCAAGGAGATGATTGTGGTTTCACCTGGTATTTCCAAAGTGGTACAAATATCTCAATGCCAAATTTTACCCAAGAAGAAACTTCAGTGGCACAATTCTCAATAGGAAGGTTATAAATATCACTTCAAGGGGTTTTGTGAAGAAAATCATGAAATGAATCCCAGTCAGTATTCTTGTAATAGAAAGAAGAATAGATGATTTAAAAGAAATACCAATAAATACTACAATTTGATTCAAATTGCCAAGAGGACAGAGTTGCAAAACTGGACAAGAGCCAGGAGAGGAGGTAAGTAACAAAATCTAGTAAAGAAGCATGTTGATCAGAATTATCAAGGAAATGAGTAGGAAAATCAACTCTTTGACTGAGAGACTGAACAACAGAATAACTGAAAGTGAATACCAGCAACATCAGAATGCTTAAGTCACTTGACATAATGAGCATTAAAATAATGAAATGCAAAAATATTTGCAGATGAATGGAAAGAGAGAGAGAGAGAGATTGATTGGTTGATTGATTTCTATACTTTCAGATATTTTGTCTAATATTTTACAGTCCTGAGAAGGGGAGCAATAAAGGAAATAGAGATAACTAATAGAGAGCAATAAAGAAAATCAAAAGTACATGAAAATCATCCAGGGAATCAAGAGACAATTCCCTTACAATTGACAAATTTTCCCAGATGTAAACAGCAAGGCCATGTATATATATCTTAGAATCTGCTAAAGAGTTCAGGCTCCTTGCTACCAGTACCCTCATAATGAAAAGTTACAGCCACTGATCAGTTAGATAACCAAAAAGTTAAAAACAGTTCAAGCCCATGAAAGAAAGAAACTGGTAAATCACATTCTAAACAGGAAACAAGGGATAAACCTCTACTTCTGTTCAATAAACATGGAAGGTGTATGGGCTGGGAGAAAGACAAATTTATCTAAGCCTATTAACCTGTTCACAGCACAGAAGGCTGGGAACTTATCAAGATACTGTCTGTCAGAATATTGGCAAACAAGACTCTAAACCCCTTCCAGGCCAAAGGGAAATTACTAAGTTACTAAAACCTCTTTGAAGGTTACCCAGGAATTGAAATCTAAGGAATATTAACATTCAAGTACAAGTTAAAATTAATTGAAGTTTAAAGTTTTAACTTTCTAAGTCAAAGAAACAAATAATGAGAAAATTAAGGAATTCCACCCTTAAAAAGACGTCATTAATTTCTATTTTCATTAAAAATTTTCCCATAAAACCTTCATACTTACAGCATTCCAAAGTAATTCTGGCAAGGTTGATCTGACATAATATACAATATTAATCCATAGTAGTGTGTGTATACATACATATATAATAAAATAAATAGACAAATAGGAAATGTATATCAATCTAACAAGTTTCACTTTTATTAAAGTTTCTTCAGAGATTCAAAGAAAACTGTTTTCTCTCAATCTCTGACAAAGCTTTAATAAAATTGAAATATGTTAGATTGTTATAAGTTTCCTATTTGTCCTTTTAACATGCTGTCAGATTCCCATCTACATTTAATCTTTAATTCTCTCTTTCTCTCATATCACTAGAAAACCTTTTTTTCATGGATTTAAATGAATTGTCACCTAATATACCATTTATATTAATAATCAGAATAATAATCAATAATTAATAAAATATATAAGCCCAATTTTCTTGTTGTTAAAACCAGTTGAATGTTAATAGAAAATGGTTATACAGATCCCCATCCAAAATAAAAAATGCAAATCAACATTACGAATTGAAATGCTTTCCTGTGTATTTAAAAATAATAGTTTTCCTTAAAAATGTTACATTGGTATTTTTAAAAAAACAAAGGCAGTGAAGAACGAGCTCTGCACAATTTTTCCTGTTTACTTTAAATGATTTCTATTTTGACATTTAAATCGCAAAATATAGAAGAAAGTATTTGAGGAAAATATAGATCAGTTTGGTGAGTGTAAAAGTGTGCTGAACAAGAAGAAATCTTCAGTCCCTCCTCTCTTCAATCAATTTGAAGTATTATTATCTACTGCAAATAAGAATGCTTTGCTCAGAAATTCTCATGCAATTCCACTTTTGACTCACCAGGAGTATCTTTGATTTTCCCTCTAGAACAGACTCCTTACTGTGTGATATGCACAACTCCAGCCATAGTTTTTTGGCTATCATTTCTAAACTAGATCCCCACAAGGCTTGCACAGTACCACCGCAATTGTCCTAAAGAAATGTATTCCTGAACTGGCTTCTGTTCTCTCCAAACTCTACAATAAATACTTCATTACTTCTTGCTTTCCAGCTTTTGTAATTAATCCTGTCTTTAATAACTCTGGGTAACCTTCTGATCCCTCTAATTATCAACCTATTAGTCTTTTACATCTTTTTGGCAAAGTACTAGGGGCTCTAATCAATGCTGAATTGGTTAAGCATCTCACTTTATATGGCTAGCTTCCTTTCAGATAAATAATATGGCTTCTGTTTTTCCAGATGTACCACTGATCTTTTAATAGCTATCACTGAATTTGTCTATCAGGTTTTAGATAACTCAAAAGGTGTTCAAGAGGGTTTGACATACTAGTTTTCTCCACAATCTCAAGGGCTATACTGTCTCTGGACAAATATTAGGCTTAATCCAATTGTTCCTAATAAATTGTGTGATGAAAGTAGTGTTGAACAGACACACTTCTAGTTCATTTTAAATTAATGCGAGAGGGGAGGGGAAGGCACCCAAGATTCTATCATTGGACCTACATTGTTTCTTATCTTCTTCAATAACCTTTCCCAACTATGTATTTAAACTAATGACAACTATTTACTCCTTTCTTAGCACCAAGTATGACAGGTTTGACAAGGTGAATCTGATAACTGCTCTCGAAAAGGACCACTAATCAATGGTTAACTGAGGCAAGAAATGGCTTGTAAAGTTTTGTAAAGTTTAATTTAATCACTTTTTTGCCTGTTGTCAGCATGGCTGATACTAACCTCCAGAAGATCAACTGCTGCCATATCTAGTCTGGTCCATGTAATATTTATGTGGAGATTCTTGACAAAATTCAAAGAAGGCTCTGTAATGTAATTGATCTCGACCTGGCATCTAGAATTCAGTCACCAATGTGACAGGGCTTCCCCTCTCTTTTCTACAAACATTTTCATAGCAATTTTTCTGATAAGCTTTCCTTCTTGGTACTTTGACTGCATGAATTTAAGCATGTTACTAGATTAGCAACTAGGTCTCACCATTTTATTGTTGAACTAGATATATGCAACTGTATTTTTTATTCTAATAGTTTTTCTCCCAATTTCTTGCTTCCTTGCAACCTATAACCTTCAAAAATTTAAATGCAAGACCAATCTCCATCTTCTGTCTCATTGAAGACTGTTCATTTATTGTCCTTTCTCGTCACTAAAGTTTTCTCATTCTCTTTCATTCCTTGTATCTTAGAGGTATTATCACCTTGCTTGGGTGAAATGATTAAAAAAGAAAGACCTATCATGAAACAAGCAGTTAAAAAATCTCAACGATGTTATTAAATGAGAGAATGAATGTTGCTCCTGAACATCAACTCAAACTGACTAAATCTGTGCTAAACAACAAAGTAAAATGAAATAAGGTAAAAAAATTGAAATTTGTAAAATATAATGATCAGTACTCATTGAGTTAGAGATTTGAATTAAGCAATAACTCAGAGTTAAGTGGTAAGATTGACTAATACCTCTGATTTCCCATTCCTGCTGATCCACATGGTTTTGTTCCTATAACATATCTCATGTTTTTTTGTTGTTTTATTGTTTTATCTTTACAAAACTGCTAAACATTTGTGAAGGAGTCCAAGAGGAAGAATACTCTTACAGCTATAAAAGGAGTAAAATATCATTTTCGTTAAGTGCCATTGTCCTAACAATGCTAAACTCTGGAAGTGTTTTCTAAAGAGTGTTGAAATTAGAAGTTGCTGTTTTGTCAGTCATTAATGACCAATGATTCTATATATTCAGGACCTAAGATCAACTAAGATTGTCCTCCAGGTTTTCCATGCATGCTTTTTGCCAGTTGGTAAAGTTGATTCTTCAAATATCAATGCAAGTTGATCTTCTAAAAGAGATTTATTTGAAGATGCCAGGATTTGTTGAAAAGGTTTCTCCTTTGCCACTATAAAAGCAGACAACTTCAGGAAAACCTGAAGATCTTTCATTTTACAAAAAAGTTTGACGAGTTGAAGTTAATTATGGAAATGAAAACACAAGCAACAATATCCTCCAGTTTTGCAATCTTTCTCAAAGTTTAGTCTTCAATTACATCACCATTAAGTCAGAGATTTAAATAAGATAAGAATCATTAACAGATATGTAGGTAGTAAATTAACTTGTGACAAGGTATTTTCATGTGTAGGAAGTATTATACTCACTTAAATATAAAAAAATATTCTAATGTAAATTTTCAAATCTTTCTCTCTATGATTAGATATTATTTCCAATGATAGATTAGCTCTGAAAGGCACCAGTATCCTCCCAGAAAAAGATGTATCACTGAATTTTTAAGGGTTTTATTGAGATTTATTTTGCAATATACTCCATTGATGATAAAAAAAAAAAGAAAATATCTAACCATTCTAAAAGAAATACATGAGAATCCCCACAAATTTAGGCGTTAATGTAAACTTGTGTATAAAGAATGACTGAACATTTTAAAGAAAAAATTTTAGGATCTTGCATCATATGCAAATAGCTTTTAATTCTGTTCAAAATTCTATATTAAAAACAAGTAAGTTTCAAAATCCAATATTTTTATATTAGATTTAAATTATGTGCATTGCAAAGAAAGAAAAAACATTTTCATACACTTGTGTAGAGAATATTCTTCTAAATAGATTTACTTCAAACAATTTTAAAATATCAGAAAATAGATTCTTAAAGTGGGGAAAAAGAATTTAAAACCCAAGATGGTTATTATCCAAATTTTATCATGGATAAAAGGCTTTTTCCCATTTTTATTCCTAAAAGCATCAAAATTTTAAAGTTTAAAAATATATGATGAGCTTTTATTAAAATTAGTAGTGAAGGAAGGCAAAAATGGTTTTAAGTTCATAGATATGATCTAATATGAATTAACAAGTAAATAATATTTGGTCAGTTTTAGATGCATATAAGTTAAGAGATGTGAGAAGGATGTGAGTATTTTGAGAGAAAAACAGATCCTCTTTTGGAAAAATAATTTCAGTGTTTTCTAAGATATGGATCAACTTTATATGCAGAGAACTAAACTTATTTCTCCATATATATTTTGAAAATCCATTTTTTCAAAATAAAATTGGAGAGAAGCAGCTTATTTTTGTAAAAGAATTTATAAAATGAACGGCTTATGAAGTGGGATTGCCTTTCTAATTTGCCAAGAAAGTTAGTTTTGAAGTTTTTCTAGTAAAGATGAGAAGAAATAATTACAATTTGTTTTTAAATTGGCTTCATAGCAACAAATTTACCAGAACTGTTCAGATAGCAACCAGCTATTTGGAATATCTTGAAAACCACTTGTGCAAACCTCTGATGTAAATTCCCAAACAGATATGTTCTTACTGCACTTGTGTCAACAGACATTCTCCTGTGGTATTATTCAGTCAGTAGGGAGATACTATTGAGTAAGGTTGTCTATTGTGTGACTACTATGTTCACAATAAATATGAATCAGTTTTATATTGATATAAACGTATCCAGCCATTTTGAAAATCTCAATAACAAGTTATGTAGCCTTGATGCAATAAGGAGACCTTACTGCACATGTGTAAACAGATATTCTCCTGTGTCATTACTCAATTAGCAGTAAGTGAACTTGTGTTTTGTGTGACCAATATATTTATAGCAAATGTGCATCAGTTCTGTGTATAACTTGGAAATTCACCTGTGGAAACTATTCAAATGATTACAAAGGCTTTTGGAGAGAATTCAATGAGCAAAGCTCAGAAAAAATTTTGGTTCCAATGCTTCAAACATGACTGGGAATCCATTAAATGATCTATGTTCTAGAAGACCTTTAACAAACTGATTAACCAAAAATGTTGTGACATGTGCAGGCTGTATTCAAAAGAAACCAGTGATTGACAAAGATTAGAAAATATCCAGCCATTTTGAATATCTTTATTGCCAACTCTTCATGGCAAAATATCACATCGTCCAGGACTCTGTTCTCTCCAGTTCAAATTTAATCTGTTTTTTTTTCCTAAAGCTAAAATTCCCTTTGAAAGGGAAGAGATTTCAGACTGTGAATGAGATTAAGGAGAATATAATGAGGTGGTAGCTGCTGCTGATGGTATTCCTGAAAGAAGAATTTGCAGTCTTCTCAAAGTATGCGTGTGTGATGTCCAAAGGGGAATGAAAGAGGATGAAGTTGCCATCACACTAGGTAAGCTACTTTTTGTTAATATTAAATTAATTCTGGACAGACCTCATATATTCACATATTGAATATTACATGTTGAATACGTGCAAGAAATTTTGTCACCTGAGGGCAATATAAAATTAGAAATGTCTCATTTATCATAAATAATTAAAACAGATCTAAAAAAAAAAAAAAAAAAAATTCATCAGCCATGAAAAGAAAGCAAGAAATTTGTTTATTTGAAAATCTTATTAAAACCTTACTACACAAAATCCATTTAGCTAAGACTACCAAAGAAATTTTATTATTTGTCAATGAAATTAAAATTTTCATTTCATGAAAGTTATTGCCAGAATTTCCTAAGACAAGGTTAAGAATCATTGCTTGTAGCTGGTTCAGACAAATATCTTCATCTTTGTTTTAGAGAATACTGAATTGTGTAATTCACCTTAGATGATACCAGGATGGACTTTGCATTCAATGCCCTTCAAGGAGGAAGCCAGGTGCATTGGCAGATTAGCCTGACATGTGATCTTGTAGCCCCAGCTGCAGGTTGGCATCTCAATGGGTATCAGTGACTGACCTTAACAGATGGACATGTGATTGACCCAGTTGCATCCGAGATTTACATGCATGGGAAAAAACTGCACAATAGATATATAAACATCCACCCCAGAGAGGATAGACTTACATCCAAATGAGAATGTAAAGCTCACATTCAGAAATTGATGATAACTGACAAAGTTCAGAGTTGAATAAAATATGTTACATGAGAGATTAAGCCCTGTTTTTGTTATTAGTTGATACAATGATAACCTTACAATATGAAGATTATCATAGTCAGATAATTAGATCAGCAGACAGACATTAGTAACTTTTGGGAAGTATTCTTCAGGAATGAAAAGGTGATAAACTTGAAATTGCAATGGCACAGATTTAGAGAGATGGGAGTAGTGGAAAAATTCAGTAAGTACACTGAAAGGTGACAGATTCAATGCAGAGATAGAGTGAAAAAAAACCTCACAAACATAGACAAGTAACATGAATAAAAAGGGGAAGCATATTCCCTATCCTAGCAAATCTAACATCCAGACAAAGCTAAAATGTGATAAAACCAACAGACATGAGGAAATTTATCTGATTGAATTAACCATACAATTTTCATTTAATGAACTTTTTAAATCAATGTGAGAAAACATTGCTAAGAGGTCTTGTGTCAATAAAATAGGATTTCAAACTTCCTTTCCACTGAATCTCTTCAATCCCATCCAAGCATGGACAGAACTAACACTACTAGACTTCATTTATTGGTACATTGATTTTTTTTATCAGAAATGTTTTGGTCATGTACACTTCTGCCTTCTTCAGGTATTTGCAGGATTTGGAATGTTGAAATTGAATTTCAGGAGGCATGTATTTCTTCTTCCATAGGCCTCATATTGAGTGTTTTGTGAAACTGTCCTTCCTAAACTGTACTCACATACACATTTTGCACATCTAACACACTGGTCATAAGCTTCCAGAGAGCCAGATGAGTTCCACTGGTATAATTATATTTTAAGTCATATTCCAAAGAATACTTCAGTAGTTGTTTTTGAAAACTAAAATCCATCCTAGTTATTTATTTTTTAAAATCAGTGGCTTATATATATGAACATTCTTAAATTTACAAACCTTGATAAACCAATGACATCCTCGCCTCTGTGTATATAAACACATGCAGCTTAATAAATCCTAAATTACCTTGATAAAGTCCCTCAGAGGATGAAACACATCAGTAAGTATAGTTTTTACCCTCTTGTTTCTTTATATATATGTTATTTTTAATTTATTTTGTTTAAGCATTATTTTTGATGGATACTCATATTCAAGTAGAAGCTCCGTTTTTTAAGTAAACTGCATTTTTATCCAGCTACATCTTCTGGGAACAATCATTGGATCTGACATACCTAACCACTTGGTCACATAGAACTTCTAGTCGATCAAAGTACAAATAGTTCTGCACAGGGGATGCAGGTTCAAATCCTGCCAGAAAATGCATATTTTTCTGACATGATGTCTCAAATATTTAGGCCAGTAGATGTAGTTGGTTAAAAAATACCATTTAAAAAAAGAAAAGAAAACAGAGCGTCTACTCAAATATGAGTATCAACAATTTAAACAAAATAAATCAAAAATAACAATATGTTGGATTTAGTCCATCTTTCTATATATATATATATATATATATATATATATGATACAGCAAAACTGTCTGTGAATGACTAAATATATTGAAATATTTGGACTTGTCTTAATGATTATATATCATTTAAATACATGTGCTAATTTTTAAAAAAAATCTAATTGTACATCTGTTATTTGAATTCATTAAATAGTAGTTTGTATCTCTCAAGACATGATCTACCATTGCTGATAAGTTAGATTCACATAAACTGACTGCTCTGAAAATCAGAATGACTACAAAGAGCAGTTCTAGAGAATCCACCATTCAGTCTATTTTTCCTTATCTGGAGGCAAAAGGTGGCCTTATTATAACTTATATTTCACAGCTAAACTGTACATTAGAACTCACCTACCAAAGCATGACAAATGCCAATTCAATAATGAATAGTCAAAATATTATTCTAGTCAACAATTAGATTTTAAGCATTGTTTAAGAGACTATAGAGTTTTGCTAAATATTGAATCAAGCTAAATAGAACACTCTCACATTTATCTGATAATCTTCTCTTATATATGAAAATTAAATTCTGCTATATTGCAATGGTAATATAAATCAAATACTGTATTTAATGATAATCAGAATACTGAACTTTTTATTCAGTTACATAAAGACACAAAATTATGCATTTTTACTACATATTAATAAAGATTTTTTTCTTTTGTGAATGTATATTTTATAAATAGACAGAAACATTTATATCCAGAAAAAAAAATAATGTAGCTATCAACAATATGAAGTTTTGCTTGATGCTGGTTATTTTTAAAGTAGGTTTCATTTTTGCTTACTCTGAATATGGACAAAATGCTACAGTCAAATTCCAAAACATATGCAGCTGTTCTTGATAGTTAAATAAAACATTTTCATTTATTCTTACAAAATATTTATACACATGCAGATTGTAATCCTGATTCAGTCATGTACTGATCTCAATACATGCATATGGAATATGAATTATTACTCTGATCTTGATATTAAACTTTCATTTTGTATCTAATGTTTTATGAGCTAAAAATGCAACATTTCATTTTTAAATTGAGAGTAAGACTTATTCTCTCTTAAAATAATGTGAGGTGGAGCATAAAATATGCTCTTCAATTTTTGTAAGAAAAAGTAACAGTATTTTTAGAATCTGCAAATAAATTAGGAGTTAAGTGTTCATTAAAGCCTTCATTATTTTGCTTCACTTTTGCTTTAATAAGTGAAGATAAAAATCATTCATATGATCACTTACTGGAGTCAATAAATATTTCTGTAATTCAGATATTTTATTACCTTTCTGAGAAGACTTTTTTTAGCTACTTTTCAAGCATATTAACAGATCAGGAGCAATCTTTTTTTTAAAAAGATCATTGTGATAAAAATCTTACTGTAGTTAGACATCTGCAAAAAATACATAATCCTTGTAATAACAGCTGTGATTCTAATTAATTTTTGTGCATTTGATATGAGACATTGTAAAATTCTAAATTTCCTGAAGACAGTTGCTAATTCACAGTATGGTTCAAAAAGATAACTGCTTCTCTTCAACTGATATTCAAAAAGGAACACTAAAAGCCAAATTGATCGAGTCAGAATAACTAAGCAGGAGTTTCTCAATTGATAAGTGCAATTCTAAGGAGGAGTCTTGTTTAAAGCAGTGTCTTTAAGAGCTAAGCAAAAATCCGTAATTGCTATCAGGACAGAGAATCCATAACAGGCAAAAAAAAATTAATTCATTTTAGAGATGAAAAAAAGGTTTGAAAACTTTATTTGAATATTAGCTAATTGAATTTCAAGCAAGTATTTGATGCTAACTCAATTCCTGGTTCACAGTTGTAGAGTGTTTTGACTTCTTTATGAAGTAAATGGTCATATTATCACTGCCCCCCCACTCCTCCCTCAGTCTTGGGATTTAAATTCGGACGCATTTTATTTTTTATTTTATTTTCAAACCTCTTAGGTTAATTTGTAAATTAAAATTTTTTGTCATATATGCATATATATCGTGTGTAATCTTGCTTACTTTGAATTTTGGTAACTTGTGTGACTAAAATAATTGCTTGATAATCGCGTATTGTTTTAATAGTGGGAAATGGAACTTATACTAAGTTAAAACTTAACAAAAAAAAAACTAATCATTTTATTCTATTCCCTCACCTTACTATATGTGTACAAGGTTTTTTGGTCAAACAGATTTGGGGCCGAGTAACTCATATATATGGTAAATATTCCACAGTCGAGATGTCGGCGACTAAACTGACTACCCTACTCCAAGTTCTTCCGAGTGAGATGGCTTGTTAGTGAGCCAGTAGGATGAAAAAGAAGACCTAACAAAAGGCGGAAAAACTATCTGAGTCAACAGCCAGCTAACTAGAGATGGTGTCTCCATAAAGCACCATGGAGAAGGAAATGGGAAACCATTCCACTATTAATCCCAAGATATATCATGGTTAATAACACACACAATATGAAACCTAACAGAATGAAGGGAGGTTAAGTCTATGGGAATTAACTCCTTGCCCGGTAAGGACAGACATGTGCAACAGGTGTCACCTGACTATCATCCAGCGACTGTCAGCATAAACGGCGTAATGGGGTAAAATTCTTCAGAACCTATCCCATTCCTGGAAAAGAATAATATGAGTGACAGGTGTCACCGGACTATTATCCAAGATTGTTCTCATCAAACAAAAAATAACTCTCGGGACATGGAATGCTTGGATGTTGAACAACTGTGGCCATTTATATAATTTGAAACAAGAGATAAGCAGGCTAAAAATCAACATCTTAGGTGTATGTGAAACTAGATGACCAAACAGAGATTTTGTCAGCGACAAGCACAGGATTATTTATGCAGGTGGAGAGAAAAATGATAAAGGAGTAGGATTTGATACTAGATAAAGTATTTAAGAAATGCGTTCTGGGATACTACCAACTATCCGAAAGAATTCTGGTAGTCAAGGTGAAAGGAAAGCCTTTCAACATAGCTATAATAAGCGCAAAGTAAGAAAGAAGAAATCAAATCTTTCTACTCCATGCAAAACACAAGAAGTCATTATTATTATGGGGGATCTAAATGCCAAATAGGCAGGGAGAGGGCAGGGGATATAGCTGGAAAATTCAGACTAGGAACCCACAACAAACATGGAGAAAAATGGATTCCATGGTGCATGCCTATTGACCAGATAATAGCCAAAACATGGTTCCAAGAACATCCAAGACAATTATGGAAATGGAGGAGCTCAGGGGGAGAAACCAAAAACCAAATTGACTACATAACTATTAACAAAAGATTCAGGAATGCCGACTGCGGAACCGATCATCACCCTGTTATATGTAAACCTAGAGTGAAACTATGGAAAGTGAATAAACCTAATGCAGCACCCAAATTGTAATACAACAAACTCCTGAGCAACCCATAACTGAAAAAAAATATATGGACAGTGTGAAAAGAAGATGTGAGGGACACAATGGAAATGGAAACAAAATGGGATGCACTAAGCTTTAGTGACATCATCAAACGATATCATCCCAAAGGAGAATGGACAGAGAAGAAAAAAATGAATGGATAACCAATGTGATTCTCGACATGATGCAAAGGAGACAGAAAACTCTTCCAAGATACAGAATGAAATACAGAAAATTACACAATGAAATAAGGACCAAATGCAGGATGGTTAAAAAAGAGTGACTAAACAAAAAAATGTGCAGAAATAGAGATTGAGTACCATCAACAAAGGAAATATGCATAAACAAATAAGACAGCTAACAGGACAGAAGACATGCTTATCAACAGCCTGCATAAAATCAAAGGATGGAATGCTCATATTAGAGAAGGAAAAAATTCTTCAGCACTGGAATGAGTATATTGGAGAACTCTTCCATGATGAAAAAGAACAACCAGCAATACACAGAAATACCAACAGACCTGAAATTTAAAAATCTGAAGTAGAAGCTGCACTAGCCAAATTGAACAGGAACAAAGAGGCAGGGCCAGATGGAATTGTAACAGGAATGCTGACAACCTTAGATGATTTTGGCATAGACAAGATCACAGAAATAATAAATGAAATCTACAACAGAAGGGATATGCTAGGAAATCTCAGCCGATCTATTTTCATAGCACTGACTAAGAAGCCAGGCACAAACAAATGTAAACACCACTGAACAATCAGCCTAATGAGCCAAAATAAAAGTCATCATCCATATTCTGATAAATAGAGCACCAGCAGAATCAAGCCAGAGATAGGACAAGAACAGTACAGGCTCGTTAGAAACACCAGAACAAGGAATGTGATATTCATGCTCAGAATGTTATCAGAAAGAGCAATACAAATGCAGAAGGATGTGTACCTGTGTTTTGTAGACTACACAAAGGTGTTCGACAAAGTACACCACAAAGATCTGTTGGAACTACTCAGCAGCCTTGATATATTTGGGAAAGATATTAGAATAATCAAGAACCTATACTAGCAGCAAATGGCCTGCATGTGGATAGAGAATGTCTTCAGCAGATATGCAAAAATAGAAAGGGGTGTAAGGCAAGGATGTGTCTTCTCACCAGATTTATCCAACCTGTACAGTGAGGCAATTCTGAGAGAATTGGAAATCCTACTGGGATTCATCATTGGTAGCCACAATCTTAACAACATAAGATATGCAGATGACACAGTACTGATAGCAGACACAGAAAAGAAATTACAAAAATCTCCTAGAGAAGGTAGCAAAGGAAAGCGAGAAGAAGGGACTAAACATAAACAATAAGAAATCACAATGCATAGTCATCAGTAAAAGGATGCGCCTGAAATGCAATTTAGAGATCGAGGACACTAAAATCAAGCAGCTGCAGAAATTTAAATATCTGAGAAGTGTTTTGACAGAGGTCAGTAAGTGTGACACTTAGATCCGAAGATGTATTGAGACAGCCAAAGACGCATTCCAAAAGCTAAGTAGAGTATTACAAGACAGGAGGATTTCTTTGGTAACAAAGAAAAGAGTACTGAACTGCTACGTGACATCTGTCCTCCTCTATGGCAGCGAATGTTGGACAGTCTGCTCAAAGATGAAGAAGAGACTTGAGGCAACAGAGGTATGGTTCTACAGAAGGATGCTAAGGATATCATGGACCAAGCATGTGAGCAACAATGAGATTTTGAAGAAGATGCAAACAAGGAGGAAACTTATACTTAACATCAGGAAGAGGCAGCTGAAATTTCTGGGACACATAAGAAAGGAGGGCTTGGAGAATCTGATACTCACAGGTTGAATAGAGGGAAAGAGAGACTAGGGAAAGCAATGCATGACATACCTAGTGAGCTTAAGCAAGTGGACGATACTTAAGGAAGAGAGATAAAAATAATTATTAAATATAATCTACATGTCTACAACATGAAAAATTTAATCTTTAGTTAAGAAACACTGGAATCTTTACTTGTGAAAGTCATTTTTTCTTAACTAAATGATATTTCCTTTTAAAATGAAAAAGAGGAGAAAAAAGAAGTGGGGAAGGAAAACATGTAAAAAAGGAGGAACAATACTTTCAGGGCAGTATGTTAGTTTTCTGATCCCCCATAAGTTTAATGTTAAATCCCAACAAAGAATTCTATCCAGTTCTACTGGTCATAAAAATTGTTAATGCTTAAATTCCTTTTGACATTAGGAGAGGATTTCAAAATAATCACTTAGATAAATGCTGTTAATTTTCCATGCTGCAAGTTCAGTTAAGCTTGAATCCCTACTCCTGCAAATTACATGATTTTCAAAACATATTTCCATTAAAGGAATGCTTTTTTATCCAAACTGACATATACAGAAAAAAATTTGAAAGATAGATGAAGAATAGTAATATTTATTTGCATGCCCACTCAAATGTGTCATAAGGTTAAGACATGAGAAATTTAAGAAGAACTGTATTTCATTGAAGTATGTTTTGTAATTTGAACACAATATGCAAGTTCAAAATAATTTATACTCATATCTTAATTACAAAGACTATTACAACCTTCTTAAATACTTTATCACTAGTAATTTTTGTTCACTCCTCTTTTGCTAAGATCTTTAAGTCTTTTAAGCTGAAATTTTTCTTTCCTATTATTTGTGTCTTCAGCTCTCTCCAGAAACCATCTACACTCTGATTTGACCACTGTATTACATTGCCATTATTGTCCATGAACCATTACCTAGCCAACTTTGATGTATGTTTTAGGTCATTATGTTGTTGTTGTAAGGTCTAGTGTAGTTCCAGTTCAGATTTTTCAGTACAAAATCTGAATTTTTGTTTCACCTGACCAAATGATTACCAAAAGCTTGAATCAGACAAGATAACACTTAGCAAATCTAGATGAGTTTTTACAGGCCTGGCTTGGAGCACTAGTCTTCCATGGAGTCCAGCGAGTTTGGTAGAGTGTCTGCCAAGATATTTTGATATCAGTTATTCAAATATGCTAAAATATCATTGGGAGTGATCTTCAAGGACATTTTGCCATAAAAGGTGATACATTGAGTTTTCTTCCTTGTCATTTGAGGTATCTCCTGATGTATTTTGAACTGTTGGAACTGTCAATTAAAATTGATTTGGTATGGCTTTTCATTATGGGCAGTTCCAAGCTTTAACCTAGGTTTTTTGCTAAGTACTTTAATCTTCACCATGCTAAGAAACTTTCTTTTAATGAGAAATTACAAAAGCTACTCCATTCCTATGTAAGTGTATTTATTGTACTGTTTACATTTGTTTTTAAAGGAATTGTGGAACTCTTTGACGTAAGTAAGGAAACTCAAATCTCTTCCAGTAGTATTCACCTGTTCTGTGAAATATGAATATAAATAATTTTGAACAAGATTTGAATAATCAAATTATAAATAATAATTCAATTAAATCTTCCTTCATATTCTTCATGTATTGTTTCTTTCATGCACAATAAGGTTAGAAAAAAAGCATTCCTTTAATGAAAATAATAAAGAAAGAACACATTTTACAGTGGGCATAATTTGGGGCTTACCTGTATTTGTACACAGTCAATAGAATGAAGAAGAATTTAAATTTTAACCATTTTATAATAATACACTAAATATATGAGGAAAAGAGATTGATCTTGTAAAAAATTGTCACAAATTCACAAAGCAATAAGTTCAAATAGCCACAAATTCACTTTTCCACTGCATTGGCTTACTATTCTCTTGTTCACTGTCATTGAGTTTATATGAATTCAAAGGTAGGTACACTAATCCGTAGCCAGCACATCTAGGTGATTTCATCAATCCTGTAGGTTCTATCAACCGTTTTCTGTTATAAATGACAGAATGAGACTACTCTGGTTTTTCTTGGAGCCAAAAGCATCAGCAGCAAATGCCCTCAATCTTTTTGAAGGTAAGTGGATTTTTTCTGCACAGACCTTTCATGTCAGGTGGTCATAACAGTATTCTCCATGCTAACCAATTTGCAAAACACTGAAGGAGACCAGAGATTATTGATCAAAATAATAATAAACCTGAAATTTTTAAAAATAAAAGAAATAGCTAAAATGTTACATTTTTAAAAAAGTTTGTCTTAAGAGAATGATTATCATAAATAAGCAACAGTTGGCACTTGGCAAGTGAAAAGAAAGTCTGAAATCAATTTAATGAAATGACTGTGTAGAGAGAAGATATTACACATTGCAATAATTTCCTTAGGGATCTTTTAAAAATAGAAATCCATCAGAAGAAATTGAAGAATTTCCAGAGGGCAGCCTAAGATGAAGAGAGAGAAAATTAATACTGAAGGACGTATGGCTAATGCAAAAGAGGAAAGCCGATTGGGTCAGTAAGCTCAGATTTCTTAGCTAGAAGTGAAGCTGAAAGTGGACACTCAGACCAACTAATTTTCTAATGTTAGAAAAGAAAAAGGAGAGACTGCTGTAATCAGAAACACAAATGTCTATATTTCTGACAAATGGAATATGGAAATAAATTTTGCAAAATTCAGGTTGCATTAAATGGAACAGACCAAACTTAGTCAGAAATAATGGTTGAAAGAGTGAAGTCAAAGAGTAAATAAATATTCCTTCACATTCCTGAAATAAAAATCAGGTAAAATATTTATTTGAAATAAATCTACAAAAATTAAGTTCTTTTTAATTTACTAATACTATTTTAGCTATATAATAATAAACATGTTAAACCTTTTTAAGTGTATAGCACACTGAAATTGAAGAGCTGGTCTTGCAAATTAATGATAAAGAATTTTTCAAGATTGTAACTCTGTAAATGTTAAGTTACCATTTAAACCAGTAACTAATGAGTTTTCTTTTATCATTAAAAGATTATTTCATAATCTATTCCTAAATCAAAAAAAAAAATGCACAAAAGATTTTCCATTGCAGCCAGACAATATATAGCAACAAGTATAAACAATATTACTAGTTAAATTGAGAAAGAAACTTTGGGAACTGAAGTTTATTAAAAATAAGTACATCAAGCCATCAAAATGATTTAGAACACTTTCCTTAAGATTAAATTTTATAGGAGTTAAAAAAGGTTTAATTTGATAAGTGCAGATAAATTTAAGCAAGAGAGAAATCATTTTGCAAATGCTTCTTCAATTCTTTTACTTCCGTATTTTCAAGTGAAGTATGATTATTTAAGTGTCAATATAAAGCTTCCCCTCATTTTGAAATAATCATATATAAGCAAACATACTGAATTTGAATTACTTTGTAAATTTAGACAAAATTTACTCAGCCAAATTGAGAAATATCAACTAATATGTAAACGACTTGATAGGTGAAGACATTTCCTTAAGTCTACTTCAAGCCAAAGTAATGCAATCAGAACTCATTTCAGTAATTTTATTAGTACACCATAAAGTATCAAGAAATTTCTAATCAAAATCTTGCATCTAAAACTTTTTTGAAAGTCCTTGATGATCATTTCTACTCACAAAACAAGCCTGTAAAACTTTAGAAATTTGTGAGTCTTTAACCATTACCAAGTGTTGATCATGAAAAATTGATAAGGTTGATGCACAGTCAACAAAATGGCTTTGCATGTAGAAACAGATTAATGGGAGCTTTAGGTGAAATAAAGTCAAGGATTTTACTTGCCAATTATCAAATATGGCGGTTGGTTGATAGCTTGGTTTTCCAATGCCAAAGATTTTCAAATTGAAAGTTATAGTAAGATTGCAATAAATACAATTAGGCATATCAATCTGTGTAGATTAAGTACTTCAACATTTACTTTTATTCCTCAATCCCTTGTCATTCATAAAATAAATAGTAGTGTATAGCTATCAAATCTGGGAATAATTTAAGTACATTCATTTTCATTTATGACAAAATGCTTTCTATAGAAATTTAATGCTGCTCAAAAGAAAGTTTTTATTTCAAATACTTAAGGGTAATTGTTGGTGGTAATTATAACTGGATTTCATGGAAATGCAAAGCCTCTATCAGTTGTGCTCTGATATTTGGTGAGTCAGTGTGAACACTAAGCTGCTTATAGCAAGGCAACATGAATTGTCAAATTTGAAATGAGTGCATATTAACATCAATGTTCAATGCAAGAGTTACCAGATACATCACCAGCAGATGAGATGAGTATTCTTTAACTTCCATTGGATATTGGAATAGAAGATCAACCAGGATATACCAGGACACCAGACAACACCTTACCTAAAACTGAAAGACTGACAATGTGTAATGTGGTTTGAGGGGTTATGGTTCCAGTTGTTTTATGTTCCATGATTGTAGGGACTCCCAGTAGTTAACAAGGCACTGTGCAATTATAAGAGTATGGGATGTATTCATTTAGCAGATGTTTGTTCTGCTGGTCTGTCTAAATATAACATTTACTGGTGACTGCTATATTACACTGCTTTGTGACCATTTGCACCCTTGTCTGGACTCCATGTATCTTAATAGTTGGTCAGGAGGAGCATTCTGGAGGCTTGAAATGAATGGTGTGGCCACCACATTCACCATTATAATGGAGTATGAGTATTTATTCATATTGTAAAAAGAAAATTTTCCAAGTGAAATTAAAAGAAAAAAAAAATTATCTCTACATTAATTGCAATACCAATATGACATATCTTTGATAAAAGAAAAACTGCTACAATCAAATTCCAAAGATATTTTTATGCATTTGGGAAAATATGAAAAAGATTTTTTATTAGGTACAAAAAAAATAAATAAATAAAAGACTTTTTTTTATCCTCTTTAGAACCTTGGAAAATTTTGGTTAAAAATCTTGTTTTTCTAGCATCAATGTAGGACTATAAATTTATTATTTATTTTTATTTAAAATTTATTAGTAATTTTCTTACATTTCCTAAACACACACAAACAAAAATTTTAAATATTGGGGAAGCAAGGGTGTAAACAGATTGATAGAACAGAAAGACAGATGTATGGTGCTAGCCATCCATGTTTGAACTGGCCACTTTAATTTTAGAGAATTCTACAAGTCCAGAACATGACATCCCTGTTTCAATCTGGAGTTTTGCATAATGTCTAGCTATAAGTTGAATTTGCTCTGTGTGTGTGTGTGTGTGTGTGTGTGAGTGAGGGGTCTTATCACTTGACTTGAGTGTTTGGTCTCTCAGTATTGCCTTTGATATATTTCATCTTTTCTTGCCAGATGGTTTGTGCATTTGACTGGTATGTTGCTGGCAAGTTTTCGATTATATAGGAGCTCACTTGATGAAGAAATAAAGTTATTTATCAGTGTAGATCTAAGACATAGCAAAACCATGTTGCAGTCGTAGTGGGCTGCTTTATTCACGGCAGACTTCACAGAGTGTATGCATCACTGTCATCCTAGCAGTTTCAAAGGGTTGGGATGAGGTAGATGATGTCCCTTTAACCAAGATGATAAAAGAGGTCATTGCAAGAATGCACCAAGAAGACCCCGTAGGAGGCAAGTGGTGTGTTAACGGCCCCAAGCTCAACATTTGGGTTGATGCAAGTTCCCTAGCTAATGGAGTCTCATTGGAGCATGATGGAGCTACTGTAGAGGATGCAAGCTGATTGTGAAAAAGAGAGAGATGCCCAGCATATAGACTTGGCAGAACTGGACATTGTACTGAAAGGTGTTATGTCATTGATGTGGGAAGCAATGATATTACACCTCTTCACTGACACTGCTTGTGTGCACAAATGGATTACTGACACCATTATGGGAAATGCCAGAGTGCACACCAAAGTGGTAAGTTAAATGCTAATCAGGCGATAACTCAGTGTGCTCATGAGTTTGGTTAAAGAGTACAGGTTGTTGGTAGATGTAACCTTGGTGAGGTCAGAACATAACTGAGTGGATGGTCTGACAAGAGAACTGCAGTGATGGCTTGATTTGATCAGGAAAACAGCTAAACCCCCAAAACCATATGTGTGCTGTATCAACAAGCAAGCCTGACTTTGACCAGATAAGGTCCAGCCATCATCAAAATGCTCATCCTGGCATAAGGTGGACATTGTACTTCATCAGGCAGGTCGATCCCACTTTTTGAAGGCATCAATGAGGGCTGTAGTAACAAAGTGCAAAGAGTGCCAGTTAACTGACCTGCCACATGCGCATTGGCTGAAGGGTAAATTGGATATCAGTGACACTTGGTATTGAGTGGGAATGGATATAACCCACTACCAGGGCAGACACAACCTGTCACTTGTTGAATATGGGTCTACACAGTTTTCTGTTTGGTGTCACCTGTAACAGCAAAATACAGCAAGCATTATTGATCACTTAGAAGCTCAATTCCATGAGCACAGCCCACCAACTGAAATGCTTGCTGACAATAACAGTATTTCACAGAAAGCCCTTCAGTGACTTCCTGAATGAATGGGAAGTTTAACTGTGGTCCTGCTGTGTACACATCCCTTCCAGTAATGGCATCACAAAATGGTGTCATCGGAGTGTAAAGCAGATTGCAGCAAGAAAACTGTTCTGTAATGGAAGCAGTCTATTGATACAATGTCATCCCAAAGGACAACATATCATCACTAACTGCTCCCACCAACATGATTCATCATTACAAAGTCTGACTGAAAGGAATTGATACACTGCCTCCAGATGAGCCTGAACAGCAGCACATTGGTTATGAAGTGGGAGATTGTGCCTGGATAAAGACTCTGGGTGGACAGTGCATGTAGACATATTGCAGGCATGATTAGCCAACAAACATCCTTATTGACTGGATGCATTGCCATGTAAAGGACCTGCATCCCATTATAGGTTCAAATGCTTTGGAGAGTGGCAGTGACAGCGAATCTTCCACCCAGAGTGCAAGAATGATCACCATCAGTGATGTACACGGTGACCCCTCAGAAGCAAGCAGCCCCTGGGCCTGATATAGATGCATCAGATGACACTTCTGAAAATGTGTTGTCCGAGGAGGAAGTCACAGTTGTATTACCACAAAGGAGCATCAGGCACAAGTGACTGGCTCCATGTTGCCACATATGTGATCATGAGATTGGGGGTAGTGTAGCAGAAGTATAAAGCAGGATGAAATGATGGCTAACTTCAATGTGGCTGTCTGTCCCCATCGATCAAAAAGACAACGCTTGGTGTGCTGTGTATGCAGGAGAGGATCAAGAACATTTGCTTGCAAAAAGTATGGCCATGCCTAGAATTGGTTTATGCAAATGATTAGTGACATGCATAGTGAGATCACCAATGTTTCTGAGCTCAATATAAACAGAGGGATTTTCTGTTTCGCGAGTCTGTGAGATGTCGGCATTACTAGTGTATGGAATGTTGTGATTCTGATTTCCTGTTTGTTCATCCTCGCTTTCTGTGTCCTGGTTACATTTGACCTTCGTTTGCGTCATTCCTGTGTGGAATTCTTCATCACCTCGTGACTGTATTTTGATTTGTTGTTATTTGGTGCTGCAGTTCATTCAATCCCTCCTTGTTTGTGTAAAACAAACCTTCGCATGGCTAATAGCTCCCCCCCTCTATTCATGTTGGAGTATGGTTGCACCATTGTAGTAAGTATAGCTGTTTCTTGACATGTGGAGTCAGGAAGTGGCAATCCATCTGAGTTGACTTTTTGGGGGGAACATTTTCTGAAAAATATGCAAAGGGCGTGTGTTCCCTTTTGCTTCAGTGTCAACTTTTGCCTTTAACTTATAGATTCCTGGTCTATTGGAGAATGTTATATTTAAACTTGCAAAAGTTTCAGCTCAGGTGTCTCTCCTGTTCTGTTGTTCAGTCAAGTGGAAAGATATTTGATCAAAATGTTCTAGATTATCACTTGGGCTCTGGTTTAGCACATCTATGCAGTTGCTATGAGCCCAGCTGGCTTCTGATCATGGCCCTTGATGTCTTTTCAGTACTGGGCACCTTGACATTATATGTGATCTGGGTTGCATGTTCTCAGGGTTCTCTTAATTTATTTATGCATGCTTTAGCCCAGTGTTTCTTTTGGTCACATGCTGAGTATACTGTACCCAATGTTTGGCACCCTTGGTTGGTGTGGGGGTATATCCCTCCAAATTGTCTGCATTTTGTATTGCTTGGGGTGTGCTTGATAGCATCAATACCTTTTTCTTTGTGGTCTTGTATATCAGCTAGCTGGCTCATGTAGTGTATCAATGCTTCATGTATTCTTCAAATGTTCAGAACTTCCTGTACAGACATCTGGTCTGTCAAGAGGAGTTTCATATTGATCAAAATCAGTTATAAATATATTTGGACTTGTATCACTTTTTGTTTTCTACTTCTTAAAAAGATGAATGTTGGTGTTATGTTCCTATTTATATATTTTTAACTTGACAGAAAATATTAATTACCAATAATATGTAATGTTTAAGATTAACGTGAGATATAGCTTCCTGGAAGTACTTTTTTCGCAGGCATATTTCACTTCATTTTATATGGGCTCACAGATATGACAGGCTGAGTGATTTTGGTAAGACCTGTTTAAATTTATTTGACAGTGAAGTGAAGATATGAAAATATACCATTTGCAATAAAATTTTCATAAGATAGTTCATTTGCATTTAATTTTAAAGGTTCAAAGAATGCCAAGCAGAATGATTAGCCATCATGAATATTCACCTCATCAAATCACACCCTCTTTGAAAAAAAAATTTGGACACCCCTGGTCCAAATAGACACTATTGTCTTACAAAAAGAATTATAGTATATTTTATTCATAAAAGCAATTAAAAGCTTTTCCAATTAAATAATGTCTTAGTTTTATTGAATTATTTTATGATTCAGAGACAATGTTCTGTAACTGGGATTTCTGTTTGACCACCAAAACTTAATGATAATTCTCCAAAGACTTGTCTTTGTTGTACAAAACAAAAAAAATCATAAAAAATTCAATATGTGGTGTGCATGTGTAGTGGAGGATAACAGTTATATATAATATATATAATTACCAAGAGTTTTGAAAAAACAAAACAAAACAAAAAAAAATGGTTTAGAAATAATTTAATTCATTTGAGAATAAATGCTGAAAGTTTCATTAAAATACAGCAATTATCACATTTTTGCAAGAATTTCTAAATCAATGCTTTTCACTGAAAAAAAGACACTCAAATTTTTCTCATACAAATTTATGATCCCACATTGACTACAAAAAAAAAAAAATTAAAAAAATGTTTACAAATAAATCCTTTGAGTCTTTCCTCTTTTTTAGATTTGACAATAAAACTGGATTTTTTTTAAAGGGTGGGGCATGCCTATGCTCATGTTTTAGTGTAGGAACCTCCACTTTTTGCTAAAAAAAAAAAAAAAAAAAAAAATGATATCCAAAGCATCATGAAAGATGCTCCCCCCCCCTAAAAAAAAAACTTAATAAAAACAATGTTTTATCATCAAAATGTTTGTTATTAAAAGGAAAGTCTAAAGTATTTTTTATTATTTTATTAAATTTTTAAAATCTTTTCTAGCACATTCGAAATTTTGGTTAAAAATCTTTTTTTTTTATGTCAGTGGTCAATGTAATAATTTATGATTATTGTTTTAATGCCTTTTTCAGGTGAAAAAACACATTGATTTGGAGATTCTTGCAAAAATCAAATCATTGTCAGATTTTAATGAAACCTTCAGGACTTATGCACAAATGAATTAAATTATTTTTGAAGTTTTTTTTTTATATATGTTACCACCACCATCTCCACACTTATTTTATAAAATTAAATTTATCCTAGAAAATAGAGTGGTAGCTCTATATATATATATATATATATATAGATAGATAGATGTGTGTGTGTGTGTGAGTTTGTTGGTTGGTTGGTTTATTTTACAGTATATCAACCTCAATGGGTTATTTAATGTCGACAATTTTATTGCTGGTAATATTTTTTCTTCAAAAATCTATTGAAAGTCTTTTTTTTTTTTAAATCTATTGCAAGTAATATTTTTTTCAAAAATGTATTGCTGGTAATATTTTGTAATAATTTTCCTTTAAAAATGTATTGCTGGCAATAAGTTTGTCTTCACAAAAGAATTGCTGGTAATAATTTTTCCCTCAAAAATGTATTGCTAGTATTAATACCTATGTTTACACCTCCACAGCATTTAAACCACTGTTTGGTAGGGTCAACTATTTGCCCATAGCTGGGATCCTAACAGGTGCTA
The DNA here is from genome assembly GCA_964036315.1 of Acanthosepion esculentum. NCBI lineage: Eukaryota > Metazoa > Mollusca > Cephalopoda > Sepiida > Sepiidae > Acanthosepion > Acanthosepion esculentum. The sequence goes on along the minus strand of OZ038500.1, from coordinate 39,925,270 downwards.
CCACCCTGGGTCAGGGTGGACCTGGGAACACTAGCAATTAAGAGGTAGTTCCACACTCCTCAATGCCTCCTGATCAGAGGCCTTGCTGTTAGATGTAGTTTATCGTTTTACCCAAGACACGGAAGTAGTTTATCATCTTACCCAGGATGCCTCATTTGGGGGATCTTACCCCTTTGCAGAGGTGCATTTGTGTGTGTGTGTGTGTGTGTGTGTGTGTGTGTGTGTGTGTGGTGTGTGTAAAACCACAGATCTAGAGTACTGTACAAAAGTCAAATGCAACCTTAAACTATAATAAATTTTAATAAAGCATCTGTAAATGAATGTTTAGTACCGCTTTTTCACAAGTGTCATTTAAATATTCTGTTGCAAGAGTTTAAAACTAGAGGGAAAAATATTCACTAACCTAAAAAAATGGTGGTGTATAACTTAATAACTTAGACCATTTTGCATAAGTGAAGTAAATAGAATTATTTTTTAATGAAAAGAGGAAAAAATAATAGATTGTTAGTATTTGGTGTGACTTACTTTACCTTGAAAATGATCTGTCTCTACACATCTCTTCCATGAAGAGATATGTACAGGCAGATCATTTGTATATCTTTGTAACAACTTTATTAATTTCGTGGATATGATTCTATTATTTCTGCCTGTGTTCCCATAATTCTTCAACATTACATGGATTCTTCAGTCAAGCTGTTCTCATTAATTATGTCCACATTTGCTCAACAATAATATTCATACCCGGGCTTTGTGTATTTACATTTTTTGTCATACAGATATTGTTGAGTTGCTAGTGCTTTATGGCATGAACCTCAGTCATGCTGAAAATCTTTGTCACCATTCAAATTAGGAATCAAGTGTTCCTTCAGCAATTCAATGGATTTAATATTTAAATTCTCATCCACTTATCAAATTTCTTTTTCCCTTTGGTCTTTTTTAACAAATTCTCTCTTGCTAGAATGCCATTCAATTTTGCTTCATCGTTAAATAAATACATACTCTGGTATGAGCTGGTCACCGACTCACCATAAGCCATAAAAACAGCTGGTCAGAGGAGATCTGAAATGGAACAGTCAGCAAACAGGCTGGTCCACGACACACATTACCATGGAAACATGTCATTCAGCGATTATCTGTCAACATACAACACCATAACAAAAGTAAGTTTTGTCTCAGTTTCTCTTTGTTCACTGTGTTTTATTAACACATGCTACACACAGACACACACCATTTCAAACTTTGCAGACTCACTTGTGACAAAAAATCATTTCAAACACTTAAACTATTGGTCACTTCATGGCCACAACAAAGAACATTTACTTTTAACATGTATACCACTGTATAAATTTTACTGTCATATTTTGCTTGGTCTTCTTTTCTGCAAAGATTATTTCTTTGTGTTGTTTATGATTTTGTATTGTAATTTGTAGACATGGCACTTGGATTTTATTTTTCCACTTAAAATCTGGTAGATTGACCCCACACACTTCTCAACCCTACCTATTTTTCTTTCTCCTCTTTTTACTTGCATGGAAAAATGTGAAATAAATTACAGCTACATAACTTAATAGAGGATTTTAAAATATGCATAGACTCATTTTAGTGCTGATATCTTGACTCCAGGCTACAGCAAATATATATAAGAAAATAAATTACTTTATAAGAAGTACAATATTTTCCCAATGATATATCACAAGAGATACAATAAAAGTTACTCCCTAAAAATTAAGAAAAATCAATGAAAAATCATATAAAATCAAAGATATTTAATAATAAAGAGAAATGAAGACATCAGGGACTTTATACAAATCAGAAATGTATATATCTTATATAAATATGTAGTTTACAAATGCTGCTGTTGTGTTCATTTGAAGTCTTGGAATTTTTGGTGAGTTGGCAGTTTTGGTGAAATTTAAGGATAGACTAGTTTTTTTTTTTAAAGTAATAATTTTATATTCATATAAATTGATAACATGCAATTCCAATCATAAGAAATATATGTATAAATTGTCAATGCTAAATAAATGAACTTAGTGAACAGTTTGTTTTTGATTTATTAAACGTAAGTATAATGGGCTGCAATGCAAAATGTGGTTCCTGCTGTGGGTCACAGTATAAAAAAAAAATTTTTTAAAGTTTGAAAAACACTGTTTATGGGTATAATTATGCCTTAAAGTTAAAACTGAAAAAATTCTTGGCAATTCCTTCAAAATCATGATAATCATTATGTCAGCTTATAAAGTTTTCTACTATTCAGATACTTTTCCTTCCCCTTCAACCCATGTACATCTTTAGGATACATGCTGTGATGTAATTATAAAGAAATTGATCAATAGTTTTAGTTAATGACAAGCATTAATGAGATGAATAGACAGCCACTTAAAATCAATTATTTATTCATGAGTAAAGAGATTATTATAAGACCATTTTAGAAAATTATAAACATTTAAAAACATAAATTCAACATTGCTAGTTTTAGCATTCTTAATTTGGTAATTACAAACTGAAAATATTTACTCTTATGAATATTAAATAAAGTGAGAGAAAACACATATACACATGTGTATTAATATATCTATTACTTCTAAAATTGTTTTTTTTTTGGAGGGCATTAAATATTTTAAAAACATTCAGTACAGTTTCAACAATTTATAGATTATTTTGTACAGTTTAATTTAATAGTTCTGTGACAGACATTTGGGGCTAAAGTCAATTTTTGTAGAAAGCTACTGAAAAATGAACACACTAATGGTTATTTATCACACACAGATTGACAATAGCATCCAATATGAGGGAACAAAAGCATAAAAATAAAAAATTCCAATTCAGCAAATTCAATTATGATAAAAGTTGCAAATATTCTTAAAAACTTGATTATGCTATGATAAAGTTCCTTGAAAAAAAAAAAAAAAAAAAAAAAAAAAAAACACACTGAAAGAAAAGAAAGTTATGAAAATAAAACTGTTTATTACAAAATTAAAAAAAAAGTTCTTTTGGTGTTAGACAAAAAAAAATGAGAAGATTAGAGTTTAATTTGATAACAAAACTGGTGTACCTGTTCACATCCAGATGTTCTTGCTTTTAGATTTGTAACAGACTTCTGTGAATAGAGTAATCAATATAGCCTACAACTTGATATACTGATCCACTAGTCAGTATCATAGTTGCTAATACTGTGGTAGTGGGCTTTACTAATAAGTACAAATATAGATTTACCTTTGGAAGAAGTGAGCTGTTCAGAACACATTCCTGTGCTGCAAAATAAGTCTTCAAATTTTCCATCAAACATTGATTGATGCTTTACTGCAACTGGCAATATGAATTAAGTTCAGCTATTTTTTAGTGTTGATGATGCTAACAATTTTAAGAAACTTTACAGACATCTCTTTAATCTTTGTCTATATTTCTGAGATGAGGTGTTGTAACTATTTACCTTGTTTGGTCTGTTGTTCTCATCTTTGTTGTCATATTCACAACGTTTTGGCTGTTGTATGCTCCAGCCTTCTTCGGATGATATACATTTGGATTTTGAACCAAATCCTTTATTTAGTCCACAGAAGTAGAGTGTGCCATACCTTTTCTGGATATCTCAGTTTCAGTTAATTCTCTTTAGTAACTCATCTCTCCAAGTTTTTGCTGTGGCCAGGCATTGAACTCACAACTCTTTGGGTCAAGTCACTTTTGGATTACTTCAGCCAACATGTTTATCCACTGGGTCATGTGTCCTTGAGATATCCAGAAAAAGCATGATGTGTAGAACTAGAAAAATCTACCCTGGTGGACTAAATAAAGTGTATGGTTCAAAATTCCAACGTACATTACCTGAAGAAGGCTGGAGTGTACAATGACCGAAACATTGTGAATATGACAATAAAGATGAGGACACCAGTCCAAACAATGTAAATAGCGTAAATATATATATATTTTTTTAAATCTTGTAAATATTCTCCATCATATACTTCTGAATTGGAACTTAGAAATAATTAAAACCATAATAGTGAAGTTATTCACTGTTAAACTATTACTAGTAATATGCTCAATCAAATAATGTGATATAGTCATACAATGTTATAATTCTTTGAGAAACAAATGGATGTTTTAATCCAACAAGATTTCTTATGACTATTGGAATACCCATTTTCTTTAGTAGGAATTCTCAATCAATATTAATAAAACATTAATTTCATTGTTTGAAAGAAACAGGGATGTTTACTCAAACATTTGTACCTGCTAAATATAATGTTTCTAGTAATAAGAAATACACTATTGTGCAAAATATTAGATAACACAAAGTATTGCTGACAAGCCAAGGGACTTAAAAGAAAATTCTTCAGAATGTATTCTTATACATTTTAATCTTCCTTGATCTTCAGTTTTTTTTTGTTTTTTTTTTACAAAGTTGACTCTTGTGAAATGATACATTTTAATTGACATCAAATAGGGATCAAATCAATACTAATCAATAATACTGATGATTTCTAACATTCTGTCACATCTGATTATAAAATATTGCTCTATGCAAAATATAAAGAGATTTGTAAACAGATTACTTTAAATTATTTTGCACATGAAATGAAAATTAGTTTAGTACCTGTTCATAAAATGTGAATGTGCTTTGTTCATTCTTGCTTTGTTCATCAAGTTATAAAATTATTTTTATTATTCTAAAAATTAAAACATAAATTTTAAAGACATTTATTCATATCTGATGCTTTAATTGTTAATAGAATAGAAACTAAAAGTCAACCACAAAAAACGTCTATTCTAATTAAGTAGAAAGAATGTATCTTCAGATGGCAACAATGAATTTTAAGGAAAGTGAAAACTGAAACCCTTAATTTTAAAAGGTCTCTGTCGTAAATAAGAGATGGACTGTGACACTCCTTTACGACACCATATTCGTTTACGGCCCTTTCTCTGGATTACGACAATCGGCCATATTCGAGAATACCAGGAGAACATGATGTGAACCCTGCTTGTATTTTGCCGAATAAAGCTTGGATTAACTTATCTTCAGAGTCTCAGTCTTCATTCTTAAAAATTTATTCGGCAAAAATATCTTATAAAGCACCATGTCAGAGTCTGTATCAAGTTTTGGCTATAAACCAAGAGTATTGGATATTGACCCAAATTCAACACACGCCGCCAGAGAATGGCGGCACTGGCATACTATATTCACCAACTATTTAGATGACTACCAAGACAGAATCCCCCAACAAACTACGGGCATTGATAAGCTGTGTAAGTCCTACAGCTTTTGAATTCATTGAATCCTGTGAAGATATCGAATTGGCACTAAATCGGCTGGACTCAATATACATTAAAAAAACAAATGAAGTTTTTGCCCGCCATCTACTGGCCACATGGAAGCAAAGACAAGATGAATTGATTGAGGATTTTTTCTAAAGTCTTGAAAAATTAAGGCAAGACTGCAACTTCAAGGACAGAATGGCTAAGCAAGTCGGTGATGAAGCTGTGAGAGATGCTTTCATTTGTGAGATAACATCACCAGCAATCCGACAGAGATTACTGGAAAATAAAAACTTGGACCTGCAGACAGCTCACGAACAAGCACTAACACTGGATTTATCCCAGAAAAATAATGCAGCTTGCATTTCTCCCTCCAATTCAGCCATTGTCCTCATTAACAACAGGAGACCACATGGCGACTCGACAGGCAGTAATAGCGAAGAAAAAATAATCAAACCGCTGTCGCTGCCACATACAACCAAAGATATAACAATTCCTGTAAGTAGACTTCCACTACAGCTTCAAATAATAACACCAGTAAGAAAGCTTGTTTTTTCTGTGGTATTATACCTTTGATCCATTTGTCCGGCACATGACGTAATCTGCCATCACTGTGATAAGCATTACCAAAAAATGTGTAGGTCATCAAATGTGACAACTAATGCTATGATTCATTCAGCTTCTTGTATTTCTGTAAACACTACTAACGTACCAGTGGGACTTTCCCATGCTGCTACTTTCGTCATGGTTGAAAATAGAACCTTCAATACTCTGATAGATTCTTGGGCTTCTGGAAATTTTATCAGCAAAAGAGTGGTGGATTTATTGTCTCTGAGGATTTTTCCCTTGTCAAAAAAAGTAAGTATGGCCCAGAAAAGTATTAATAGCTGGTCTAATGGATTTGCAGTAGTTGATTTTAAACTGGGTCTTAGCGATAAATTATATACTTCCGTTCCTTTGACTATCATGAAGGACCTCTGTTGTGATGTTGTTCTTGGATGGGAATTTCAATCCCGACATCTTAAGGTCACGTTTGAATATGGTGGTTATTTACCAGAACTCATTGTGAAAGGCACAGGTGCCTGTCTTGCCCTGGAAGCTGCTGATATAGCTGAACCAACTTTGTTCCCAGGGATTTCAGCTAAATGCAAACCTATTGCTACTAAATCAAGACGTTTTAGTAAAGAGGACTCTGATTTTATTGCTGTGGAAATTAGCAAACTTCTGGAAGGTGGGATTATTGAACCCAGTATTTCACCGTGGCATGCACAATTAGTAGTGGTTAAAGATGAAGCTAAAATACACAAAAAACGATTATGTGTGGACTATTCTCAAACCATAAGTATCTACACAGAACTAGATGCTTTTCCATTACCAAGAATTTCCGATCTGGTTGCAAATCTTGCCAGGTATAAATACTTTTCAACTTTCGATCTAAAAAGTGCCTACCATCAAATCAAGCTCAAACAATCAAACAGGAAATATACTGCTTTTGAAGCAAATGGCCAACTTTTTCAGTTTACCCGTCTCCCATTTGGGGTAACTAATGGTGTCCCTGCTTTCCAACGTGCTATGAATGAAATTGTAAAAGAAGAAAATCTGACTGATACATTTCCCTATCTTGATAATGTGATAATTGGGGGTGAAACAGAAGAGGAACATGATAACAATGTGGAAAATTTTATGAGGGTAGTGAAGAAAAGACACTTGACTTTGAATACTTCCGAAACTATAAATAAAGTAACTACATTAAATACCTTAGGGTATTGTGTAGGGAATGGGAAGATAAAGCCTGACCCTGAACTAATGAAGCCATTGCAGGAACTACCACCACCTAAAAACATGAACAGTCTGAAGACAATCAGGGGAATGTTTGCTTACTATGCTAAGTGGATCCCTGAATTCTCAGAAAAAATACAACCCTTAGTGAAAGCGGATCGGTTCCCATTGGAAGAGAAGGCACTTAAGGCATTTAATACATTGAAATCGGAACTGTGTAGAGCGACCTTATGGGCTATTGACGAGAACCTACCCCTTCAGTTAGATTGTGATGCTTCGGACTATGCTGTATCTGCCATACTTAGCCAAAATGGAAGGCCCATAGCATTCATGTCAAGATCACTCTATGCAAGTAAAAAGGGATATAGCATCATTGAGAAGGAAGCTCTAGCCATAATAGAGGCCGTACGAAAATGGAAGCATCTCCTGTCTCCACATCACTTCAAACTATACACAGATGCAAGGTCTGTAGCATTCATGTATGATAACAGGAAGAATGCGAAAATCAATGAATGGAGAATGGAACTCGGCGAATTATCCTTCGACATTGAATATCACTCAGGAAGAAACAATGTAGTTGTGGACACTTTCAGTCGCACTTATTGTGCATCATTAAGTTGCCAAATCTCAGTTCTGGTGGAATTACATGAAAAACTATGCCATCCAGGTGTCTCAAGACTTTTACATTTTGTGCGGTTGAGAAATCCCCTTTTCAACTGAAGATGTCAAGAAAACCTGCGCATCCTGCAAGATTTGTGCAGAACTCAAACCCCGGTTCTATTGACCAACTGAAGGTACACTGATAAAAGCCACTGGTCCAATGCAAAGGATCAGTATTGACTTTAAGGGGCTCCTCCCAACGGCTTCCCGCAATCCATATTTGTTAGTCATCGTTGATGAATATTCACGATTTCCATTCTTATATTCCTGTCCAGACATGCAAACTTCCACAGTTATAATGTGCCTGGAACTTCTTTTTAGTATGACTGGAATGCCAGACTACATACATTCAGATAGAGGCTGTTCTTTTATATCCCAGGAGCTAAAGGAATATTTACTTGATAAAGGGGTTGCTACCAGTAACTCGACACCCTATCACCCACAGGGTAATGGTCAAGCCGAATGGTATGTAGGGGTTGTCTGGAAAACAATCCAATTGGCGCTTAAATCACTCAAGCTATCAGATAAACATTGGGAGCAGGTTCTTCATTCTATGCGGTCACTGTTATGTACTACAACAAATTGTACACCACATGAACGTTTTTTTTTTAAATTTCAGAGACGCACAACCCATGGAAACTGCCATCTTGGTTGAGGAATCCAGGGCCGGTGTTGTTGCGACGATTCATTCGTACTACTAAGAATGACCCCTTAGTGGATCGAGTTAACCTGATCGATAGTAATCAATCATTTGCCTGTGTCAGATATGCAGATGGGAGAGAATCAACTGTATTGGTTCAAGACTTGGCCCCAGATCCTGCTGGCTCCGCGACATTTTCACCCCAGCAGATGTTCCAGCAGTCCTCCGAGGAGATCCCTTCCAAACCAGCAAGTGTTGAACTGCCAAACATGCAAAATGAGCCTTTAATGAGCCCAGGAAGTGATGCCAATATAGATGACCACGATTCGTTATGCAGAGAGATTGTGCAAACACTATGGAGGTCAGGTCGTGTGTCGGTGACCCCAAAAAGGTATGGCTGGGACTAAAATAAGTACTCCCTTCTAGTGGGGAGGAATGTCGTAAATAAGAGATTGACTGTGAAACTCCTTTACGAAACAATATTTGTTTACGGCCCTTTCTCTGGATTACGACAATCAGCCATATTCGAGAATACTAGGAGAACGTGATGTGAACCCTGCTTGTATTTTGCTGAATTAACTTATCTTCCGAGTCTCAGTCTTCATTCTTGACAGTCTCCTTATTTACTGAGTTGTTTTCAAGGAAAGATTGTATGGCTTCTTCTCATTTGCCACTTTGCTGACACTAGACAACTTTCAGAAGAAGGAAGAAAAGTAAGATATTTCACAAACTGAATAAATTGTCTATTATCTTATTATGTGCAAGTTAACATTAGGATAACTGTTCATTCAAAATGAAATAAGATTGGGATTGGCGAAGAAATTAGTTATACATTATTCTAAGTTTCATTTTTATATTAAGCCTTTATCATGAAAAATTAAACTAAAAATACATAATATTTCTTGTTTTTATTCTGTTCAAACAATTGTGTGCATCTTTCAAGTTTGGGAAGAGAACACAAAGGAATTGGCTGTGTTTACTAGTTTGATAAAAACACTTAATTTTATCAAGCACTTCAGAAAAGAATATTTCTCATGAAAATTATTATTCCACTTTCCATTTAGCTCTTCTAGTCACAATACTTTTGCTTTGTGCCTGCTGTGGAAGAGCAGTATAAAGATGTTGGTAGTTACAACTGACTGTAGTAAATAGATTCCAAGCTTGTTAAATTTTTAAGCTTAGCTAAATTAGAGTTGATAAATGGAATGGATATTTTTTTAAATAGCAGGATTTCTAGATCTCAGTTAATAAAATAACTAATAATACTATTATTTTAAAGGAGAAAATTTTTACTAAAGAATATTAAAAGAATTACTGATATATAAATAAAAATTACAATAGAATTGTAAGTAGTAATTTAAACTTCTGTCAGAAGAATTGTCTTTCACTACATGGAAAACATGACACGCAATATGGTAGGTGCTCTTTTTTACTTTAGTGATGTAGAAACATCTTCCAAGTTCATAGAAGATTCAATTTGAAAGAAAAGTGCATAATTGAATGACAAAATTGAAAAACCCTACATAAGATTTCGTCCTTCAAAAGTACTTCTTCAGACTAAATGTTTTGATTGATTAAATCATATTTTGTTTAGACATTATTTTTATAGATACAATTATTTAAGTAAATGCTCTGTTTATAATAAACAGTATTGATTACATTTACCAACCTGACTATCAGAGAAATTTTGTAGGAAATATGTATCCCGATAAACAAACATTGGTTATAATTATATATTGACTTGTAACTTTAAATCTCTGCTGTTTCTCGTTATACAATTGAGCTGACTTCATTGAACTTCTTACCTCTTTTGTTTCTTTTTTTTGTTTCACTGCTGTATTTAAAATATAAAAAAATCCAATATGAAATTTTGTTAAAAAAACAACTGTGATAAAAGCAAAAAGAAAAGCAGTAAAAAAACTGAATGACGACACATCAGACACCAACATTTTTTTAATTTAAATTTAAGCCTCTCTGCGTCTTCAGTGTTTCTCTTAATGTGTAATTATGAAAAACATTTGTTTATATAATCATTCCCTCCTTCTACACATGATTCCATCAATATAAACATTATTTAGTCTGAAGAAATCTTTTTGAAGAACAACATGTGTCACATGGGGTTTTTTCCATTTTGTCATTCAATTACCCACTTTTAGTCTTGTACATGGAATTTATGCATCATATTCTCTTAAGAAAAATACAATAATTCATTAATGAAAATAACATCACATGCTTGATGTACAAATATTTTCATCGCAAATTTTCTATGAAATGTTACCCCCGATAAAGTGATATTATTTATATAGCTTGCAACAGAAAATAATTCTCTGTTCTAAAAAATAAGAAAGGAAAAGAATTACATCAAGACCAGACAGAGGTTTGATAGAAGATGATAACATGATACGAATAACACCGTTTTACCAAAGACAGTTCATGATAAAAATAATAAAGTGTCATCCCAGAAAGAAACGATATTGAAATAGCGTGATAGCTGTCAACTCATTATGACTATTTCAAATACATTTATATATAACTTGTGACAACTATTACAATGACAATTTACAGTCATACAAATTTGACACTAAATCCTTTATGTGCATCATAAAAACAGATTTCATTAAAAATATATATAAAATATTTCAATTTCTACATGGTAACGTATGTTATAAAATTAAAAATAAATACGAATTACAATTTTAGAAAGTAATAAATTAAATAGAAATAAATAAAAATCAGTGAAATATGTACATGTCTTATCATTGTACAAACTACAATGACTTCAATATTGCAAGAGATTTACACTTTTTTTTAGAAAGATGACACAAAAACACTCGTTCTGATTGCTTATTGGGTTGAACATTGATACTGTAAGATTTCACATGTTTAACTAATCCTGACCAATTGGTATTTACTTTATTACAAACTGACAGTAAAGATATATATATATATATATATATATATATATATATATATATTTATTATAATTTTATCATATAGACAAAACCATTTCACTCACAACAAAGTTGCAACTTGGTTTCAGTGCATTTTAACTGTACATCTACGAGTGAGGGTCGAAAATGGTTTGCATCTTTGTTGTGAGTAAAATGGTTTTGTCTATATGATAAAATTATAATAAATAAATAATTATCACTCTACTACCTGTATCGAGCTCTTTTTTGAATTAACGCTGCAAACGTTGGAATTTATATATTACTTTTGTTCTCATCACATCGGATATATATATTATATATATCCATCCAGGTAAGATGAGAATGAATAGGATACATGTCAAAATCGCTACTTTGTTGGTAAATGGTTCATGAAGTTTTGTTAGTATATGCATTAAGATGTCGACAAATGGTTTAGAGGGATTAGATTCATCTTGTGTCATTACAAAATAAAGAAGAAAAGTATTCTTCAAGTATATCTTGTTGCCATAATATCTTTAAAAAATAAATATGTGTAAGTAGGCATGAATGAAATTGAGTATGTTCATGCATAGGTAGATAAGTATGTAAGAGTGCATTTATATATGAATGTATATAAATTGAAACAAAGAAACTTTTATGTGTGCAAATGTCTTTTGAATTTATGTATTTTCTGACACATCATAGTGCAGTGATGAAGGGTTAAACAAGAGAAGAGAATTTTTTTTAAAAACTTTTTAACAATTAGGCAAGAAACCAAAAATATGGATAGGTGTATACACAGTAAGCCAAGATAAAATTTTAATGTCAGCATAAGGTAAAGAGGAGGGGTCCTTATAATCTACTGAATTTTAGGAACTGCATGCACTAATCACAATGTCAAATCTGATTCTTATCCAGGTATATTTTGCTCTGAATTATCAAATTTTTTCTAAGTAGAGCTGTATTAAGAAATTTCTATAACAGAAAACATTTACCTTTTTTGGCACAGATTTCATATGATTCCCCCATACCTAACTATGTACATGTAGCATATTGCTGTGCCAAAAGAGTTGCTTAATGATGCACTCTGGAAATTTCACCTGAGTCATCACTCGTATTAGTCGCTGATTCATAAAAGACAATGGAAAACAAAGTTTGCTCCTTTTATTTATTTTTTTCATTTCACACCAAGCAAGGCAGTAATGTCACCAGCATGCAGGGGTTTACAGCAGGAAGAGAAAGAGAATTGAGAATAGGGAGGATTGAGGAAAGGACAAAAAATGAACAGGATTCAAGAAGACAGAAGATGACAATTGACAATGCATTTAAATTTTTGAAGATTGTAGTTATCATGTAGTAAATGGAAAGGAGTTCTAAAGTGGGAAGTGTGAAAAAAAGAAACTGTTGGAGTAGAAGTGGTAGTTGCATTTAGTTATTCCAACAGTAAAACCGGGTGGGACCTAGGTGCCAATCTAGTAGTATGCTTAAATTCATGTAGTTGGAGCACCAGGGAAAAAAGCTTGTCAGAGTAGTTGCCATGAAAATATTTGTAGAAAAAACAGAGGGAAGCCACATCATGTCAGTAAGAAAGTGGCTGAAGTTGCGATGCTCGGTCATGATTGATTACATTACAGATCCTTATTTGGATTTTGTCAAGCATCTTGAGATGTACAGCAGGAATGTCAAACCAGATATGACAATAGTATTCAATGCATAGATGAATGTTAGATTTGTAAATGTGCAAGATGGATTGTGACAAGAAAGATTTTCTGGCATTCACAGTGAATCAACATTCATTGCAGTTAAAGCAATTGATTTGATAGAATCACTCCACTTCATGTCATTGGAAAACACAAGGCCAAGAAGGCATAGTGTGTTGCTCTTCTGAAGTTTAGCATCAGTTGTGCTGATGGCAGACAGAAAAGGTTCTCTGTGGTGGAAACAGTTTTGTTTTAGAGGCACTAAAATTTACAAGCCATTTCTTGTCATTGATTGGAGGTCTTTTCAAGAGCAGTTGCCAGATTTACTTCATCATATCTGTCAGATTTGCTACTGAGTCAGGAATAAAATGGTAGTGTCATCTGCATAAATACCTAATTGGGAACTGATGTCATTGGGGAGATCATTGACGAAGATCAGAAACAGCGTAGGATAGAGTCTTGGGGCACCTCCACATTCATATGAAAGGATCTGGAAAGGATGAAAAATGCAATATATCAATTACTACTTTGTTCTAAATTCCTTGAAGGTATTGTTAATTATTTTATCATAACTAAGTTTGAATCTTTTGAAAATAAAATGGAAAATCTCTAAAATAACATTGGCTCTCTAGCATCTTAAAGGAATTCCTTTTGAATTAAAATATTCAAATATGATATATATTCCAGCAGTTACTTAATGTGACTTAGGTAGAACAAAATAAGATGTCAAAGACTATCAAATTTGTTAAATTTTTACTTTTATGTAATAAAAGCATGTAAAAGTAAAAAGAAAAAAAATCAGTCAACAAGTCATTGAACCATGTCCATTTAGAAGACATAGGTCTTGGCAAGCCTAGATAAATAATTTTAAAAGATTTTGGAAAGCCATTCACATATATACAGTCAATAAAACATTTATGGTTCCATTCAACAGATATGTAATACTTATTACATTTAATAGCATAAAATCAATAGTGCATTACCATTTAAAAAATTGTTTTTTGTTGGGTTTATATATATATATATATATATATATATATATATATATATATATATATATATATGAGTCATAATTGTTTATGATTTACTGTTTATTAGCTTGAACAAACTTTCCTTTGTCAACCTGTTTCATGTTGCAATAAAAAGATACCTAAAAATGAATGGAAAAAGTAAAAAATCTGAAACAAAAAGGTGTGGGGGCAACTAATCAGTAGTCTAGTGACATGGCACCCTGATACAACCTAACTGTGTAATATACAGTATGAGGAAAAAAAAAAATGGATGCACCCATAGAAAGTTGATTTTTGTATTTTTACAAAGATATGATTTTGTATTTTTACAAAGACATGATTTAGTATTTTGTTGGGTAATCTTTTGCTTTAATAACAGTGTTAATTCTTCATGGCATGCTACAGACTAAATTCTTTAGTAAGTCAACTTCCTTCAATAGATCTTTCCGGTATTTCTTTAATTTGTGAAAAAGCTAATCTTCTGTGTTAACTTTCCTATTATGAGCACGTTTCTCCATTATCACCCAAAGGTTTTCAGTTGGGTTAAATGTCAGGACTGACTCAGCCACTGAAAGAGTTGCAGTTTAGCCTTGTCACACTTCCTCCTCTCTAGATAACATTTATTCTTTAAGGCAGTATGCTTAGAATTGTTATCATGTTGGAATGTGAAGCGTTCACCTTGGGCAAGAAGTTTTTTTAGCAGAAAGCCACAATTGATTAACAAGAATGTTGTGGAATTGATGCTGGTCCATGATTCCCTTGATCTTGTACAAATTACCAACTCCTGCTGCTGAGAATGCACCCCAAAGGTTGATTTTTTTTTATCATGTTTAACAGTGCTCTTGGTAGTCACTGGTATATTTGTTTTACAGGGTGTACCCCGAACACATATTTGTCCTTCATATCTAAGAGTAAAGGGGCTCTCGCCACTCCACATAACATCTTCCCAATCTGATTTAGTCCAGTGTCAATGAACTTTGCACCAAGCCATCCGTGCCTGTCAATTTTTTCCAGATATGAAAGGTTTCTTTTTTATGTATTTGGAAACAATGCCTTTTGCTTTAAGCCTGCATTTGACCGTTCTTGAAGAAACCGCCAAACTAGCTGCTTTGGAAACATCTTGTACTGTTGCAGATCGATCTTTTTTGCCCTCATGAACCAAGTTTCTATCTTCCCTGTCAGTAGTTTTTAGTGATCGGCCAAATCCTCTATGTCTATTATATGTTCTAGTTTGATTTTATGACTCACTTCGATTAATCTTATCAGCTCTAGTCAATGCTCCAAGATCATGAAAAGCGGTGACTTGGTCTTTCTTGAAGTCAGAACAATACTTAGGCATGTTAATAAATGTAAATATAAATGCAATAAGCTTTATATTTTGTTTATCATCATTTCTATGGGTTCGTCCATTTTTTGCATTGTACTGTATGTAAGCCCATGAAAACATAAATAGCCTACTGATGACAAAAAAAAAAACACAATCTTTTGCTTTTTGTAAATATTTATTTTTCAACATTATCTCCATTTAACCTAATGTCATTTAACTTAATGCTTTTTTTATTAATTCTTAATAATGTCACCCCAAGTAAGGTGATAAAGCCACTAAGATGCAAGGAATATTAGTGTGGGAGAGAAGACTTTAATGATGAGAAAGTACAATAAAAATCAGGATTCAGGAAGGCAGAAGATGGTTATAGAAATTACATTTAAATTTTTGAAAATAGTAGATAGAAAAGAAGCAAGAAATCTAAAGAGAGTTCCACAGGTGAGAAGTGCAAGAAATGAAATTATTAGAACATGGTTACATCTAGCTATTGAAGTACCAAGGAGGAGAGAACAACTGCTATGAAAATATTTATAGAAAAGACAGAGGGAAACCACATCACAGTGGTAGAAAAGTGAGTGATGTTTAAATGCAAAGTCAGGCCTGATAACATTGGAGACCCTTTGAATTTTGTCAAGAATCTTGAGATATATAGCTAAAATATCAAACCAGATATGGTAGCAATACTCAATGCATAGACAAAGAGTAGATTTTTAAATGTGCAAGATGGATGCTGATGAGAAAAATTGTACAGAGTGAACCAACTTTCTTAGTAGCAAAACTTAGCAGCTGATTCAATATAATCATTCCACTTCATGTCAGTAGAAATTATGAGACCAAGAAGGCACAAGGAGTTGCTCTTCGGGAGATTATCATCAGTCATGATGGAGAACAAAAATAGTTCTCTATGATGATTAAAGGATAGCAGTTTTGTTTGGCGGCATTAAAATTTACAAGTATTTTTTTGGCTCCAGTTAACAACTGATTGGAGGTCCTTTTCGAGAGGAGCTGTCAATTTTGCTTTGTTGGAAATATCAAACTTACTATTAAGACAGGAGTAAATAGTTGTTATTATCAGCATAAATAATGAGTTGGGATATGATGACATCAGGCAGGTTGTTGATAGAGATAAAAAACAACCTATGTCCAAGGATAGAGACACCTGCATTAATGTAAAATGATCTAGAAGCATGGCTGTTCAACACAACATTCATTACCTGATTTGTTAGGAATGATTGTATTAAGTCAAATATTCATTACTCTTGAGCCTACAGAGAAGGCCAGCATACTAAACCCTAGCAAATACCTTAGAGATATCTAAACCCACAACCAGAGTCTTATGTAAAGCCTAATAGACAAATTTAGTCATAATAGTTAACACATTGGTTGTTGGCCTAGGGAAACAAAAGCCATATTGTTTATCTGAAAGGCCATGTGAAGTGAGATGCTTAACAAATTCAGTGTTGATTAGAGCCTCTATTACTTTGCCAAAAAAAAGGGTTTTAACCCTTTTTTTTGGCAAAGTAATAGAGAAAGATGATAATTTGAGGGATCAGGAGGTCCACCAGAGTTCTTAAAGACAGGAACTGCAGAAGAGAATGTCTAGCAAGCTGAGAAGCAAGAAGCTGCAAGGCATTTATTGGAGAGTTTGGAGAGAATGGGAACCAGTTCAGGAGCACATTTCCTTAGGATAATTTTAGGGTACCTTCAAGTTGGCAAGCATTTTGGAAATCTGGAGTTGATAGCAGAAACCATGGAGAGAGTTATGTTCACATTAAGTAATGTTTCCATTCTAGGGAAAAAATCTGGCAGAATTATATCTTTGGTATAGCCTGAAGTAATGATTCCTGTGGACTATAGCAGCTGAACAAGCAGGAATGAACAAAGGAGAAGATTGCAGTTTCATTTGGTGATGCCAGCTTTCACCCAGAAATAACCCACAGTGACAAAGTTTTAATCACATTTTAGAGTAATAATTTCAGATTAAAATTCAGCTACCAATGATGTCAGATATAATGATACATGCACGTACACAAGATACTTAAATAATATGAAGGGAGTGGTGATTCTAAAACAAATTCATTTGATCAGATTTTGGGAAGTGTTTGGGTCAAGAAATTATCAGCACCTCCTTGTAGTTTAATCAATGGAAAAGAAATGCAATTGATTTTGTTCTTATTTTAATTCATCCAAGAAGTATGTTAATAAATATTGAAATATTTTGTTTTATTTTCAAGATGTTTTTAGTGTCACTTTTATCTTAAAACTAATGGGGAGAAATATGTTCATGCATATACATACATTTGCATATAATGGCTGACTATTAATTTTTTGAGCACACCTATCTGCTAGGGTAGCTAGCACAATACCCCCAGAGCCCACCTGTGGTTTATACTGCAACTATGCTGAGCAGACATTAGTTACAGTTTCTGGAAGAGAGAGAAAGCATAATCTGGCATGATCAACAGTTTCAGAAAGCTAGTATGCTCAAACCATGGGTCTCAAAAACTTGTGACTTCTTCCTATCACAAATATCTATGGCTTCTAAACAGTTCCATCTATCAAATTTGACTCACAAGACTTTAGTTAATATCTGGCATGGTTTCCAGGTACTTTGCAAATGTGGTGCATGCTGGGACTGCCTCCCCAGACCTTCTTGGCAAATTAACCTTGGTTGGAAAGCAAACATTCTAACCACTTGGCCATATGCCCATATAAAATTGCATATATATGTAAATATATACAAGTATAATTAAGACATTTTTGTAATCAATCTTGATTATGAAACAAGAAAGTAAGGTAGATCTTGTTAAAATTGCACTATTTATTTCTTCAGAGAATTTTTTAAAATTTACTATAGATATGGTATAAAAAATGCAAATCATTCTTTAAATTCTTGCTTGTTGCTAAATGTTGCTTATCTCTGTTTTCCAGAATTCATTTTCATAGTCTGCATTTTATAAATCTTTCAAGGACAATGCTCTTGAAAAAGTGTAATACCATATGAAAATATTGACTGTATAAATAGCAAAAGGAAACAAAGTGCTTCACTAGAATAAAACAAAAACCAGAGTTTGTAAAGGCTTCAGTTATTTTCTCAAAAGAAAAAAAAGAAAAGTCTGATGAAAAATGAAGATCAGATTTGTATCATCAAATGTGAATTTTGCTTTTGAAAAGAAAAAATATTTTATTCTCCATGTTTTGCCTGAAAAAAGTGATATGTGTTAAACAAATGAAAATTTCAGCAAAGAGAATAAAAAATAACCAAAACCAATTCCAAATTAAAAAATGTGCATATCAAGAATTCTAAATAAGCTACATTATGAAAGAACGTACAAAAAAAATAAATTTATGATAATGAAATCTATCCTATACATTTATTTTTTTAGAATTGGTAGATGTCCAAAAAAGGAATGGATTAGAGAGAAATATGTAGAGACTTAAAAAAGAAAATCAAAAAACCTGCAGAACACAGGTGTAGCATGTTTGTACAAAAAGATAAAATAACAGGGCAGAAGATATTCTCTTCTGCAGGAAGTGTAGAATCTAAAGAGGGAATGAAAAAAGAAAATGTTATACAGAGATGGAATGAATAGATAAAGAATGCTTATTCATGACAAAAAAATAGAAAAACCTTCAATACATAAGACCATGGAAGGACACATAATACAAAAAGGTTACGACAGCACTGATCAAGATGAAATTGTAATAGAAATAAAGACAAACTTAGAGGATTTTGAAATTGGTTATTGAAGTGACAAAATATGTGACAGTAGTACAATATCAGATGACTTCAGTAGATCAATTGTCATAACACTTCCTAAGGAACCAAATGTGAATGAATGTGAATTCCAACAATCAACTTGATGAGCCACATAACAAAACAAAAGTTACGGTTCTAATAAATAAAGCTCATTCTAGAATTCCTCCAGGAGTAGGACAAGAATAGTGTGACTTGTTTTTTAAAAAACACTGTATCAAGAAATTCAATTCTCAAGATCATAATCCAGAAACAGAATTACAGAAAGAAAGATCTATCCCTATATTTCCATTGATTATGTAATTAGAACAAGAACTCTTTGGATTCTAGGTAAATTAATTTACATGGAAAAAATATTCAAATAATTTATAACGTGTACTGCAAACAATCAGCTTGCATGTGGGTAGAGAAGGATTTGTGAAAAGATAGAAAAAGGAGTACAACAAGGATGTGTATTCTTTTCTTATTTATTTACCTGCACAGTGAAATGATTTCAAGAAGACTAGAAGATCTACAAGGAACTATAATTGGCAGACATAACCATAACAATATAGTATATGAAGATGTATTATTGACAGCTTCAAAAGGAAAACTAAAATAACTATTAGACGAGGTAGTGGAGAAAATGAAGGAGACAGAATTCATGGCTGTAAACAAAAGGAATAATCTAAGGTGTTATATATGCGACATAAAAAAACAAGTGGGTATAAATATTTAACTATCTTAGCAGTAGTAGATATTGGAAAATATGACACGTCCAAATCTGTACAGAAATAGTAAAGGGTACTTTTCAGAAACTGAGCATAGTCTAAAAGGAATTGAAAAAAATATCTTTAGAAACAAAGAAAAGGGGAGTGATGGACTGTTACATAATATTTCTTACACAGTAGTGAATACTGGACAATTTCATCACAGATGAAGAAAAACTTGAAATGACAAATGTGGTTCTACTGATAAGTGTTGAAAATATGGACAGAGTGTGTGAGAAATGAGGAAATTTGAAAAATAGAAAATACAAAGAAACTGCTGAAATTTATTGAAAGAAGGCTTTATTATCTGTTAAATACCATAATTTCTTGGGAAAGATGGAGCGGGTTCTTATTGTCTTTTCCACAATTTGAAATTCAAAGTTTACTTTTTCATAGACTGGTTGCTGCCAAAGTCAATAAAACCCAGTCTACCTTACTATTTAATTCATACATGATGGGAAAAGAAACAAATTTATGTTTTTCCCCAAGGAAATTTGTGCAAAAGGGAATACAAGAAAATTTGAATTTGGTATACATTCCTTTCCTATACTGATAACTATTATGCTATGTGTATATCCAAGAGTTAATGAGTAACAAAAGAAAGAGATTTGTAGAGAGCCATGATTATACAAGTTCTGAAGAGACATTTTAGAAAGCGAGATGGTAAGCTGAATACCAGGTTGAAATAGATTATGTCAACACTTAGAATTACAAAAAACTCAGTCTTATGCATACAGGAATATATTGCCTAAAAATACTCTTCTTTGATAAAAGAATGTAATAGTCAAAGGAAGACATCAGGTTGTAAAATTTGTGTTCCACATTCAGAAGATTGCATAATCATTGTGATGATGCAATCATTCCAATCTTAAAGAGATATTAGTAGTTTTGGGATGTAAGCTATAAATTGACAAGTAAAATCAGCATAATTAGTTTGGGAAGATAAAAATAAAATTCCATAAGTGAAATTCATGTCTCATTTATGTTTCTTGCACTTGACTGATGATAGCTTTTATGCTTAATGGCAAAATGACATTTTTCTTTTTCTCAATCACAACAGAGTTTATAGATGAAAAATGCAAATCTTAAAGTCTATAACTAGTGTCCTATAGTTTCAGATGCAAAAAAATAAATTAAAAAATAAAAATAGATGGATAAGTATAATCTGACATGGAGTTATTCAATATTTAATAAAAGTTTTCTACTTTAATAGTTTAAATTTAAAAAAAAAAATTCTTTTCCTTAATTGTATAGAAAGTAGGATAAATATCAAACAAATGTTGTTTAGATTTAATGAAAAATTTCTTCTTTCATTATAAAAATGAATTGGTTTTCTTATTACTCATCAAAATGAAGATTTCTTTTTCAATTTAGTTAACTGAAATTTTGGAAATAAATTGATAAATGTTAATATTAAATTGATAATAACCAGCAAACAAAATTGTTGAGAAAAAAAACAGTTGATCTTCTTTGTTCAGTGACTTTTCTTGATTTTTACCTTGTTGCCAGAATCAAGTAGTTAGCAACTTTTTTATCACTTGAAGGATGTCATTTCTTGCAAATTATTTCTGTCCATTGTTTTCCTTTAGAAAAATATATTTAATATTTTTAATAAAAAAAAAAAATATAAAGGATTATTGACCTTTCATTGAGATCAATAATAATTATTAATTAATTCTAGTCTATATATATGTCATTAGCCAAAATATAAATTACCTATGTTTATTGGGAATGTTTTCTCTTGTCCAAGATTAATTTATTCCTGTTATTTCCATTTGAAAACTGGAAAATAAGAGTTTCACAATGTTTGGATCACTGCTATTTAAATACATGCTGACTTGATTTCCAAAAGAAAAAAAATTTATTTAAAAAAAAAAACAAACAAACAATTGTCATCATTTACATTTTTAAAGAAAATGACCAATAGATTCTGTCTTGACCGAAACTAGTAGTGCATTATAATAACATTGTCTACACAACATAAACAAATGTGTAAAACTTGTTTAGGTCAAGACAATAGAGAAAAAGGAGCCAAAAATGTTTGGTAAAAATATTGGAATGTAAATCAAATACATTCTTCTATCAAGTTCAGTGGCTTTAAGTGGCAACAGAGGACAATAGGGTATATGAAATTTGAATGCTATACTGAACTCAGACTTCATGACCCTTTCAAGCAAAGTATAAAAATTGTAAATAATCCTTTGAAATATCAAGAAGGTTACGTTGATGCAAACACTCCAAGAGACTGCTTAGAAACAAGAGTCCAACTTATCTGACACTATGCAAACATGATGCACGAGTTGGTGTATAAAGAAAAACAAATCTACATTAACAGGATCAGAATCTATTTTAAACTTTATTTGTTTGGCAATAAATAACCAAAGCTCATGAAACCTAGACAAATATCTATCTCATTTCTTTTAGTGGCATCTTCAAAGACAGTAAACAAATTATATTTATTGAACAAAATACATACAATCTGAATTGTGTTACTTTCTGTTTGTTTTATGGCTTAACATGATTATCAATAATGCTGATTAACAGATTTTAGAGGATTTATTTTAGGCTTAGTATGTAAGGCATGAGCCAATATTTTATAATAAATCATTTAAACTGTTGAGGGTTGGATTTACAAGAATTATTTTTCTAATTTCTTTCATTGGGTTCTGTTTCAAAAATAAAATTTATCACCAAATAAAAATTTTGCAAGTATTTAAATATGAAAATAATTATATGACAGATGTAATCAAACAAGTTGATTTGATGCTTTGTTAATTTGCATCATTTTTAGACAATATGTTGGAGAAAATTTTGTCAAGTTTATTAAAAATATAAAAATATAACAGCAGAAATGAGATTTATATTATTAGCAATTTTTATTCTTTTAATTTTTCAAATCATAAACTTAATTTCCATAATGCAAATGAAGTGAAATTTGAAAAACCCAGTTCTAAAAGAAAAAAATTAACAAAGATGGAGTAAAATAAGAGGACAAGTGCCACTGAGAGCAAGATTAGTATCAGTGACTGTAACCTAAAATACAAATACTAAAACAGAAATATTTTATAAAATGAAAAGGCGTTGTAAATCATGTGGATGTTTCCTCAATTTAAATTGATTCAAAATTTGCTTTTAAATAAATTTTAACTCAAAAATGTAAAATTTTCATTCTATTATGAAATATTAATGGCAGATATTGGTATGAGCTTCACATTTTGGCACTGAAACAGCAAAAAATGATCTTGTCAATTTGTAAAGCAAGCAAATATCCATAAGCTTAAATAGTGCTGCATTAAAGCAGGCATATTTCTTTTAGATATTGCTTATGTTTGTGTATTTTATTGAAGTCATTAAAAAAAGATTCTCCATCCTTTTCTCATTTTTGGATTCAGTGTGTCTCTCATGCTCACACAAAAATATATTCTTGGTAATTCAATGATTTTTGACATAAAGTAAGAACTCAAATGTGGGCCTTAAATCGAACAATAAAATATGCCAATACAAAACTGCTGCCTCTCCAATTATATTTTTCTCACCTGATTCCATTCTTTCTTTTTTGTTTAAACTAATAAATAATTTTGACCATCTGTCCCACACAAACATTTGCTAAGCCCAGTTTCCAATAAATAAAATCTAAAATGGAATTAAAAATCAAGTAAAAGAAAAATTGTTACAGTGAGAATAACATTGTATGAAAACACACAATCAGTTTGGTAAACAATGGATTGATAGTTGAGGTAGGAAGAAACGGCCACACAAGACAACTGGTAAGGAGGGTTAGTGTCAAAGAGTAGGGAGGAAAGACCTGAATCTATTCCAATGCTTGGCAAGGTTGATCCTTGATTCTGTTTAGTCCTCTGAGACACTGAGCTCTGTACCGAAATTCCCTTACCTGCCAAGGAAGGAAATTAACAAATTTGAGCCAGAATTACTATTAGTATTTACCTGGCCTCATTGTAAAAGGTTTTATTTAGATCATAGGAATTTTGAAGAGTTTGTAGCAGAGTTGGCACACTTGTCAGTGATTCTATTATAGTACATTGCCAAATTAACAGTCAGAGGTATTTATATATACACATGCATACAGACTGCAGTTATAGAATGTTATTTACCACCTTCTGATGATAAAGTTTTATTTTGCTTATCACTAATGTGAAAGACATCAAGAAAAAATATGAAAAATAAAAAGAATGGATTAATAAATAAATAGGATAGAAACTACATTATATATGTCTAGATGGAAAGGAAAGCACTAAAAACACATAATTTGAGATGTGGAGGATAAAAAAATCCCCTCTGGCCAGTTTAGTCACTTTTAAGTTGCTTTTTATACCTTCTTTTCTAAAGAACTGATACTTTCCTACCAGACCTTTGTCATCCATTTTTTTTCTTCCCTGAATCTACCATTCTTTGTGTCAGGTCTTCCTTTTCACAACCATGTTTGAGAACTTCATTAAAAATTATTATACAGAAAATCAACTGAAACTTTTCATATTTTTCCATAGTATATAGAAACACATTTGCCTTGGTATGTACAAGGGTGTACTTACCAAGGGAAATGTGTTTCTTGATATCTTGTATTTCAGCTAATATTTATTTTTAACAAAAGTGCTAACACAAAAGGGATGTAAATCTATGAAAAGGTTAATGAAGATTAACAAATTTAAAAGATCCATAACAGATGGTACATTGTCAACAATTATTAGACAACATTTTGAGCAATGAAAGAGTCCAGAGACATGCCTTTTTTTCCAATTGACAATATAAAGTAAAGAGTTAAAGAAGCAGAGAATAAAAGCAGGGGGTCATTATGAATTACTTCCTTTGTCATCCTTATATTGCAAAGACAGACTGTAAAATCTTTATTGGTCTGATAAATTGTTAAACTGATACAGTTCTATGCTACAAATAATAGCATTGCCTCACGATTTGCTGCAATGTCTGGATTTGTAATCATTGAGATAAGACCTATTGTCAAATACATAAAGAGGGAATAAATAAAAGGTTTAAAAAGTGTGATATAAATTCAAGTAATATTGCAACCAGGATGAAAAATAATTTTAAACATGAACCAGTAATCTCTTTTCATACATGACTGCTACATTATAATTCCAACTAATCCTTGCAAAAAAATTCAATAGTTTTAATAAGACAGTAACCATTAAATTAAAATTTGAAACATTTTAATGGTATACTTGTCCTCTTTTTTTTTTAAGTGCTTTCAGAGTTTTAAAACTTTAGAGGTTTTATAGCAAAGTAATGGAAGCAGTTATCTTTCCTAAAATTATGTTGGAATAGACAAGTTCAATTGTGTTCAATTGGTTATTGATCCAAGAATAATATTCAATCTCCTCTTCATTCCCTAATGACTCTTAATATATGATAAATCTTCAATGTTTACTAAGCTCAACCTGACTGCTGCAAAGTAGGTGATGTTCTTGAAATGACTCACTTTCTAAGAAAGTGATGTCTAATGAAAGTGTTGATGTTGTGTGCTGTGGATTTCTACATGTAGCTTAGATGTGGCACAAGGCTGTAAGTATGGGGCACCAAGTGAGGATCAAACTTACTACTCAGTTGCAATTGTTCTAGAGAGACTAGCTTGCTAACCATTACACCATGTCAAGGTAGAGAATTCAATAAAGTAATTTTTCTTTTCAATTTTAGTCAACTCATAGGATTTAAATCCTTCCAACAAGTCAACTTTGAAAAAAAGCTTTTCCATTTTGCCATATGTGAAGTCAGTCCTTGCTAAATCAGCCAGAACTTACTATGCACTAACTGACACAGTGAAAGATATTTGCTACCTCCTACATCATAAGCTTGCTATTTTTTTCAACATGGCTTTCCTGCTGTACATCATTAGTTATAGAGCGATGAAGATCACTAAATCTCATTTTTTCAGAAGCATTCAATTTTTGGAAGATACCATAGTTACTATTTTCTTAAGAGACTAAAACTAATTTAGCCAAAAGATGACAACTCTTGCTATTCCATTCCAAAATGCGTGTGTGTGTGTGTGTATAAATGATGGAGATGCTGAAAAGTTCTGGGTCTGTCCCATTTTCAAGAACTAACCAAATGATCATGCATCAAATTTTGGCAATACCCTATTATATATTACACATGTATACAGCTTGTGTATTATGCGACTGTTATCAATGATGGCAATCATTTTTAATCTCATCTGTAAATAATTTTACTTTTTTTTCCCTTGGTATTATTAAAAATGATCACAAGAAAAATCAACCAAATTTCTTTATTAATCAGATATTGATTAGAGGCAAACATTCTTTTCAGTCCAGATTCTAAAATATTTTTACATTTCTCATGATAATAAAAAATTAAAACCAATATCCTAACCAAAATATACCGAATTAAATGAAAATAGAAGGAACAAAAATCAGAATTAAATCTCCAAAATTAACTAGATCAGCTGTTTCACCCAAAAGCCTTCTTGAATTATTTACAAAGTTGTTAGATAATTGTGCCAAAAACAGAAGTTCTTAAGAGTTAAATGTCATTTAAACATGACATTAAAATCCAATATGTTCCCTTCACTTGATATGTCATTGTTTTAACATTTAAACAAGTTTGAATAGAAAAAAATCTCATTGAATTAAAACACCTGTATTCAAAAAATAAATGTTATCTAAATTCACTTCTATAAACAGAGCCAAATGGTTAGTTATGTTAACAATGGAGAGTTAATCTTATTCAGGAAAGAGAAGTATTTTTTAAAATTACCAGAATGAAAGGAATAAACAGGAAGTAACTGGGAATATTGGATTTAATTTATATCCTCTTATCTAAATTTTAAGTCTTTTTTACTCTTTACATGAGGTAATGAACATAAAAAAATGAGAGGTCATCATATGCTGGCTTAATTTAAGAATTTTGATTATTGCTTACCCAAATAGCTAAATTGTAGTTTTGAATGATTTAAAATCCATGTAATATATCAAAACCTAATGAGAAATACCAAGATGACACAGTTTTAAGAATGAATCAGTATTTGATAACAAAAAAAGGCAAACTTGGACCTTTGTGCCCACAAAAAAAAAAACCCAAAAAAAAACAAGTGTCAAAAGGATAGTTTTTCCCTTGACACCACTATTATTTTAACTATCTTCACTCCTCAGCAATTTTATCATTTTAAAAAGTGATGATTAAAATTGTAATGAAGCCTAAATTTATGATGAAAGTGAATTTATACATTTTTTGTTTTTGAGAATTTACAATAATATTAAGCACTATTTATTTATTAGACTGTTTATTTACAAGAATAATTTTATATATACAACATTCTAAAAACTAATACGATTAATGCAATGCAATATTTATCATTTACCAATTTATAAATAAATAAATATGAAAACAATTTTTTTATTCATAAATTTATAAACATTTATTAAATTATTAAAATATGTGAACCAACTATAAGGAAATCCTTATTTACCATTTTATAAAGTTTGAATCAATTGGCAATTAGTTGATGTTTTGCCAACCATTGAAATAAACATGATAATAAATAGTGCTTATTATTTTTATTATCAATTCTGAAGAACAAAGAAAATGTATAAATTCAATTTTGTCATATGTTTAGGATTTATTAAAATTCTTATCACTTTTTAAAATGATAAACATTGCTGAGGCAGTGAAGGTAGTTAAAATAACAGTGATGTCAAGGGAAAGACTATCCATTTGACATTTTTTTTTGCAGACATGGAGTTTCCAAGTTTCTCAAAAAATAAAAAATAAAAAAATAAAAAATAAAATTTTCTTAAGAGAATTACAATTTTAGTCTAATTTAGGTGTGGGTAAAATTATTAATGCATTTGTTATTCTGAAAAATGTTATACCATAGATAGAATCCAAATGATCTGAAATTTGGGATTGAATCCCTGAGCATTACTGGTTAATCAAGTCTTGTTATCACTTTGTGGTCATAAGATTAATCTTTTAATCAGGTAGTGAAATCCATATGACCTGATTTATCAGGAGCAAACAGAAACAGCATCAGAGAGACAAAAATAACAATCAGCTCAGATCCCCTATCTGGCAAAAAATAATGGGCTGATAATCAGAGGATACTGGGTTGAAATGTTATGCCTCTAATAACATATTTAACAACTAAATGAAAGTTATTTCAGAGAATGCATGGGGTAATGGTTAGTGAGGCTAGTCTGGCTGACCATTACTACTGAGTAATGAATGTGATCCTCACAGGAGACCCCAAAAAATTAAACATTAAATAACTCAAGAGTTGACATGTCATGAAAAAAAAAAAAAATCACTCATCCATATCACTAAAAGTTACTTTATCTATTTTAATCTTTGTCATACAAGTATATATGTAGGCTGACTGCATTATGCAAGAGGTGTGAATGATTAGCCGAAAACAAAAATATCATTTAGGCATGTTTAAAACATCAACATACTTACAACATGAGCCACATCCAAAAATCAATGAATAGTGTGATTGCTAGTAGAGAAAGACTGGAACTATCAATGAGTTTTGCAGAATATATTTATAAAAGCGTTTTCAGTTTTGATCCAAGTTTAGCATAATCTTATGAGTTTTCAAGGCTCTATTATGATCAATGTAATATTGCCATAGCACAATAAACAAGTTGTCACTACAAAGGAAATTATAGTCAGGTCATAAATGCATTTGTAATATTTGTATATGCTGTAAAAATTGATAGATGTTTAGCATGTATGGCTAGTACCAACCAGTAAACATAGCATCTGTCTTTCAAATAAGTTAGGAAATATACGAGTTTACGATAAGACACAGCAAAGACTAGATATATACAGATGGAAGAGTGAACATCTACCTATACTGTGATTAAGCATATTGTATGTGCGTGTGTGTGTGTACACACACACTGATAGAGAATGAAAGGATAGTAGCAAGTATAGACCTCAAGTGGTATAAAAATTAAAGAAATATTGTTACAATTTTCAAGCTCAGTAAACATTTACAGCAGTAATTTAGGTACAGTTTGTCAAATAATAGCCACAGCATCACTTTTCCATAAAACCTTTAAAAATATTTGAAGTGTTACTAAAATTCGTCTATTTCTTTTGCTATTAATGATTATTATTTCAGTCCTTTTTATTTAATATTGTGCATCAATGATTTTAAGATTGAGAAAGGAATCCATAGAAAGTAAAACAAGAGATCAGGTGATCATAGCTCTGGAAATAAACCAGGTATACTATTGTTAGTAGGAAGGAATACAATTACTAAATATCAGTCATAGTCTTTAAATTGACCATTCTTTAGATTATCAGAAGTGGCACTGGCATCAATTGAAATAAATTTTCTATATTTTGTTTTAATGGAAATGTACCTTTTGGAGAGAATATCAGAGGTAGGAGTGTCTGGGTGTGTATGGCGATCAAATTTCACTTTGATAAATTTTGAAAATTAACTTTTTGGTGCTGATTCTAAACATCAGAGAACAATCTTTTTGTCACCATAAATTTATACCTGTGTGTGTGTATCAATGCAGGGAGCTATGAAATATAAATTCAAGATTTTCCTGAGAATTAGAGGTATTAGGAAATACTTGTCATTCCCAACTTAATGGAGAAGTGTCATCTGAATTAAAAGATATCTAGTTTTTAGATTATGAATGTCATTGCCTGAAAGTTGACTTTTTCTTCATATGTGAAGACAAGGCTTACTCTAGGAAGGCCATAAAGTTACACAGTAGAATACCAGAGGATTAGGAATAAATCACAGATATTCAAGGGACACTAACTCCCTCTTAAGTCCAATGGGAAATAGAGTATGTTTTGTGATGAATCCTTAATGTTATAGAAATCATTAATTATTGGAAGTAAAGTCAAATTTGAAACACTAAAAATGAATGTTGCTGGTGTATACATTTTTACAGAAAGTGAGTCTTGTTTTCACTTTTATTAGCACCTTGGGAAATTTATTTTTCTGAAAGAAACAAAGTGGACCTAATTATGCACTCTCCCTCCATTTCCCGTTAACCCGGTGTTGAATAATTTGTTAAATAATTATCAAGGCCAAGAGAATTTTTCTAAAAATTGTATAAAAAACAAAAGCAGGAAAACATTCAAAAGGAGGTGGGGGTTCTTGGAATATCTTGATATTTTCTTTTAATAGGTAACTATGGATTCATTATGGTTCTCAAAAAAGATTTTCCTTTGGAATGTTCTCCAGAAAAAAGCATATGAAAAGAAATAAATCAGAAATGTAGAGTACTTAGAAAAAATGGTTCATGTTCAAAGAATTTGTTTTATGGTGCCTAATAAACTACTAACTTAATTCTCCCTAGTTTAACAAACTGATTAACCCACAGTGGGGGAAAAAAAGGTCACGATTCTCGCGTTCACTGACAATGAAATAACAAAACAGTTATGAGAGAAATTGAGAAGAATTATTCCTTAAACGAACCCAAATTCTTTAATCTAGAAGATTTACATTTGAACCAACCACTATATTGATTGTTATTTTTCATTACTGAATATAATCCGTAGTTATTACGGATTTAAAACACTCGACATCTTTAATAAATGAGCCAAGTACAGAGTTCTCATTGTCGAAAAGGTAGCATAGTACGGCTGCACATGAACAAAACGAAGAAACGAGTATGTATTGCAAGCCAGAGCATTTTCCAACGATATCATGTAAACAGTCTTTGCGCATGGTAACAGTGCTACTATTTAAGTCGTGGGACGAGTGGCTCAGCTAATAAAGACGTTACGGTTTCGGGTTTAGAATAGAATATGTTTTTGTTACTGGATCAGGTTCAAACTTAAGAAGAACAGACACTTTGATACAGAGTTTATCTAACTTTTTAAACTTCACTTCAAACGTCATACCTATGAATATTGAATCGATATTCTACCTGCTCCATTTAACGCGTTTCGTTTATTTTGCAAAAAAAAAAAAAAAACCCCAAAAAGCCCCGTTTACTTTCACTTTAAAAACAGCCTATAAATCAAAATCCAATCTTGATCATGATTCCTCAATCAATACACTGCAGAAATAGTGTGTACTTGTAAAATTTAAATGTAATAACATGGAATATTATGGCTCATCTGGTAGAATGTTCTTGAAGGAAACTGGAAACAGGTCGTAAAACTAAAGTCAGTTAAAAAAAAAAAACAACCTTTTTTATTTTTTTAGGCACTCTACCTACACTTTGGCGTTCGTTCAATTAGTTCTACTAACTCAGACCACCGATTTGCCTCTCTCACTAAGTAAAAAAAATAACTGTTATTTATAAAAAAAAAATTCACGGCGTAGATATTTCCAACACAAAAGCATTTATCATTGTGTATTTTTCTTCTCCACAGTCCATGTATCCTTTTATTTTCAAGCTGTAAAGTTAAAAACCAATAACGATAGTGCTTTAGTAAACTCTACTAATTAAAGTTTTATTCTGGGTTCAAACCACGAATCTGGTAGATTGTGCCGAGATATTTGTCAAACACTCACTTGCACTTGGCAGTTCATTTGGATTCCAGTTAAAATCTACAAAACATTGGCTACCTGTTCTCAAAGAGATTTGCAATTGTATGAAACATGTGTCAGTCTGTCTACTACACCATACGTGCGCAGCATCTACTGAAGAAAAGGTTATAATTATCCAGTTAGTGTTCACGAATTTCACACTACTAGTTTTTACTTTTTAACCACTATTTTCTCTACTTACTTCGTTTGAATTGAAGCAAGTAATAAACATTCTTTCTTTATCTTCCTTTCTTACTTGATTACTTGCTTTTTTGCAACCTTGACACGTCCCTAGTAAAAAAAATCCATAGCAGGGTTATTCTTCCATTCATAAAAATAAAATTGATAGAGCATGATCGCGCGATAAAGGAAAAGCGAACCTCAACCCCATCGTCACAGTAGAGTCGTTTATAAAAAAAAAAAAAAAAAAAAAAAATACTAAAAAGTCAATATTATTTTGATTACATTTTCTAAAATAAATAATTAAAAAATAAAGGCTACCAGTGGCAGTTATTATACGCGAAGTTGTGAACTTGCAATCGACAACTGTTAGTGTTTAACTTTTTAGTTTATTGTTTTTTAAAATTTAAAGTGTCACGCTAATTACACTAATTAGTTGTTTTAACCAAAACTCAGTAATTTAATGCTTTAAAACCAAAAGTTATAAAATTACTGAAGTGAAGTTTAAGACCGTTCTTCAATTAGTTTTTTTAACATAATATTGTTAAAGAAATTCTAAAAACATTTAAAAATTTTGAAAAATGATCATAAAAAAATATTATCAAGTAGTACTTTGTAAGGAAAATTAAAAACAAAACAAAAATCCCAGAACAAATTTTATGGTGTTTTAGTTAGAGTTACACTATTTTAAAGACCATACACATGGTGGACTGAAACTAAAAATACACAGCCTCATTTAAAAATGTCTAAGAAACGTTGTGTAAATGTTCCAATTCGTTCACAACTGCAAACGTAAAACAAAAGTTAGAGAAGGCTCGAAACAAGAGACATCGTTGGGAAAAGGTTTGAATGTGACCTTCGTGAATTACGTAGTTTTAACTTGTCAATGCTGAAAAACGGATTTTAAAAGAATTTACAAGACTGACCATTTCATTGATACGTGCTCCGTCACTGGAGTATCTTGCTTTCGATTGACAATCAAGGTATTTTTTTCATTTTTTAAATAATTGTACTTAGCTTTAAAATTAATGGTAATTCAATTAAAAGAATGTATTACGTCTACGAGATGTTCATTTTCGAGCTTAAATTAAATTTGGGAATAAAAAACAAAGGTAACTTTTGCAAACATAGCCTTTTTGATAAGAACCAATAATTTTGACTTCGTAGTACGACGCCTCAATTTTTGTTTGAGTTGTCTTTGTTGAGATGCTGGTTTTACCACTGAGCCAAACAGCCACATCAACAGACAGCAACACTGGGTGGAGACGAAGGAGCGGACAAGCTTTAAGTTAAAATAAATCAACACCTGCCTATTTTTAAAATTAATGTTTGTAAGAAAAATGTAATTTCACATCATCTCTCTCTCTCGATTTACATTTTTGGTGAAAACGCAGACCTAAAAAATGTAAAGTAAAAAGCACAAAAAAAAAAAAAGAAATCAGTGATCAAGTTTCATGTTTAGAGATTTTAAAAAGCATTCTATCGTGTGTTTAAAACTTGATAGAACTATATTCCATTCAAAATGATACAAGAAAATAATAAACTTTCTTTAGGATAAATAACATTTCACTCCGGCCTAGAGTTGTCACTCGTCATGCTTATTGGCCCATTGGGGTTGCGACCCAATAGCTTTCAAAAAGTTATTTTATAATTTTATAAATAGTTTTTGTTGTTGTTTTTTTTAGTCATCTTGGCTGCAAACTGATTTCCCTCTTTGTTATTGTAAAAATGTTAAAACCTTTGTAGCTACTTCATTTGATCAGAATTAAAAAAATTTTTGCATTGGTCAGAACTTTCGGGTTCATGCCTGTAAAAGGTGCAAAACCCCAGCATTCAGTACGAGGCCACGTTTTCGGTCTCATTTCCAGACATATTCG
The DNA here is from genome assembly GCA_964036315.1 of Acanthosepion esculentum. Taxonomy (NCBI): domain Eukaryota; kingdom Metazoa; phylum Mollusca; class Cephalopoda; order Sepiida; family Sepiidae; genus Acanthosepion; species Acanthosepion esculentum. Next base: position 39,891,932 of record OZ038500.1, on the reverse strand, counting down.
ATTTTTAAATAATTTTATGTCCGTTTCAAAAGTAACAAAGAAATACGCAGTACATTGTAAAAAAAAAATCCTTTCGGAAAAGTTCACTTTTTGTGGGAGGGTGATGCTTAGTGTCATTTAAAAAAAAGTTGTTTTACAGGGGATACGTTGTTTGTTGTTCCTTCTTTCAAATTATAACATTTTGATTTTTGAAAGTCAAGTTGTCAAAAAAGGAAAAACACACAAAAAACAAAAAAAACTGTATTAGTCTTTCTTTCTTTATAAAATGTTCCTATTCAATTGAAATTTCATGTAAGAGACGAGTTTTGTTTGAAGATCAAAATCACAGTAGTTAAACATCCGTGCATTCTTTCAAATCAACAAATATGAGCAAACTAAAAAAAAAAAAAAACAACAAAAAACAACCTGCGATTGCTATCCTTTGAGAATACATGAAAGGAACATTTGTCCTCAGTACTTAACTAGCATCAACATTTTAAAACTGAATTAATGTAAAAAAAAAAAAAAAATACTTCGTAAACAGAGATCTTAAGATTCACCATGTCTTTGTAACTTGTGTAATTCAATTAATTCACTCATTATTCTGTCTTCTTTACTTTATCACTTAAAGAATTTATTTTACATTAGCACCGCATAATGTCAATGATACTGGTTTACAAGAAGATATTCTTATGTAATTTTTTATTTGGGAAACAAACATTTAAATTTTAACAATGATTTCACTTTCAGGGTTTTTTGTGGGTGGGGATAATTCCCAAAATGACAGGTTTTTGACCAAAGTTCAAACAAACCAGATAAACCTTATTTTTAAAAATAAATAGTCTCTTGCCATAAGCCTTCTTGGAGAATGAAGAAATAGTTAAATAAAAGTAAAAGATATCATTTTCGTAAAATAATAGATACAGTAAAACAAAACTAAAAGTGAAAGTAGAAGCTCATTTCTGAAAAACCAGTCATTCGATCTGAGTAAACGCTTCAAAAGATGATCCAACCAAATAGTATTCACAAGAAAATCTTGAGGAAAATAGTGCTATATTGGTTATCAGAGACCCTAGTCACGATCCCATATGGGATTTGGAATTGTTATCCAATCCAGTAACTTTTTCATCATAACTGAGATTGCCCAAATTCCTCCTTTCCGAGACAAAAAAAAAAAATCTTTCCCTGGAAGCCAAGTGTTTGAGAATAATTACTGAGAGACAAAAATGAAAAACAAGTTAGAAAAATAAATATGTCTAGGTCACGGCATTTAAGTTGCAATAAAGAATCGTATTGCTTTCTTTACTTGATGACCGGAAAGACGTTCGATCAAAATCTTAAAATAAAAGCATATTTCTTATTCTTCGCCCAATAATGAAAATGTTTTAGCTATGTGACTGAACAAGTTTAGTTTATCTTTGAAATATGCTAATAATAATTGCTGCAGTTGCACCAACAAGAGTTCAAATCTTAATATTCACCTGGAAACAATCAGTTAAAAATTTATTCTAGAATAACTAAATAAACATTAAAGATTAGACTACGACTTTGCAAAATACATACGCAAGTTAAAAAAAAAAAAATTGACTTCACTACTACAGATGGGTTAAGATTCCTGAGGGAAAAAATAACGAAAGTTTTTACGACTTTCAAAACAGAACATTAGAGTTAAGCTTTAAGGAGAATGTGAAAAATCCCAGAAACAGGAACATGATGGTTGTTGATGTAAAAGCCCAAATCGCCGGCTAAAGTCATTCTCTCTGGGGTGGGGGGACCATCTGGAGGTGAGAAGGGGGAGTTTCATGTACGAAGACGAAAACAAAAAACTATAAAAAAAAATAGCGACATATTTTATCTGCTAAGCTAAAAGTAAAACTAAATAATCTTTATTTCCTTCTTCTGATTAGAAGAAACAATTGGTGTTTGAATTTATCCTTAAAATATAAAAAGAAGAAATTCTTTTCAGTAAACTAACAACATACAAAAATAATAAAAGTAAAATGTACAAAATTCGATGACTGAACCGGAGTTTTAAAAAGTTATGAAAATCTTGCAGCATAATTAAGATTTGTATACGCCGTACGGTTTTTAATTTGTAATATTCCAGAAAATCCCGTCACATATTCGTGTTTTATATTTCATTATACGAGTATTTTTTGCCCATCCGTACTGACAAAAAAAGACGTGATTTCGTTCATTTTTCCAGATATAGTGCCACATAAAAAAAACCCCTCAGCAACCCGCACTGAATATTGAAGAATATCAAATAAACATTACAAGGCCATCAGTAAGAGTTCCACCCCGCTATACCCCACCTGTGACTATGAGCAGTCTTTTTAAAAACGGTGCAGCAACAGAACTTGATCCATACGCACCGGTTAAGAAGCACGCAGTTCTTTTCTATGGAAAAGAATTTCTTATGATAGAAAGACAAGCGAAATAAATGACGAACAGGTAAAGAATAAAGCAGCTAATAATAATAATAAAACAACTTACCTTCTCTCAATGTTGGCGTCGATAATGCAAAAAAGAAAGGGAAAAAAATGTAAATAACCAACCACGAAAAACCCCAAATTCACTTGTAATGTGCCCAGTAAGTCATTGGTTGGTAGTGTCAGTTCATGTTTTTTGTGCAGGGTTTTACAGAGAATGTGAGGGCCTGTTTGTCTTTAAGGGTAGAACTGAACGTAGCAAGAAACTAAATAGCGCCACCTTGGCACGAAAAGGAAAGGAGATATAGAGATGGACGGTAGAAGAGAAAGAGCGAGTTATTAGCAAGCAACTCAACAAATAGATTTAAATGTTGTACGTTTTTTTTGTTTGTTTTTTTAGGTGATATGGTTGGAAGAGGTGCCAGTATTGTGTCTGCTGTGTTGCTTGTCCTTCTTCACTCTCTCTATAAAGTAGTAGTAATAATAGTCATAGTTATTTGTTGTTGTTGTTAAAGTCGCGCTGATACAATTTTTGGTGTTTCATCAGGCCCACGGATTGCATGCCATATCAGGGTCACCGGCAATATTCAATAGCGAAACATTAAACAACCATAAGGTGAGACACGTCGCCACTGCTATTCTCTTGTTTTCTCTGTCATTCAAGAAATTCAAATACATGAGACTGAGAGTATACGAAAAGCAAGAGAAATGACACATAATACGAGACAAAGTAGTGGTTACCGTCTTAAACTTTAAGATTAGAGAGGATGTTTCTCAGTGTTTTAAATTTATGAGGAGGTTTTTTTTTTTCTTCATTCAGTTTTAGGTGGAAATGTTTCTGCTTCGTGAATCGATTGAATAAGAAGTAGTACGCACATGTTAACAACTGCTATGATGATTTAACATTTCAAAAAATGGTTTGGGTTTCAAATCAACGCGCTTCTTAAAAGTTAAGCAGTAGTAGATGTATACATTCAGATACAATAATACTTTCTCCTAGATTTTTTGGGCATATGCATCTTTTGTTCTTCATTTTCTGTCATTAATTCGGCTGCCCAGTTAAACATGGAAACTAGTTTCGAAGTTCATTTTACTTGCATTTACATTATTACAACCAATTAAAAATACAGTACAATAAAAAAAATGAAAATATCCGTAATTTATTTTATCTAAGGATCACCTGCTTGATGTGATCAGTGTGTTGCAAAATAAAAACATCGAAGCCATAGGCACAGATTTAAAAAAAAGAGTAAAAGCTAGCTGTGTAAGTAAACTCAATAACTAAAAATGATAAAAATTGACTTATCTTTGTCAGTTTTACTTTTGTCTTAATGACCAATTCACAAAGAATATTTTCAACTAAAAAGTTAAAAGCTTATTTTCAGCTCTTAAAAAAATCTCTTTCTTAATGAGGTACAAAAAATGGCTAGTGAGTTGTGCTTGTGCACCTGTTACTTTTTTTAATTTTTTTATTTTAATTTTTTTTTTAAGTAAGATAAACAAAGCTGGAATTGGGATTTGTATCCGGGGCGCTTATTCGTTCTTTCTTTCTTTTCAATTTTTTTTATTTTAATTTTATTTTTTTGTTTTGGTATTTTTTTATTTTTTCAGTTTTTATGCCGTGCATTTTTAGGTTTATTTACTTTTTAGGTTTTCTTTCTCCGTTAACTTCTTTCACACCACTACTAGTTTATAATATCGTTTTATATTCTCCCAGTTTCCTTTTTCTTTCGTTTGTTAATAAACATTCATTACTCACACCTTAAAGCCACCCATTTTTATAGTGATTTTTATTATTATTTAATTTTTATTTTTTGTTAGCTACATGAACAAATTCTGCCGTGTCCGGCTTGTTAACTCATTGCCGGAACCAACCACTTGTTTGTTACCACAACTTATTCTTCTTATTAATCATTTTGAATGTACTAAGTAATAATTATATGCGCACGTGTGTTTGTACGCCCATTTGTAAGGGTCGTTAGAGGGGCACATCTGGTACTTACGACACAGTAATTAATGAATGAATGAATGAATGTCTTCTTGTCTGTCGAGAAAAACTTTTTACTGCGAAGAATTTTCACCGAGATTTTGGATGTCATTTTATTTTATGACGACTATTTTCCCATTTTAAACTTAAAAATGGGAAAATAGTCGTCAAAAGCTTGGAAGACTTAGTCTTCCAAGCTTTTTTCAAAACTAGTTTTAGTTTTTGTTGAGTTATGTTTTTTTTTGTTTGTCATTGCATTCGCAAATATATTCATTTTATTTTTTAATTTTTATGTATGTACGTGTACTGTATTGATTCATGTTGGTTGATGATACAAAAAGACACTTACAGAGAATCTTTGTAGATTTTCCCTTTGTACATCGTCTTATGTGTGTTAAAAAGGTTGTAATCACTTATCCAGCTGTTTTTGAGGTAAACAAGACTTTAAAAAATGCAAGTTCGAATAAACAAGCCAAGATGATGAAACTTGAGTATGTCCTTTGTTTTGCCTTCAAAAATAAAGATAAAATGCTGATTCATGCCTCTACAGATTCGCTAAAAAATGAACATAACATGATGAAAAAATGCCCACACTTTCTTGATAAAAACAAAAGTCTTACCGACAAAATCTTTTGATTAAAAGAAGACTAAAACTAGGATTTTTTTTATTATTAAATTACATTTTTTATCCCTTTTAGAACGTTCGAAATTTTGACTAAAATAAAAATCTTGTTTTTCTTGCGTCTGCGGGGGAGGACCAAAAATTATAGGAAATTTTAGCGATTTTTTTTTTTTTTTTTTTTTTTTTTTCGGTGAAAAACACATTGATTTCGAAATTCTTGTAAAGTAAAAAATCAAATAATTGCCGGATTTTAATCAAACATTCAAAAAAATAAACTAAACACAAATCAATGAAATTATTTTTAAATTGTTTCTTTTTTAGAAAATCTTGGTAAAAACATTTTTTACATCTGTTACCCTACCCTATTTAAATTTATAAAGTATTGAAAAAAATCATTTTTGCATCGTTTTTAACTTATACGCAGAACTTCTTGGAAGATTCACATCATTTCTTTTAAAAAATAGGATCCCCCACCACCGTTACTGAAAATGTACTCTGAATCGTAAAATAAAACTAAGACATTTCATTAGAAAAGCTTTTAATTGCTGTTATATATTATGGACACTATAATAACAAAATTTTTCGTTGTATATTGAATTTTTATATTATTTTTATTTTTTTTGCAAGGCAGTAATGACACTATGGGTGTGAAAGAATTAGAAAACAAACATTATGAAGGAGCAAGAACAATAGAAGAGTAATCAGGATGATACATAAAAATTGACATTGCATAAATTTTAAAATTTGGGAGTGCATAAACGTGTCTATTTTTGTAAATAGACATCCATACATGACATTATAAAAATAAGAATCATAACTATGGTAAATTTAAAGCAAATGTATCCAAGATTCACTAAAACATTAAATTATGAAGAATATTTTCCAAACTTTTTAAAATTACTGAGTAGTTTAAAATTATGTAAAAAAGAGCACTTGCGTTATATGACCCACCTCCTGTAGAAAAATGAAATAAACATCTGGCTGTCAACCCATCAACACTTTAAATAAACACCTACCTCTGTATTAAAAAAAAAAATTCAAAAAACTAAAATAAAAGCTTCAGGAAAGATTTTTTTCATTTTAAAAAATTAATTCTAATCCTTAGCTATCATTTTCTACAAGTTTGCAAAATATTTTCTTAATTTGTTTTCTTTAGATTAAGTTCTGTGTTTGAAAGTATTTCTGAAAACCTGTTAAGTGATGTATTTTTGATTAAAAAGAAAATACTTGGTTCTGTTAATACTGCAGTATTTATTAGCATCTTTCCCAGAAAAATGTAAAATAAATAGAATAAAAACAAGAGCTTCTAATTATGTTACTTGATTAATATTTTGCTTTGTATTAATTTATACATTTGTAACTGTATATCATTTACATAAATTTTCTTCCATTGCATAACAGATAACAAAGTAATAACATAATTGTGAAGGAAAGAGATAAAAACAATCAACCAACAAATGCAGCTACAGTCATAAAAAAGGATACCAAGGCACAATTTAAAAATACACTTGGGAACAAATATGCACTTGAAAATAATGATGCTGATGTAGATAAACACAAAACCCATCTGTAGTTGAAGACTACAGAGATAAAAGCAGAAATAGAGGCATTTATAATGGCTGCAGAGAACCAAAGCTTATTAACAAGGCAAACATTATAAAAAATGTTACCAGCCAAATATATAGATTATGTGAACAACATGTTGAGACTATTAACCACTTAGTATCTGGTGGTCCAATCCTGACATTGAAAGAATACAAAGATTAACATAAGATTGTATAGAATATTCATTGGAAGATATGTCAATATTACAATGTGTCACAGGCTGAAAAATGGGATGAACCTTAATCTGAACCAGTCACTATTTTTTGTGGGGATAACTGCCTTCTCAGAGATATGGCAGTGTCATGAAATAAATATATATATCTCTTAAAGAATATGACAAAATAAGTAAATATAAGGATCTTGAAACTGAAAAGAATATGGCACCTTATAATTACTGTTATATCTAAGATAATTGGAGTCTTGTGTGTGATTAAAAAACAACATACAAACAAAATTAAAAAGATCCCTGGTTGATCTTTATTATAAGTGATTCAAAACATTGTACTGTGTGAAACTGCTCAGATCTATTCAGTAGAGTATTATCAAATGTATATAAAGCAAATATAAACACTCTTGATTTAACTTAAGAATTTGTGCAGACAGAATGCATATATTTACTATGTTGCCTTACTCAGTTTTAGGCAATGAACCAGTAAGTGATTGTACTGAATAGAAACAAAAAGAAGATAATAATAAGAGCTGATTCAATGTCCATCACACACTGTGGATGACTTTTGCATGTGTGCATGTACTTTATATGCATATGTCTGTATTGTGCATGAGGGATTTATATATGTTTGTGCAATTTAATGTATTCACAAGAACAATTTGACGGAATTTGAAATGACATTGAAATAATCCTTTTTCACTCAGTCTGGACAATTTCCACTCTTGGTTAAGCAATAAAATAAAAGTTGGGGATAAAATAAAGTTCATTTTTTAAACTCTAAAAAATTGGATAGATTTTATTGAAATTTTGGGGAATTATTCTGTAATAAAGAGAATTATTTAAAAATTTTTAAAAAAATTGTAGATATATTTTTAGCTCTTTCATTGAAGTAAAATATTAATGTGTATGCATAACTGTATATAGAAACACAATTTGTATGAAATTGAAATGGACATCTTAGTTATGAGGTCTAATTTCCCTTTCTGCCTGGCAACAATCTCTGAGTAACAGGTAAAGATTATAAGACAAAATGGGCAATACTTTGAAGTCATTTTTATGAATCCTTCTGTTTTTAAACTAAATATATTTTCTAAGTGTAGTATTTTAAATGGAAAAACAATTTAGATTTGAAATTTACTCATCTTGCTCTCAGCAAAGCAATAGGTACTTAACCGATATTAGTACTACCACTACTAATAATATTTACACTAACCCTGGTCACCATCATTATCATCAGCATTATTACTATAATTCAGCATCTGTCCTCCTTCTGTACCAATAAATAATAATAATAATACCATCATTATCTGTCACTATATTTACATTTTATATTGTTTTTATTTCTCATGCTGCTAATTATCTTTAGTATTGTATTATCCTATATACTTATTCAGTTATTGTACAGGGTGTGGCAGAAATATGTCCCAGAAATACCACAAACATAATGGTGTCTTCATCTACCTAATGTCTTACCATTATGTCGGAAGTATTTCTGCTGCATCATATATACAGGGGTTGGACAAAATAATTGGAACAGGTGCAAATTCCACTCCTATATTTCAAAGATCTATTATATTAAGAACTTTAACTAAAACTTCGTAATTGCAGGTTATATCTATTGTAAATACGTTTATTTATCTAATTTGCTCTCTTTGTCTTATTTATGTTTAGAATTTAGTAAAATTTAAGCTAAATGCGTGACCTCTCTGAGTTCAAAAAAGGGCAAATTGTTGGAGCTCGCATGGCAGGAGCGTCAATCACTAAGGTTGCTGAACTGTTTGGTTTTTCAAGAGCTACCATATCAAGAACTATGATGCAATTCGAGAAACAGGATAAAACCTCTAGCAACTGTAGCAATTCAGGCCAGACTTGTGAATGTACTGACAGGGACCAATGTGCATTGAAATGCAATGTGGCAAAAAATGATTGAACTACTGCAACCAAAGTGACTGCTAAGTTGAATAATCATCTGAATAGTCCAGTTTTTATTAAAACTGTTTGTCGTGAGCTCCATAAGGCTGCATATCATGGAAGAGTCGCCGTAAGGAAACCTCTTCTCTCCACTCGCAACATTCAGAAGAGGTTGAAGTGGTACAGAGATCACAATGTCTAGTCTGCAGACCAATGGAAGCAAGTCATATTCTCAGACAAGTCCAGTTTTTCTCTTTTCCTAACTTCAGGGCGAGTTTATGTGTGGAGGCAGCACAAAGAAGTTTACAACCCCGACTGCCTTCTTCCAACAGTGAAGCATGGAGGTGGATCAGTGATAGTTTGGGCCGCCATATCATGGAAATGCCTTGGTCCAATAGTTGCCCTCCATGGTAGAATCAACAGCAAAGATTACCTGAACATTTTGGGAAATCATATTCATCCAATGGCCCAGACTTTATTCTCTGATGGTGACTGCATCTTCCAAGACGATAATGCTCCAATACATACTGCTTGAGTGGTTAAGAATTGGTATGAAGAGCATGAAAGTGAGCTAGAACACATGGAGTGGCCTCCCCAATCTCCAGATATCAATATTATTGAACATTTGTGGTGCATTTTGGAGCGACAATTTGGGAGCCGCTATCCTCCACCATCGTGTCTTAAAGAGCTGGAGCAAGTATTAATGGAAGAATGGCTGAAAATTCCTCTGGATGAAGTCGGGAAGCTGCATGATTCTATTCCTAGATGTATTAAAGCTGTATGTGTTTCAATTATTTTTTCCAACCCCTGTATATATTTTCCAACTCCATTCCAACTGTCTTCTTAATAAAAAGTTAATCTTAGGGTTGTAGTACTTTGTACATTCAAAAGCCACACTGAATCTATAACAGATCAGATATGAGTTTATTTGAAGAGAAGCAACATTAAAAAGGAAGCTGAAACTGTAAAACTGTGAAAGTTTTGTTTACCAGTCCAGAAAGAATATAAATACATAAATTGGTAGAAATAGAAGTATACAGAAAATTGTTCAATCAAATTATTTACAAATCTAAATCAAAGGTATGAACAAAAGCTAGAAACCATATAATTTTTAACAATTCCATGAAGACAGTATTCCTTGTGCAAAATATTCTTTTGCTTTTCTTTACTACCTTGCATCATTATTAAGTATCATTAATCGGTACATGGGTAGTTAGGTCATTTATAACATTGAGAAGTGTAGGAAATATTCAGTCTATATTAGTAGGTAGAAACAAATAACGGATGTGTATGGGTAGGAAAATAAATTTTGACAGTAAAGTGTATTGGGAAGAAGGCCAGGAAGCATTAGACATGTTGGAATTCTGTAGATAGGCATGAACATAACTCAATTGATCTTGGATACTTCTACTTTTATGTGCTGTATCCCTTCAGGATGTATGCAATCATGGTTCTCCACAACTTCCTGACCCTTGTAGCTCTAAAGCAATGTTTGTCTTTGCTATCTCTTCTAATCTCTACTCTGCCAACCATTTACACAAACTTGTTAAGTAGAGTATTTGCTGCTTTCCTCTGCCCCTCTTGCCTTCTACATATTAAATTTTCTAATCCCTCTTTCCTTATGTGCTCTAGAAATTTCAACTTTCTCTTTCTGGTTCTAAGTATAAGTGTCGTTTTTGTTTCCATTTTTCCTAATACTTTGTTCAGTCCACCCTTCTGTAGAACCATATTTCTGTTGCTACAATTCTCTTCTAATCTGTGAGGAAATTGTCCACTATTCACTGCCATATAGAAGGACCAATATTACATAACTGTTCAGTACTCTTTCCTTTGTTTCTAACAAAGTTTTCCTGTTTCTTAATACTTTTCTTAACTTTTAGAAGACAACTTTCACTATTCCAATGTGCCTTCAGTTTTCAGTGTCACATTTTCCAGCCTCTGTTAAAGCATTTTCTACGTATTTTTCTACTTGCTTGATTTTGGTGTCTCCAATTTGTAGTTCATGCTTTTATAGCTGTTCCTTTTGCTGACAACCATACATTTTGTCTTCTTACAACTAATGTGTAGTTTTTCCTCTCACTTTCCTTTATTACATTCTGTAGGAGTTCCTGCAGTTTCCTTTCAATGTCTGCAATCAACACTGTGTCATCTGCACATCTTATAGTATTCAGATTGTAACTGCCAATAATGAATCATGATAGGACTTCTAGTTCTCTCAGGATTGCTACACTGTAAAGGTTGAATAAATCTAGTGAGAAGGTCAAATGATGACACACTCTCATTTAAAATAAATATGTAACCTTATCAATAAGTAAGATTTTTGAGCTCATAAAAGTAGCAAAATTTCTGATTCATAGTGAATTTGAAAGAGAAGAGAGGAATATTTCCAAACCAACTTTGAGAAATTATGGAATCAAATTGTTATTACTATAGGAACAAATGGTAAAAAACACTTTTTTAAAAATTATCAGAAACCAAAAATAAAATCCATAGAAAAATATATCTATGTTGAATATAGCAAGATTACTGAGACAAATGAATACTCTAAACTCTTTGAATGACCTCTTGTAATACCTACCAATGAAGTTGTATGAAAAAAAGCAAGAAAACAAAAAGAAAATGATTGTATATTAATGTTAATCTATATAAGATGACAATAGGTATGTGGTAATAAAAAAGTCTCTGAAAGATATCAGACTGATAATAATTATGAATATTAAGAAACAACTAAGTATAGTACATTATTAGTAATCATGACTATTAGAATTATAATAGAAAATACTGAAAGTAAGAAAAGAACTAATGAATTTGAATTCATAAGTTTATATACTCAATTTGTGTAATGTTCAGATAATCATATAAGAAAGAGCTTGTTTGAAAGGAATGTTAAAATGTAGTTTTTCAGTTCATTTGTAAAGGAACAAAATGTTAATGACCAATGATTTAAAATGTACTGCAAATAATTATTCTATAAAAATGCATTATAATTGATTTTTGGTTTCCATTTTTCCAGTGGCTTTCCAGATTGACAATTTTGCCAGACTAATCAAGGTCAATGCTAATTCAATATTTCTGATCTTCAATGCTATCATCACAGATCATGTGCAGACATTACATTTTTTTTGTAATGATTATGTCTTCTTTTAAATTAATATGAGCTACTGTTTGATTTATACTATAGTTCTCATAGAAAGTATCACTAGGATTAAATACAGCAGTGGTTCTTAACCTTTTTTAAATAATGAAGCTCGGTAAGAATTTGCCCTTCATAGACAAGAAGATATTCACAGTTTAAGTGGTTTTTCACAACATTTCTCTATACTAAATATTCATGCACACTGAATAAACATCACTTTTCAACTTGCCACACTCAAAAGAAATTGTGGTCAATTAATCCTCATCAGTATATGAGAAGATAATGAAGTCAGGATAAACCATGGAAAATGAGAATTATTACTTGCTCTTATGAAGTAGCAAAAGATGGCAGTTGTGCAGAGAATGATGACAAACACTTAAATGGTAAACATGGACCCAACAGCAAGTCAAGAGATGCCTAGCGGTCGGCACTGTAAGTAGTGGCTGGGTGCATTTTCTTTAAAGCAGTGTCAGGAGAATTTTCTTTCAATGAGAAACTGTTGATTGGGACAAGGGCTGTATAGCAAATATGAATGTTAATTTTTATCTGATCCTCACACATCCATGGACTCCAGGTTAAGAAGCTCTGAAATAGAGGCAAATGAATTATAAATCTAAAGAAACCGGGCATAAATCAATGGCTGACAAGTTACTATAATATTAAATACTTTTTAATTGCTTGGAAGTGCAGGTCAGTTGTATTTTTGTTTTTTTGTTTTTTACCATGATGCCCACCTTGTAAAAGATACAAGAGTCACATGAGGTAAGAGGGACAGTTTGTGGGGAAGATAATGATTGAACCTAAACTTGAACAGGTTAAGATTGTAATGATCAGGGAAGCATCCTCTTGGGCATCATCAGTTTGTGGAAAGAAGCTGCTTGAGTGGAACTAACATCTCACCAATGCAATACAGAGGCAATGAGGGTGATTTGCTACAATGTATGTGGCATAGCGGGTCTTAGCCGTGAAGGTTAGAACTGTTGGAACTAAGGGATGTAGTTTGTCTGAAAATCTTTCCATAGAAATAGCAATAGAATAGTGAGAGACTTGCAATGTTTCATCTGTGAGAAAGGGATTGCAGTATGGAAAAGAATTTGTCACCCACAAGGACACGGAGACATGTTTGGACTCTATCAAGACTGAAAAGTGAAGTTTGGGTAGCTCATGCCCATATATGACAGCAGTACTCCATTTCCAAACTGATCTGGATCTTGTAAAGATAGAGGATAGCAGGTACTTATTTGAGCGGTACAGGGAACCAACCATTTTTCCAGCATCTTTAGGGATTAATTGTATGTATAAATTCCACTTGAGGTCTGGACTGAGTTTAAGTCCCAATTGGTGCTCACAGGGCTTCCATGTGAGAAGTCTTGTTAATCATGATTGTTAAAAGTTCTTGGTTAGCTTGGTGATGATGGAAGGTTACTAGCTTGGTTTTCAAGGTATTGAATGTGCCCAATCAGTTTTAGCTCCACTGAGCTAGGTCAGAGGAGAGATCAGCTGCCAAGGTCTGGTTTTCTAGAGGTTTGGAGGTTTCCCCAATACCATTGTGTCATCAGCATAGATATTTGCAAATGATCAGAGTATACTCTTTGGCAGATCATTTATGTACAGTAGAAAGAGAGTTGAACAGAGAAGTGAACCTTGGGGAACACCTGCATTGATCATTTGGGCCTTGGAGGACTGACTGTTAACAATTACATTCTCATTAGGAAGGACTTTATAATTGAGAATACTCTTCCAGTGATGCTATAGCTAAAGAGCTTGTGCAGTAACTGTTTATGCCACACCTTGTCAAACACCTTTGAAATATCTCATGTGATTGTCCTGGATATGTATTTGTTGTTTAGTGCTTCACTGATTCGGTGAGCAGTAGACCAAGCCGAGGTTATCCCTACTGAGGTAATCAACAACTTTCTTGTTTATTATTGCTTCAAAAAATTTGCTAATGACACTGAGTAGGCTGATAGGTCTATACTGTGATGGGGATGAGCACTCATCTGCACTCTTGAAAACAGGATATACACTTGACACCTTTCACAAACTTGAGAAGAATTTCTCCTTCAAACAGTGGTTAAATAAAATCACTGAGATTGGGAAAAACTCTGGGTTAATATTCTTAAGGGCCACCATTGGGATTTTAACTAGATCAGTAGCCCTCTTAGGATCAATACTTTTGATAAGTTTTCAAACTTCCTGGACTGTAATAAAACTATTACTGAAATTGTGCTCAGTGAGATGAGGAAAGTCTGGTAGGGGATAGCTTTTGTCATCTAATGTTGAGTTAGAAGCAAATATTGTGGAAAAGAGCTTTGCCTTATCTCACAAGGATAAGATGAGTTCAGACCATTTATAATAGTAGGCACTGGTGCTTTGCCTCTATTCAGAATTTGGTTGGAGATCTTCCAGAACTCCCAGATCCAAGTCATTTGCTTTTGATCTTGGATTGGACTACTTGTGCATAGTTATGATTTAGATATTATAGAACTCTTTTGCAATGATTGCTTCCTGTTCTGAATACAGTAAGTGTCCTACTACACCATTCCCTGTGATAGATATTGCAATTATAGTGATTTATGGCTGCAGTGCATTTGGGGATGAACCAGAGTTGGCTGTTTGGTTTTTGCTGGAACTTTTTCTGAGGTATGAAACTCTCCATTCCAGAAAGAATACATTCTGAAATGAGGGAAGCAGTTTTAGAGGCAGTATATTTGAAGATGGTTGAGAGAAGAGCTTCCACCATGTAAGATCTGAAATTATCCCAGTTGGATCTTGTGTACCAAAAAATTGTTCTATGGAATGGAACATCAGGTGATGCCTTTGGTTTTGTATCAATTTTGACACTGACTGGAGATGGGGGTAAAACTTCAGTGAATCATTTTTCAGGGAAGATGTGAGGAAGAGGTCAAGAATATTTGCGTGCTGTCCTGTTGTATCAAGAATGTGCATGGATTCTTCAAGGATTGAAGTTAGTTCATAGGCAACAGAGACGCGTCTCTGCAGGATTTGCCTTTGTCAGTTCTGTTTGAGTGAATTAACACCTCCTTGTGATGAATATTGAAGTCACCACAAATATGAAAGCTAACTGAGGGATATTCAGTGAGGATATCAATCTTTTCATATATTCAGTTCCAAATTACAGTTCCAACATCCTATAGACAATATGGAGTGAAAATGATGAAGTGGTGTTGTAGATGAGTGGTACATGGAAACATATATACAGGAGATCGGGGTTAACATTTTTTTGGCTTCTGCCATATTAAAACCCGTCAATATAGGTGCAGAATTATTGACTGTGTTTAGCTATATGAGTGAGTGACCTGGGATTGGGAGTTCTTGCACTGAGGTATCAGTATCAGTTTCAAACTGGAATAGATCAGATTTGACATCAAGAAGATGGAGTTTCACCTCTGAAAAGTTGGAATATAGACCCTTCACATAGGTGTAAGAGATGGTAAACCTGGGATCTACTTTATTTTTGTGAGGTTGGGTTTGAATTTTTTGTTCAATTTAATTGTTTTCATGTTTTAGAAATCGATTTTTTTAGAAGACTAGGTAGTGAGACAGTCACACCCATGGGAAATGTATGCATCAACAACCTGGATTGAATTGTCCAGAGGTACAGCCATAACAGTACTCTTTATCATGGTATTGAGAGGCTCTGCCAGAGACTACTGCATGATCCATAACCAATTCACAAAATGACAGTACAAAAACCCCAATATTATCCACATGCTTGATAGTATAGCCTCCTTTGAAGTTTTTCAATGCTTCAGGTGGATAATGCCAAAACCCAGAAAATGTTTACCTCCAGCACCCTTAATGAATGGACAAATAATCCAGAAAAGACACAGGTATGACACACTGAGTGTACATGTTTCGTCAACCCAGAAATCAAGGCAACAGAACACCTTGAGTCAGGGACCTCAGGTACCGAGACAAGTTTGCTCATGTATGAAGACTAAAAGACTCAATGTGAGAAATGGTGGGTAATATAGGTTGCTTGTGGATGCATCAGCATCCCCTATCCCCATTGGATTTAGTATTATCCTAGAAACAAAATTACATGAATAAAAGCTAGCATGAGCAATTATCCATTTTGGGGAAAAATACAAAAAAGAAAAATTAAATTAAAAAACAATCAGTCATGTATGATTAAAGTTTTAACTCATTAGGCACTAAACGAAAATAAAAAAAATATGCAAAGTTATTTTAATTATCAGAATTTCAATATAATAAAGCAACATGTAAAAATTTATTAAAAATGATTTCAACTTATACAAGTATATTGTAAGTGATTTTTATTGTTCAACTGCATTCCTTATACATTATTCAGACTATTGTCCTCATCTTTGTCACCATATTTATTACAATGTTTCAGCCATTGTACACTCCGGCCGTCTTCAGGTGGTTGGAATGTTGAACTGAACCCTTTATTTTGCTCACTGGGGTAGACTGTTCTAGTTCCACATGCCATGTTTAATGGATGTCAGTTATCTCCTGTTAATTTTTCCCTGTGAAAGTTCTCCACTGCCGTAACCGGGTATTGAACTTACACTCTTTGGGTCCTGTCACTGGATCTAACCAACGCCTTTATCCACTGTACCATGTGGACATCTGTGTATGAATTTCTGGGTATTATAAACCTAATGTCTTCAGCAACCATTTTTGCTCATATTGCAATTTTTGCTGTTATCATTACATGTTATTACCAGAGCTCATATTGTAACTTTGTTGTTATTATCGTTTTTCTCTGGCACTCCTTATTACTGGTTCCCATATTGTATTCATTTCTATGCTTGGTCGGTTCAGGAGATTTTTGTGGTCTAGCATATGTGCTGATTCCTTAAGTTTACAAATTTTCCAATGGTGTTCCTTGTCTATGATCTCAACCTGATCCCACAAATGGTGGTGATCTCCCTTTTCTCTCCATATGTGGTCAGCCACGCCTGATTTTTCCACTTCCCCTCGTGTTACAAAACACGAAATAAAGGGTTCAGTTTTGGTGTTCTTAAAGCCTCACCTTAAGGGGGCGGTCTCTCCTTTATATTTCTTTCTGCAGTTGCATGGGATAGCATACACAGTCTTTAGTCATGTTCTCCTCTATGGGGGGTCTTACTTGGGAGAGATATCTGTGAAGTGTCGTCAAGCTTTTGAAGGTTGTCCTGATGTTATATGGACTGCAGATCCTTTGTATTTTCTCTGATAACCCCTTCACATAAGGCAGGCAGACTGTTTTCTGAGTGTTGTTGTCCTCCGCCTCTTGTACCCACCTATCCCAGTTCCTTATGTAAGTAAATGCATTTTCTCTCCTAGAATAATTATAAATTATAGCAGACTATAGTCTGCTATAATTTATAATATGTGAATATGAATTTTAGAGAATTTGCAAGTTTCACGTTATTAGCTTAGGTTACTTAAACTCCATGAAACATTGTTGGAATTGAAAATTAGAATTACAGAATGTGTACAACACATACCAAAACTATAATTTTGAGTAAAACATTGGACAGTGCATCATTGTAATGACACATTTGAAAAGAGCATTAATGTCAAATATATGCTCCATGTTTTTGTGCACTGTTATATTCTTACATATTAAACAGATTGTACAGACAGCGGGAATAGGCATTTCAGAGTTAATCTTTTCTGGTAAATTATCAACCACCAAATCAAATCTCCTTTAGAATGTCAATGCAAGTTTTCAGTTTAGTTATGGTCAAGTAAAGAAGCTGGTTTCCTTATCAAACAAGTGTCTATAAAACCTATTTTATTCCAGTCTTAGTTTTCTTTGCTAGATGTGATTGGGAATTGTCATACATAAAACTCATCATCTAAAAGTGTTTAGGTTCTTGGACCATGTTACCATGTGAGCCTTCAAATAATGTATGAACTGTCATCTTACCACCATCTGGAATTCACCATGGGACCTCCACTTCATCCCACCAGAAAATGTCACACCCCTTTTACCTTGTTGAAGTCTCAATCTGTAATTTCCACTAGCAGATACAATTTCTACTATTTAATAGTCTTTATACTATCTGTATGATCCATTGAAGGTAGTATACTATTTATCAGTAAAAAGAATGCATGAAAAATTGGTCTTCATGTATTCTGTTGCCGATTTCTTCACATATATCATTCACATATATCATCTGAGTGTATAAACTCATTCAAAATATCATCCAACCTAAATTAATTCAGAAAACACTTGATAAATTCTAAATCAGTTCTGAACCTCATCTCACAATTCTTTTTTATTGTAACTAAATCTATTTTGAGTAAATTGAACAAAACATTTCTACAATAATCAATAACTGAGCCCAACTTGAAAGTGGGATAATTTTAAGGCACTAACTAATTTTAAGGCACTAACTAAACTTTTTCTAATCTAGAATTAAAGATTCTAGATTAGATTCTTAAGGTTTGAAAGAGTGTAATGAAAATGTAGAGTGTCAGTGTAGAAAAATAGTTTGTGTACTGACTGCAATAAAATGATCAATAGTTTTCTTAAGTAGATTAGGATTGCCTTCAATTATACAAGGTTTTGATTGATTTTTTTTTACAGCTTATCAACCCTTTATGGGTTATTTAAAATCAAAACATTATGAAATCACAATAATTTTCCAGATACAAGTCCTACTATTTAATCCATAGCTAGAGGAAAAAGAGAGGGATTTGACTTGTTTTACCAAGTTCAAAGTAGAACAACTTTGAGAACTTTTATTTGTTTGTGGTCTCAATACCTTTTACGTTTCGGATTGACAACTATTAAATCATTTGCTTTCCCTTTTCTCTTAGAACGGCGCATTTCGGGGCCCGCTAGAGGGGTCGTATTATCGAAAGTGTCGTATATGACATCCATAACTGTTTCCTCGGGAAGCCCGCTATCAGCCTCGTCAGGTAGGCGTTTCCTAAGTTGGTTGAGATGTCTTTTATACGTAAATTATGGACTCGTTATAATATATATCATGTTCCCAACTCTTTTTTCGATCGTACCCATCGCCCAAAAAGATTTGTTGCCTTTGAAAATTCTGAAAAGATTTTTTTCTCCAGGGTTATATCGTCTTGGAGGTACGATGCTTGTTCTTCTTGGCTTCGTCTGTTTCGGGAGTAATTTATCGTAAACGGACCGTACCCGACGTGCGAACATCACCTCGGCTGGATATTGTGAAGCTGGTGTTTTGTTATTAGGTGCAATTCTGTATACTTGAAGAAATTGTTGAAGGACTTTTTTTTCAGTTGGTGTAGCCCTAGCTTTTTTCAAAGCTGTCTTCAAAGTATCCACAAATCTCTCAGCCTGTCCGTTAGACCTCGGATGGTACGGAGCGGTAGTGATGTGTTCAATCTGATATGTTTCACAGAAGTCTCTAAGTTCTCCAGGCGTAAACTGACTTCCATTATCGGACACTAAGGTGTCCACTACTCCGAATCTGGCGAACAGTTCATGTAGAAATTTAGTTGGGCTTTTGCATCTGTGTACTTCGGGGCACTTCGAGAAACTGTCGACTACAATAAGGTAGTAATATCCTTCTAGAGGGCCCGCAAAGTCAATGTGAATTCTAGACCAAGGTAGATCCGTTTTGGGCCAGGGATTGAATTTAATAGGAGGTGCCTTCGCTGCCAAGGCGCAGCCTTTACTTGATTTGACAGCGTTTTCTATGTCATTGTCCATGTTTTGCCAATAGACATAGCTATGCATCCAACTTTTCATATTAGTACCCCCTGGATGGCTAGCGTGAAAATCTTTCAAAATACGCTTCTGGAGTGTTGACGAAATCACGACGCGTTCCCTGTATTGAAATACCTCGTCGCATATAGAGGAACTGTCCGTAGTTCGCTGGTCCTTTTCAAAATATTTCGCTTTTGCTTGCTTGATATACTCATCGTGGAGAACCTCTTGTCTTATTTGTTCAAGCGTCACTGGAAATTCCCTTACTGTATTACAAAGGGTAGTTTTTAATTCTCCTTCAGATTGAAGAGAGGCGAGCACTGTATCTTCCAGTGGTTCTTTGTACTTGGGAATTAGTCTTGAAAATCCGTCCGCATGGCCGAATTTTTTTGATGACATGTACTCAATTTTAAAGTTGTAATTTAGCAGGATTAGCTCCATCTCTGCAGTCTGTTGGCTGTGTGAGTAGGCAGACCTTTTTTGAGCCAAAAATAGTGAGTAGTGGCTTGTGGTCTGTCTGTAGATGAAATTTCGACCGTAAATATAGCGGTGGAACTTCGTGACTGCGAATATAATCCCAAGCGCCTCTTTTTCAATCTGCGAATATTTTTTTTCCGCAGGAAGCAAAGCTCTTGACGCGTGAGCTATCGGTTTTACTGTTCCATCAGTCATTTTGTGAAGAATGCATGCCCCTACGAACTAGTGTCGCTGGCAACAATGATTTCCAAGTCCGAGTCGTAATGTGTAAGAAATAAGTCTGACGTCAGGGTTTTCTTTATTTTTACAAATGCCTCCTGGAATTCTGCTGTCCAATCCTAGGGTTTGTCTTTCTTTAATAGTTCATTAAGGGGGTGGGCACGCAAATCATGCATATTTGCTATGAATGCCTGGTAATAATTTGCTAGTCCAAGGAAGTTCTGCAACGAAACGATGTTATTGGGCGCCGGCATGTCTTTAATCGCGGCAGCCCGTTCAGGATTTGGTCTCCTGCCATCCTTGTCGATTATGTGTCCTAGGTATTTGATTTTTTCCATGAAAAAAATCACGTTTGGTCTCTTTAAGTTTGAAACCGTAATCTTGAATCTTAGCAAAAACTTTGTGGACGTGATCCTTATATTCGACTAAGCTTTGGCTTTTCACCAGAATGTCATCTAAATAAGCGACTGAGAAATCAAGGCCGCTCAGCATAGTATCCATGACTTGCTGGAAAATTGCTGGCTCGGCCTTGACCCCGAATGGTAAACGTTCGAATTTATATAATCTGCGGTGCGTATTTATACACAATAGCTTCGAACTTACCTCTTCTACTGGAATTTGCAAATAAGCGTTGCTAAGGTCAATTTTCGAGAAAAATTAACCCCCATTTAGCTTCGCAAAAATGTCTTTTGGGGAAGGAAGTGGGTAATGATAGTCCTTCAGAACAGCATTTAATCCTGTTGAAAAATCAGCGCAAACGCGTGTCTTTCGATTTCTTTTTTACATCGACCGCTGGTGCTGCCCATTCGCTGTACTCTACATTTCATAGGACTCCAGTTTTTACTAATCTGTCAAGTTCCTCGTTAATTTGTTCCAACGAGGCAAAAGGCACATTTCGCTTCTTTTTGAACACTGGCTGGATGTTGTCATCATCTTGGTACACCTGCCTAACCCACTAGAAAAAAATTCCTGGATAGGCTTCCTTCGTTTTTTTTTTTTCAGTTTTTCAGCTTCGGCATTCCAATTTTCAATTTTTTGGCAGTATGAATTTACAGGTAAGTCTCAAAGTTGGAATTGTGTCATCCAATCAGTGCCAAATAGGTTTTTAGCATTTTTCAGGACGAACAATTTTAATTTAAGAGTCTTCCAGTTGAACGTTGTATTAGCAATCAATTCTCCCTCGAATTTAATTTTTTCCCCTGTTACTGATCTTGCAATCTTGCTAGATTTTATTATGGTTGGCTTACCCAATCTTTTCCATGCTTGCAGGTTTATTATTGTTAAATCAGAACCAGAGTCTAGTTGAAATTCCACACTTTTGTTTAACATTTTTACGTGCACGAATTTCCTGGTATTAGCACCGTCTAGTTCGTCTGACCTTATATTTTTATGCAGATATTGGTTTTATTTTTAGCTAGACAATGCGGGATTCGGTGTCCGACTCGGTTACATATGTAACATTTTTTGTTCCGGAAAATACAATCTTTGTACTAGTGTAGAGCCCCACATCCGTAACATAGGTTAGGGGGTCAATTATTTTGCTTTTTCTTTGTTTTATTAGTTTTAGGAGACTGTTTGTTTCTGTTTGTAGCGTACTTTTTTGATGTGAGCAATACCAGATTCTTCGATATTTTTAGAATCCTGCTTTACACTGACGTACCTCTGACATTCTTCAGCGATCTGTTGTAGAGTTATATTCGGTTCATTCTCCAATTTGTTTAGTATTCTTCGCCTAATTTCTGCATCTTTTGTTGAAACTAGTTCTTGCACGAATATCAAACATTTGAAGTTATTCGCACTTAGCTCCTCCAGTCTAAAATCATCGCAGTGCTTGTTTACTACTGAGGCAAAAGTGGTGTAATCTTCCCATTCTTTCCTAGTTAGATTAAGACATTTCCATCTCTTATGGAAAAGAGATGTCTTTGGACTGAAAAGCTCGGTGAGTAATTCCACTGTTTCGGTGAATGTCAACTAGCTTGTCTTCCGGGGCAGAGTGTAGTTTACGAATTTTGTGTACCCAGTTGTGCCAAGTTTCCTCAGAAGAAGACGTACTATTTTCGAGCCATCCAATTTGCACAATCTGTAGTATATAAGTCCTCATATCTCCTAAAGTATGACGCAAAGGTTATGTCTTCCTTGAGAGTGTATGGAAAATTCTCTATCGCGCTCCAAATGGTGTTTTGCGAAAAAGTAAATTCGTTTTCGATGGGATTACTACGGCTTGTCAGTTCTAAAACTTACTTTTGAAATTCGAGCTGTTTCTCTTGATTTTTCCTTTTGGGTTTGCAGAAATAAATTTTCCATTTTTTCTTGTTGAGAGAGAAGTTGTTTTTGCCACCTCTCTTCCATTCTTTCTTTGAGCTGTAATTGCTGTGCATTCTGGTACAAGATCTAATAAAATAATTTTGAAATCCTCTATAAGTGTGTCTTTTTTTTCCAGGTTTTACCTTTCTGTTTTTTTTCCAGATGCTTTTCAAATGAAAAAAATGACGAAAAATAATAAAAAAGTCTTGTACATCCACTGTTAAAACAAATTGGCAATTACACGTAGTTCTTTTACGAAAACTCGTTTGCCCTTGTTTTAAGAGAGTTCCTTTTTAATCCCGGTGGTCCTCACAAATCCTTGTTGCCAAGTTGTTGTGGCCTGTTAGGGGCCAGAAAGAAAGACACGGAAAGAAGAAGGTAGGTTAAATAAGTGTTTTTTTTTTAAGCTTATCACCCCAAGCAAGGCTGGAAGCCACTAGCACGCAAGGGGTTACAGAAGGTTTGGAGGAAGAGCAGATAGGAGTAGTAAAGGAGAGGATGTGGAGAAAGATAGTGGATCGATCAAGGCAAGGGGGTTACAGAAGATTTGGAGCGAGAGCAGATAGGAATGAAAGGTGAAAGGATGTGGAGAAGGGGAGTGGATAGATCAAAGCAACTGGAGATGTCGATTGACGTTACACTTAAATAGTTGGAGATTGTATTTGTCAGGGAAACAGGAATAAGGAAAGGAGTTCCACAGGCGAGATGTGCGAGACATGAAGCTATTGGAGTAGAAGAGACGTCTACATCTAACAGTTTCAACGGTGAAGGGGTGGGAACGGGATGCCAGCCTCGTAGGACGTTTAAATTCATGAGGCCTAGGAACCAGCGAAAGCAGCTCATCGGAGCAATTACCGTGAAAGTATTTGTAAAAATGACAGAGCGAGGCAACGTCGCGTCTGTGAGAGAGCGACTGCAGACGAGATGACAGATCAGGGCCAATTACATTGCATATCCGTCTCTGGATCTTATTAAGAACCCTGAGGCAAACAGCAGGGGCTCCAGACCATATATGGCAGCAATACTCCATGCAAGGGCGAATGGTCGATTTATAGATTTGGAGAATCGATTCCAGGGAGAAAAATGTCCTGGCTCGGCAGAGGGAGCCAACTTTCCTTGCGGTGGATGATGCAATTGACTCGATGTATTTGTTCCATCTCAGATCAGCGGACACCGTGAGACCGAGCAGCCGCAGAGAGGAGCTCTCGAGAAGTTGGTCTTCAGACATTCTAATGGGATGCAGGGATGGATCCCTGTGGTGGTTAATAGAGAGCAGTTTTGTTTTAGAGAAGTTAACCATCCATTTCTTGCCCCAGTTCACAACCGATTGGAGGCCCTTTTCTAATCGAACTGCCAGGTTAACTTTGTCAGCATCACTAGATTTGTGTTTGAGGCAGGAGTAAATTGTGGTGTCGTCCGCATAGATGCCGACTTGGGAATCTATGGCGTCAGGAAGGTCGTTTATGAATATGAGGAACAGAGTAGGGCTTAGGATGGAGCCTTGAGGAACACCTGCGTTAGTGGGATAGAGCTGGAGATGAATCCATTGAGAACGACCTTCAATTCACGGTTTGACAGGAATGATTGTATTAGGTCAAACACTCGACCTGTAATACCATAACCCTGGAGCTTTCGAAGAAGGCCGACATCCCAAACTCTATCAAACGCTTTGTAGATGTCTAGGGCCACGGCACGAGCTTCACCGTTATTATGAATAGCTTGGTAGACAAATTCAGTGATGGCCGTAAGCACATCGGCGGTAGATCGGGCCAAGCTTCGAAGACTTTGCCGAAGAGAGCTAGGAGACTGATAGGACGGTAATTAGAAGGGTCGGAGGGGTCACCAGAGTTCTTAAAGACAGGAACAATGGTTGAGGACTTCCAGCAGTCAGGAAAACAAGACTCCTTGAGGCAGTGGTTGTATAATTTAGAGAAGGCAGGCGCCAGTTCAGGCGCGCATTTCTTCAGGACAATGGCTGGTATCCCGTCACCACCAGTAGCCTTGTGGTGATCTAAGTTAGAAATAATGCCCAATACCAACGACGGGGATATGTGCAATCCGCTCAAAAGGGCCTCGGTTCTGGGAGGGAAATCGGGCATGGGTACCCCGGAAGAGTCAAACGTTGAATTGGAAGAAAACTTCCGAGCAAAGCATTCAGCCTTGTCCGTAGAGGTGGTCAGGACCTCAAACCGATTGAACAGGGGAGGAATGGAGGGTTTGCTATTGTTCAGAACGCTCTTGCAGAGGCGCTAATAATCTTTGGAGCCGAATATATACAAAATAAGCGTGTTATTAGTCAGCAAATAGAAGTGTCCGTCCGAGCTGTCAGGTTACACTGCGTCTCGACTGCCTATATTTATTGTAAAAAAAATACAATTTTGGCACAGGGCCTAAAAAGGGGAGGGGTTGAGACGGGTCTTCACTAACTATCTTATACCTAGCTAATCCGATTCACGACCCATTCATTCATTACAATTTGCACATTCACCACAAAAACTCGTCTGTCACCAATCAATCCTCCAGACACCATAGTGCCACATCCTCTCGGGGGGACCTACAAAAACGCACCCCATGATATAAAAAATTTCATGATAATAAAATATATTATATAAAAATATATCAAAGGGAGTGGGGATGAACCCAATAATCAAATTAAATATCAACACAAATTAAACTAAACATAACTGATCTTAACAGGGCCCATCAAACCCTCAAAATGGGGAGAGGCCTCTATATTCTGCCTATTAGACAGAATCAAGAGGCTCTCTCGCTAAGGGAGTGGGAAAGGAGAAATTATATCGGGACATGGGAAATAGAAAAGCTGACTGAGTCGAGATCAAAAAAGCGAGGGGTCAAAACAAACTGGGGAGGTTGGGAATGTGAACTTGGATCATTACCAAAGATGCAGCCGGATCAGGCCAGGAACAACATTTACTCACATTAACTAGGTACACAAAGCTTGTTTAACCTAACCAAGGGGAGGGCTCCACAGGAAACCACCCCGATGTGACGTAGTTTGACCTAAAAGAGAAAATCAAGGCTAGCCTCATTCAAATGAACCAAGCACGCCTCAGTCACCCACCTTTCGCTAAAGGCTGTCGAATGCAAGCGTTTTCTATCAGTTCTAATTTTCATCTTGAGCTGGTGCTTAAAGAATCGGATCAAATCCTGATGAGAAAAACGGTCGCCTTGCAAGACTTCCTCCAGTCGCGTCGTCCAAATCACCATTCGGGCCGTGGCCAGCAGCGTTAGAAACATCATTCGTTTCAACCCAGAATACGGGCGTGACACATTGTCATACGCGTATGCGCGATCCATGAGAACAAGCTTTTCGGGGGCGAGACGAGCCGTCAACTCGCCGACATTGTCCCATAGAGGGCGGACCCGAGGACAATGGTAGAAGGCGTGCGAAGCCGTTTCTTCTAAACCAAGGTCGCATCGTTCACATTCTACAAATCCGCCAAGCCCCATATGAAAGCCTTGTCATTGAGAGGCAGCCTATTCCGAGCCAGTTGCCAGGTAAGCGAAAACTCGGGGTTACTGAGCCCAAGACCAGAAGGAGCGAAACTCCTCCTCCGACAAGCTGAGCCTCGCACGTAGAGGATTCTTCGCGACCCCCTCCACAAAATAACGATAGAATACCTTCCTAGGCCGTGAAAGGTCACTGGACCAAGGAATGATTGTCAAGGTGCTTAGACACTCGTGAAGGAAATCCGATTGATCCCGGGGTTTATGACGGCGCTCAACCCGCGAGGACTGATAGTAAGGCAAGGGAACGCGCCCCGAACAATCCCCGCCATAATCGAATCTCCTGTCAATGCGCGGCGTAGGAAAGCCAACCTTGAGGCGAATTTGTGGCTCACCAAGTGCGGCATTCCTAGCCCTCGTGACACGGACGTTGTGCACAGACTTCTATGTCGACCTGATGCTTGCGTCCCCTCCACAAAATGGAGGATAGCAAGCACCCGAGCGGTTTATTATGATCCTTACAGAGATGAATCAATAATCGATAAAGGACAAGAGGGAAAACGTAAGTGGCACCCGCCTCCACTCTGCCCTTCACGGACAACCTCCGTCGACGCCAAGTCTGACTGGCTGCGTCGACCTTTTCTCGTATTTCAGACCACATTTTTGCCAGGTGGAGGTCGGGTCCAAACAACACTGCAAGAATGCGGGCAGGACCGTCCGTCTAAACGTAGGGCTCCTGAAGATCGACTTCTTTCCAGGCACCTAACCGCAAGCCGGACGACTTGTCGCGGTTAATCTTTACCCCTGACACCTTTTCGTACCGATCAAGCGCCTTCAGTACCACCTAAATGTCGCTGCGGGACAAGACGAAAGCAGGTACGTCATCAGCGTACGCGGAAACCCTGGCTCGAGCTCCTCCAGGAACGGCGTACTACGTAGGGCCGGACTGCACGCCCTGTCCCTCGGCTAGCAAAAGAGAGGCTCCAACGTCAAAGCATAAAGTAACAGTGGACAACCCTGACGAACTGACCTAGACAGCGCAAAAGCGCACGACAGCTTCCCGTTCACCTGTACCATAGCACTTGGGGAGAGATACAGGAGGCTAATCCAGCGGCAGAAGTCGGGTCCGAATCCGGCGGCCCGCAGGACAGCCGCAAGGTAGCGATGGTCAACCCTATCAAATGACTTGGGCTGATCTAAATTGATCAGCGCGGCCTCATCGTCGTCTTTTACACCAGTATGATTGTGCGGATCAGATGCAGGTTGCTCTGAATTGTTCGGCCCCTCACAGAACAAATCTGCTCAGGGCCCAACAGAGATTCGGCAACTGACTGCAAATGCTCCTGCAGGATCTTGGCCAAAATCTTTAACTCTGTGTTTAGCAGAGTTATGGGCCTGTAATTGTCTAATTTCCCCCCAACACCCTTGCCCTTTTTCAACAGCGTGATCTCACCCCTGGTGAACCGGTCGGGGAGGGACCCCTGCCGGAACCAGTTGTTGAACACAACCGTCAAAATCGGGACAAAGATATGCGACAGCCTCAAGTACAATTTATAGGGAAAACCATCCAGACCGGGTGACTTGCCTCTGCCGACCTTCTTTAATGCCTCGTAGACTTCGCCTTCCGTGATCTCTCCCTCGCAGCTAGCCGCTTCAGTCGGCCAAAGCCGAGGAAAGTCAGTCAAATAGCTGCAAAACTTCTCGTCGCGGAGACCAGGCTCTCTGGTAAACCGGCTCTCGAAATGCCGCCAAAACGCCGCGTACATTTCGTCAGTGGCCCGAAGAGTACGCCCCTCCGGGGTTATGATTTCACGAATGTGCCGACCGGAACCTCGACGGATCTCTTCCTTGCGCAATTCTGCGCCTATGTTCACCGCTTTGGAAGACATCTTGCTTAACCTATGTCTAATTACCTGGCCCATGTAGCGCTCACTAGTCAAGCGCCCAAGGGCCTCCCTAGCTAAGGCTATCTCTAGAGGATCCCCCAGCTACCGCCCGGGAAATACTAGCCTTAAGCGTCTTCACCTTCTCAGCTCTATCTAGGGCAAGCCGTTTGCTGAAATCGGTGGTGAACGACCTAATCCTACTCTTAAGTCTATCCCACCACTTATTCCCGATAACCGCCCCCACTAGCTCCCGCCGCACTAAGCTAGTTAGCTGCTCCTGGAAGTCCCGCCTGTCTAATAAAGACAGATTGAACTTCCAGTAACCAGTCATTCTAGGCCTATGATCTAACGCCATCCGGGCACAAACGAGTTTGTGGTCCGAATAGCCTACTCAGTGGAACGTTGGACAGTCTAACAAATCTACGACGGCTCCTCTAACTAACATTCTGTCCAGGTAGCTAACCACCCGGTCAGAAGGCCAACCAAGAGCACACGTCCACATCTTCCCCCCGAGCTGATCGACCCGGTATCTATCGACGAGACCAAACACTTTGATCAGATCAACGAAGCTACGATCGCCCCTTCTCCCGCTAGCAGCCGGCCTCCGATCTAACT
The DNA here is from genome assembly GCA_964036315.1 of Acanthosepion esculentum. NCBI lineage: Eukaryota > Metazoa > Mollusca > Cephalopoda > Sepiida > Sepiidae > Acanthosepion > Acanthosepion esculentum. The sequence goes on along the minus strand of OZ038500.1, from coordinate 39,863,450 downwards.
TGTGGTCCAGAATGGCATTCCAGTCCCCAATTAAGACTAGGCGCGTTGAATCCACCAGGAACGGCCCCAACCACCGAAAAAAGGAGACCCGCTCCTCCTGGTCGTTCTGCGCATAAACCGCAACGAACCACTTTTCGCGGCAATATCGGCCACGATCAACCGGCCCTCGGCATTGGTATGCACAAGGTCCACCTTCGCATCAAGAGTACGACTCACCAGCAAAGAGATTCCTGTGACCACTCGGTTCCCATATGCTGAATAGACGACAAAGTCATTAGACAGTACACACGCATCGACGTTGCAAACAAAGTGGATCTCTTGAATTGCGGCGACATCCACGCCAAACAAGAGTTCACGGAGCAGATGAACTGCCTTACCCCGATCCCTCAAGCCATTCGCATTCAAACTGGCTCATTTGATAGACATCAATGGACAATTCCGCCGATATCCGTGTGTGGAAGTTTTAAATTTCTATATAGTGAGGGATGGATCAAAACAGGGATCCTTCCAGCACAATACTGTCTAAGATTTTTCAGATACGGAGACCCTATCTCCACCATACGAATGTTTGGGAATGCTTCTTTGGCTCCCTCTAAATTAATCCACACTTTCAAGTAGGCCCCAGTATCTCTAATACAAGTGATTACCCCTGGGACATTGAGGAAGTTACGAGGATCTTCAATGTTTTTCCCGTTTATATTGTTCATTTTGTACAAGAGTTCCAATTTTGCCTTTTTTGGCTAGACAGGCTCTTCTAAAATCCTCCCTGTCTACCCTAAAGATCGCTTCCAGACCTGCGAACAGTTTCGTTTTCTTTTTTCTTTTCTCCCGAGATGGGTGGGGAGGGGAAGAGGTGGACGTGTGAGAGTGCGTGGATAATGAACTGAGGGAAGAGTTAGAGGGGGATGGAGCACAGGAAGGTGAGGAAGAGAGGCTCCTTGCTTTGGTTACGACCTCTGTTTCTTTAGGGGAAGCAGGGACGGATAGGGACCTGGTTTTGTCCATGATCCTATCCGCCATACTACGCCCGGGGTGCTTTTGAATTGGCGTCTCCTCTCCCTCCTCTCTACCACGCCCGGAGTGGAGGCATTTTATCCACCTCCATTTCTATCTCATTACGTTGCTGCTTTTCTTGCTGATGTGATTCTGGTCTGTTCTGCTTTATAGGTTGCTGCTCACTTTGCTCCTTAATCAGTTTCTTTTGGTGTTATTGTTGTTGCTTCAGCTGCTGCTGCTTCTGCTTGACTGGTTCTTTTTCCTTAACCGTTTCCTGGATTTTGATAGGCTTTTCCGAATGGGTTTGCTGTTGCTTCGGTGGGGTCTTCTTTTGAGGGACAGGGGTAGGCGATTTTTTTCCCTTTTTTTCCTACTTCGTTCCACTCACCGTCAGGCTGTTTGGCAGACACATCGGCCTTTTCTGTTGTTGCTACTGGGTTAGGCTGCGGTACTACTTTTATCCCCAGGGCACACTTTAAACATGTGTCCCAAAGTGCCACACGTCCAACAATAAGGACGCCGGCCCTCCACAATTATCGGCATCATCTTATCCCGGCATTTCAGAATATTAGGGATTTCCTGAAAGCTTTGCCTTGTCAAAGTAGCATATAGCACGAAGTCACCAGTGGCAATTCCCGCTTTGCTTACAACAGCAGTGACTTCCTCAACAGGTCCATATTGGACGAAAAAGGCCCCCAACCTATCTTCGCTGATGTCGACAGGGACTCCATGGTCCGTTATTTTAGTCCGTCTAGTCCCCATATTCTCCGTTTGCAAACGGACTGACTTTGTTGTCAAGGTGCTTCCAGGCAACTTTTTAGCTTCTTCTGTTGCCAGAAGAATATCCCATAATGCATTGGACCTTCTTTCAAGAATTTTTGGTCCTATCTGCAGGCTTTTCGGGAGCTCTTCCACGGTTTCCCTGCTGACGCTAATAAACTTCCGAGTTCCTACATCGGTGGTTAGCAGGGAAATGGTTCTAGTTTTAATAGCATCGATTACTTCCTGTATGGTTAACAACTCGTTGCCATTCACATATTTGTCATATTTATTCCTCAGAACGTTATAGTAATCCGAGTCTTTTTGGTCCTTTTTCCAGACCATGCCGTTTTTCCGGGGATGGTAAATTTGGCTCTTGCCTCGAACCCTCGGCCATGACGGTGAGGCCAAAAATAAATGTTTGCTTTTTTTTAAAACTGAATAAAGTCTTGCGACTTGGAAGTTGCGGCAAGGTAACAAAATAACCAAGAGAAAACGAAGGAAATGTACAAAATAAATTTAAAATTTCAAACTTGGCAAAACAAAATAAAACATCGAAAAGAAAGAAATTTAAAAGTTTGCACAAACGCAAATATATATTAAATAAAAAAATAAACGCAAATATATATTAAATAAAAAAATAAAAGCAAATATATATTAAATGAAAAAATAAACGCAAATATATATTAAATGAAAAAAAAGGAAAAATCAAAGTAATAATCTGAAAGTCAAAAACAAATTTTAAAGCTTTCACACACACACACACACACACACACACACACACACACACACACACACACACACACACACACGCGCACACACACACACACACACACACACAAACAGAAAGAAAAAAAAAAGAAAAGAAAAGGCTTAACTGAACGATATTCAAAAGTTCCTCGCTGGACAAACGTAAAACTCGACCTCGTCAAACTTCAATAAATCAAAAAGACTGCGTCTCGACTGACAATATTTATTTCTGTGAAAAAAAAATGTCAGGAAATGAGGCACAAGGCCTAAAAAGGGGGATGGGGAAAAGGAGGGTCATCATTTGTCTTAACTTTAAAACTTACCTAGCCACAACCACTGACCTAATCATACAAAACAATATTCCTACCACCACAACAACACATTCATACTTACCTTTCTTACTACATCCACCAAAATACCTCTGATGGAATAGTCCATACATACCTTTCACCCCTTCGGGATAATGCACTTTACACCAATAATCACCTATTAACCAATCATCATGTTAGTTTCAGCAAATTAGACTTTTCATTGGCTCAGACCTCTAAAACTGTAGCAAGTTTAAGCGAAAATATCTTTTCGCGCCTAATGTTTTGAGCCGATTTTTTAGACCCAAAACTCAATAAATAGAAGCGTCCGAATCGATTCGACCCAATCACTGGAACAGTTGTATAAACTGTTCTTTGCTGTCGAACTCTCCGTCTCGGCGGGGAGGGACTCGGACGGGCTTTGCCGCAGGGCAAAGTGCCGTCCGGGGAGGTAGACAGTCCCTGAACCCGTGTATACGGGTTCTAATGGGCATATTTTTGGCCGAGCCTACGGGCTCGGTAAGCCCACATTAAACCGGCCTTGTGCCACATTCGACCCGTGTGTGTGTGTGTGTGTGTGGGGGGGGGTTGCTAAATATCCAATCAGAACTTCACCCTGATTCGAAAACGTTAAGTCTTTGATTTACTTCTTTTTGTACCGCGTTTTTTTCTGCATTTGATTTTCAGTTTGTTTTCCTTTGTAAAATTTAAGTTTTACTGCTTTCTCTTTTTGTATTAACCCCCTCCCCTTTTAATTTTATTCAGTTTTTTTCGTTTGTCTTTTTTTTTGCAAGACAAAGTTATTAATTCCGTTTTTGTTTTGTTTATTTACCCCGGATTCTGGTTAGGTTTTATTTTGTTGAATTATTTTGTTGAAATATTATTATTTAAGTTTTATTGAGAAAATACTGTAAAAGCAAAAAACAAACAAACAGTCGTTCTGTCGTAATAAATAATGCTTTGCACTGTTATGGCGGACTTACAAACAACAGAGTTACAAACACTGGCGGTGATGGAGGAAAATGGATCACCCAAAAAGCCGGCATGGTCGGAAACCTGGCCCACAAAAAACCATGTATATTATGAGAATCTAAGGAAAAAATATGAAGGTTATACGAAAGGCAACGAGCTTCTTACTATCCAGGAAGCCTTCGAAGAAGTGAATATCAGAACAATTTCCCTGCTAACACCCGACATTAAGAATCGTAATTTGGTTGGTGTTAGCAGGGAAACCATGGAGGAAAGTTTGAAAGCCTTGAACATCACTCCCTGTATTTTAGCCCGGCGTTCAAGGGCGTTACGGGACTTGCTCATGAAGTCTGAACAAGAGGCCAAAGACTTAGCGGGAAGTGTGCTAACGTCTAAAACACTTCGGCTTCAGACAGAGTACATGGGAACGCGGAGAACAAACGTAACTGCGCATGGCGTGCCCATTGACATATCTGAGGACAGATTGGGGGCCTTTTTTGCCCAATACGGCAAAGTCGAAAAGGTGATGGGAGTGATCGGAAAGTCAAGAGTCGCAACCGGGGATGTGATTATCGAGATCACGTTAACACGGAAAAATTTTATCGACATCCCAAACATATTGATGTGCAGGGAGAGAAGGATGCTCGTTGTCGTTGGGGGACGAAGACCTTACTGTTGGTTGTGTGGGGTTGCGTGTCCCGGAAAGAAAGACACCTCTCAACCAACAGCAGCAGCAGCAGTAGCAGCAACAGCGGCAACACTAGCAATATCAACAACAATCACTGGGGCAGAACCTGACAAGGGCCCTGGTGATGGTTGGAAGGAGGTGGTGGCTAAGGGGCGGAAACAGAAACCAGACCACCCGTCCCCTCAAAAGGAAGTCCCACCCAGGCAGCAGTAACCACCAAAGTAGCAGCAGCAGCTACTAAAGCAGCCGCCAAAGAGGCAGCATCCATCAAAGGAGCAACAGCTGCCAAAGGAGCTGCCGAAGGAGCAACCCAGAGAACGGAAGGAAATATCGCAGACAAAATGCTCACCGGCAAAGCAGCAAAAGCCAGAGAAAGACCGTGACATGGGAGTGGAGGAAACATCACTAACACGGTCCTCTTCCGTAAAGATGAATAGGGAAGAAGAAGAGGAAGAGAAAATACCGGTCAAGAAAACGCACACTGGACGAAGTAGGGCGGAGAGAGGCAGGATCAGGTCGCTATCTGTCCCTGCCTCGCCAGAAAAAATAGTAATGTCGCGACAACGTCAAGCCCCCCCCCCTCGTACACTCGGGTTCCACCCCCCCCATACTTTCAGACTCGTCACTTCCTCCACCATCCCCTTCCACACTTACCCTCCCGTCCTCCTCAACCCCAACACATAAGGAAAAAAAAGAAGAAAAAGAAGCCAAAACTAAAGAAAGAGGATATATGTAAAGTGAACAGGGAGGTTTTGGAAAAGGACCTCTCCACTAGAAAAAGATCCTTATTAGGTCCCATGTTCAAAATATCTTCCGTTGATGGGAAATCATTGGAGGACCCGAACAATTTTCCAGATGCTACCTGGGTGATCAGAGACACGGGGACATATCTGAAAGTTTGCACTCATGTGTTTGAGGCGAAGGATATGTACCCTGGATTAAGAATGGCTCAGTTGGGCACACCAGATTTAAGAAAATTGCAGCACTTTTGTGTAGGGAGGGTCCCGGTACTTCTTCATCCCTCGTTATATAGGGTTTTAAAATTAACATACCCTACGGACGTCGGCGGGATTGTTCGGAAAGGTCGAATGATGACGGAGTTAGGAACGGGAAGCCTCGGACAATCCGTCGCTGCAGATTTCCTAGCTAAGTTTACTGGGAAAAAAAAGAAAAAACTAAAGAATCAAATACAAAAACCTACTCTAGCCTAAATCCAGGGATGGGTTGCCCAAGATCAACCCAGGAAAACAATATTGTGATGCCTAATCGGAATCAAAATGCCACTCCAGGTCAGCCCCTTTTACTCGGCACAAACGCGCAAGATTCACCAACCTTTTGCCAAATTCTGATGAGGTGAGCCGCCGCTTTTCCATCCTAATCTTGACTTTAAGCTGATGCTTAAAGAACAAGATCAGTTGGGAAGAAGTGAACTTCTCGCCATCATAGAATTCCTTCTGACGCGTCGTCCAAATCACGACTCTTATAACACCTATTAAGCGAAAGAACACATATTGTTCAGCCTTCGTCATCTGCGGTACCACATTGCTACAAACAGAACTGGCCTCAAGGACCAAGAACTGCAGCATGCGGACCATGAGGTTTTCAACAAACTTGTACAATGGCGCTACCACCCTGCAATGAAAGAAGGCGTAACCAATGGTCTCGACTTTCCCAATACAGCGACAGCAGTTTCGAGATTTCTCCAAGCCCGCTGTACAAAGGTTTTTGGCGACACAGAGGACTCCACGAATCACCAGCCAGGTGAGTGATGCCTCATCACTATTGAGGCATTTCAACCCAGGCGCCCAAGGCCATATTGAGCGAGCCTCCTGCTTCGTAAGACCGAGCTCGTCAATCAGATCATCACGAACGAACTGACTAATACTTCATATAATACCCTACAAGACTTGGAGAGGCCATCCGACGCCCATAAGAGCCGTTTCAGAGCAATACGACATTCACGGTAGAAGGGGCATTCGTTCCCGCGACCCGCGTTAAAGAACATCTGGCCCAGTTTGGGCTGGAATGCAAGGACCCAGAACGGTTGGAGGATGGCGCACAGGTACTAGGATTGGCGGTCGCGATGGAACAAGGTAGATTGCGGTGGAGACGAAGAAACTTGGTTCTTAACGCCCCCGGTGTCGTTACGCGACGGAAGGTGTTCTCTCTGTGTGGAAGGCTTGTTGGGCACCTCCCAGTGTGTGGTTGGCTCCGTGTGGCATGCGGAATGCTCAAGAAGAGAGAAAGTTCAGTTACGAAGGACTGGGACGAAGAAACAAAGGATACCCTCCTCCAGCGCATGGTGTCTGTGCAGCGGGACGACCCGGCCCGTGGGGAGTGGTGCGTGGATGGCCGGGAGCTGAACGTGTGGGTCGATGCAAATTCCCTGGCGACCGGAGTGGTGTTAAAGAGCCATGGAACAGTGCTGGAGGATTTGTGCTGGCTGCGACCTAAAGACGACGCTCAACACATCAACCTGGCCGAGCTGGATGCCGTGTTGAATGGCGTCAATCTAGCACTCCAGTGGCAGAGTAAGACGCTACACGTAAAAACAGATTCCGTTTGCGTGTACCACTGGGTATCGGATACTCTGACTGGGAGAGCGCGAGTGAACGCCAAGGCGGCAAACGAAATGCTCTTCAGGAGGCGGCTGAACACTCTCAAGGAGCTTGTGGAAGAGTATCAGCTGACCGTGGACGTGACACTGGTTCCATCGGCTCGGAACGTAGCTAATCGGCTGACGAGGGTACCGCAGCGATGTTTTGACGCAATGAAGAGAAGCAACGGACCCGGGCCACTAATTGGCGCCATCCATGTGGATGAACTGGACGCAGACCAAATCATGTCCATCCACATGAACAATGGTCACCCAGGAGTGTAGCTCACTACCTACTTCGCCAGGAGAGTCTGCCCGTCAACGACAAAAGCAGCCGTTAGATCAGCTATACGGACGCGTGAAGAATGTCAGTCTATAGACCCCGCACCAACTCACTGGCAAAAAGGAAAGCTTGAGATAGGCGGAAACTGGAAGAGACTGGGGATGGATATCACCCACTATGGTGCCCATCATTTCTTAACGCTGACTGTCTGCCTGTCGCGTTTTTCAGTCTGGAAGAAGTTGGCGAGACAGGACTCGGTGGCCGTGATTAGCCAGCTGAAAGTAGTTTCTCGAGCGGTCCCCCCACGAGCTACTCACGGACAACGACCCGGCTTTCTGCAGCAGGGAATTCAGAGCCTTTGCGCGCGAGTGGGGAGTCGACTTGCGGTTCCGTTGGGCATATGCCCCACCTGGGAATGGTATAGCAGAGCGATGCTACCGCACAGTAAAACGAATCGCGGCCAGGATGCGCTGTTCCATCCAGGAAGCCGTCTACTGGTACAATGTCACACCAAAAGACAGTACATCACCCCAGACTGCGCCCGCCAACAGGATCCACGAATACGAACTGAGGGTGAAAGGGGTTGACGTCCCGACGATGTCTTCAGATCCCGGGCACGGCTCTTACCAGGTCGGAGATCGCGTGTGGGTCAAGGCGCCAATAAGTCGGTGCACCACCTGGTTCAACAGGGGTCGGGTGACGAAAATGATCAGCCCGCAGTCATTTCTGGTGGACGGAATACTCCGCCACGTTAAGGATTTACGCCCGCGCCACGGTTTCAGGGCGTCCGAGGAAGATTCCGATGACACATCTGAGAACGGGGTGGAAAGCTTGCTGCTTGATGAGGAAAGTGCAGCGTGCATCAATCCACCCGAAGAGGGAGCAAGAGCAGAGACCCCCACCCTGCCTTTGCGAAGAAGCACCCGTCGAAAACGACCGTCGCCGGGTTGCCACCTTTGTGATCATGAGATCAGGGAGGGGTGTGACGAAAGACATGACTTACCTCAGAGTTCAAAACGAGCGCGAACGTGTCTTGCCTGCAAAGTAATGACGAAAAGAAATATGGCCGCTATTGATGACGCAATTTATGCGCGCCTATCTCGTCCAAGATGAGATGATATTTGCACACATGCAAATTCTGGCCGTATCAGTCTGGCATAAAAAGCGAGGTGCCAGCAGCACGACTGAGTTCGGGAGTCATTTGGCGGACTTCGTGCAATAGAGTTAGACGTACGAATTGACAGACGGACAAAAAGGAAGTCGAAGTAGGCGCGGCTGGGTTGGTGTCTGTTTCACGACTGCCCGGTGAAACGGCCGAGAAAGGGAGTCACGGAATCCATTTCCTTGAGGCGACCGACGACGAAGGAAGAATAGCTGGTCTGCCGGCGAATGTCGCACTGCATTTTCTGACCCCCCTCTCATCACCACTTTTTTCCTTTTTGTTTACTACACAGAGCCTTATCCTTTATGGTAACATCCAGCACGCAAAGCCTGCCCGCCGGATCTGTGAAGAGTACACACAACCTTCAAAGACTTGCTCACCAGCCAAGAGACACCTCTCGAACGACCATCAAAACATGCTGAATAAAAGGAGAACCCCTTAGACAGATTGTCCTCACGATCATGAGAAGAAAACCGGGTTTCCTTTACGCAAAAGACATTCATCCCGAGGCGCTGAAGGTCGCGAGAGAGCCTCGCACTTCGAGACTCCGACCTCAGGCCTCAGACATTTATACTTGCTAACAAGAGAGCCATAGAGAAAATCGATTAGGGTTGCTTTACTGAATTGAACATGGACAGGGTAAAGACCGCCTCTCCAATCGACCTGTGGCCCATCTCAGTCTTGATGGTGCCGTCCCAAGGGAAAGTCAATTTGAGTGCTCTATAGAGGGCGTCTTAAACAAAAACAGGGACCCTCCCGGCACAAAATTGTTTCATTTTTTTCAATTTTTCGTTTTGTACAATCACAATTGGTGGTGACATTTTAAAAGAGGTATAGCTTCATCGAGCATGGCCCAAGTCTGTTTAGCCCCTGTTCCAATTGTTAGAATTATTTCGGCATCTGGGAAGTTTTTAAGATCTATGTCCTTGTCCGCAAAATGTTTTATTGATAGAAGGTATTTAAGTCCTTTATCCTATTGCCCTAGTCACGTGCTTTATCGGCTTGTGCAGGGGATATTTTGCAAACGTCTTCGCCAGAGTTGAATATATGTTTTTGTCTTTTCCTTTTTTTCTGTTGAGTCCTGTTGAGTGTCTTGTTTTGGGGAGGGGAATTTCCGGAGTTTTCATTGGGGAAGGACTGGGGTGTTGCGAGATTGTCTGAAGGAGCTGGGGTCTCTACTGAGAGAGGTTGAGGGATGAGAAAGGGATGTGGATGGAGTGGCCTCTCTACTAAGGGGGTTGAGGGCTGGGAATAATGTGATGGGTCAGAGGATTTTGAGGGAATGGCCTTTTTAGTAAAGGAGGAGATCTTGTACTGACTGGAGGTTGAAGGCTGGGAAGATTATGCTGAATGTGGGGCAATGTGGAGGGAATAGTCCCTTTAGTGGGGGAGGATTCTGAGATCCGTTGTTTGTCTAGATTTTGTTTAAATTTTTTGAGTTTTTCGGTTTTTTCGAATCCAAGATCATATTTCTTTTTAAGTTCTTCTAAGGTTGGTTTTGAGATCGGGGCCTCGCCCTTACCAAAGGGAGTGGGGCTGTACGAGTCTTTTGTCCCAGAGGCTTCAGGGAAGTGAGGACCCGCTGACTGGCGCTTCCCTCTGGCCCTGCCAGCTACCTGCCATTCCCCCTCTCCCTCCTCCACAACTGCACTTGCAGTGGGAGAAGGCTCTTTAGGGAATGGGGGCTTAGATGCAGGTTCAGGCCCAACCGCGGGTTTAACCACTCTGGTTCCAGCGGCTGACATGCCCGTTACAGGCGTGGTGGATATCAAAGATGCAGTCAGAGGGGGATTTTGGTCGACTGGGGCCTGACTTCCAGAGGCCTTCTTCTCTGGGTAGGAAGAGGAGAGGTGCCAACAAACTAGTTTACGGTTGGTCACTATGACTGGCAGCTTCAGGCCCGCAACATCCAGACAGTTGGGGATGGAGATGAAGGCTTTACAGTCCAACATGATATCCATCCAGTCAGGCTATCGCAGGAAGCACCCAGAATTTCTCCGTACTGAGACAAGAAAGTCGCTAGGTGTTCCCCGATAACCTCGTACTACACTGATTCTTCTCCTGGCTTCGTATTCTGTTCCTAGTATCAGATCTTTTGTGATTAATTCTCGGCTAGTTGCTTTTATGCAATCTTCCGCAGTGGGTAACAGTACATCCCACATGAAAAAGTCTTTGGCCTTTATGATTCGAAGTGGCTTAAACCCCAGGGGCTCTAGTGTTTTAACCACTGTCTTTCGTCGAACAACAAATTTTGCGCATACGCTTGTCGACAACAAAGACCGGCACTATTCTTTTTTTGATCTTCTTAAGTTCAATGGGGTCCTCCAAGAGCCCACCTTCTACAACAAGGTGTGCATAACTCTTGGCACACTTCAAGAACTCCGCAATATTTAGGTGGGGACTTCCAAAAACAGGGCGAATCCTCGGCCTCGGCAATATTACTGGTCTTGTCTTTTTGGCAATTCTTGGCCTCCATATTATTGTCTGATTTTTTGCCATTATTGGCCACCGAACTCTTTTAGGTTTTTTGAGTATGGCCATTATTGGTCTCCATACTTTTTATAACTGGTTCACTAAGAATGAACTCCTCACTAGAGGATGAAGAATATAACAGTGGGTATTCATCAATGTTGTCCTTGTCAGGAGGGTCTTTTTTTGGGATTAAATAAATGTTTCCTATGTGACACCCAACGTCCTGATCCTTGGTCAGGGCACCATTTGTGACACCCGTACTGGTCGCGGCGCACTTGTGACGTCGGTCCTTTGTGACGGGCTAACCCTGGGACATCGGTTGAAGTCTGGTTGGGTTCTAGCACCAACTTGTCGTACTCGGCTCGCTTCCAACGCCTGGTCAGCGAAGCAACTGCTTTGATCTCGATTCAACCTACCCACGTTGTGATTTGATCTTAGGTTGACGAGATCAATCAGACGTCGGGCCGTAGTGCCAGCCGAATCCGGGTCAAGGTGATACTGCACAATAATGTAGACAAAAAAACAAAAGCACAAACAACAACTTCAAGGCGAGCGACTGGTTAGGAATAGTGATTAATTTTATGTCGGTTTGTTGAGTTACAGGAGTGCGTCTCTCTCTTTCTCTCCCAGCCCGAAGAAAAAAAAATGTGGATTGTAACACTTTTGCGTTCCTTAACTAGGTCTGGATATCGAGATGGCGAATATAAGTCAGACTTCTATAATTTGTTCTTGGTTAGAAGTCTAGTCGGAAACTTGTTTTGATGGGAAATCTAAAGTCGGTCTTCAACAAATCTGTTCTTGGTTAGAAGTCTAAGTCGGAAGGCATGGAATCGTGCGGTCACCTGTGCGAGGCGCGTCTCTCCGTCTCGACTTTCCTCGACGAACTCAGCTCTACTCTGCGAACTCTCCTCGACGAACTCTACTGAAACACCCGTAGATGTTTGCTTATATGGACGCCGATCAAAACCTGGCGTGGGGTCGGACGTGGTGTGGCCACCACGTTGATTTCAAATCCCCAATAAGGATTTTCTTTGTTTTCGGCCAAAAATAATTATCATTTTCCGTATTTGGAAATCTTATTCCACTCCCACCCTCTTCTGCTCTCATATGGGTATCTCACCATACTTTAGAGGGCGTCAACGGTTTTCCCACTTCCTCGCAGTAACATCTCATACCTATCCTCTCAATGGGCGGTGGCGGCCTCCTCTCTGCGTCACATGATCATCTCCGCCTGGCTATTCGGCCAATAGGCGTCAACTGATAATCTCAATTTTTATCCAACTTCACGGGATATGTTTTTTTTCAACCAGGTTTATCCGTCAACATTAAGTGGAAGATTCTTTTTTTGGCGAATTTGGGTTAATTAAAATACCCTAACATAGCCTTCGTTATCACAAACGAACTTAAACAAAATGCAGATGTCCCGTCCAGGCGACACCCCACTCCAGGGCTCTGTGTGCGGTTGGCAGACGACCCATCAACTACTGATAACAGCCAATGTTTTATCTGCCCAGAGCTCTGGTGTCCCTCAACTAATTTTCACGACAATGACCATCAAAATTTTCGTGGGTGGCATTCTTTCCTTCTCTTATCATCTAAGTTGTTAAGCCCTGTTCGTCTGTTTCTTTCTCTTTTTCCTTCCTTTGTCCTCGAAGAGAATTTGGCATATCTCAGCATCAAACTTCAGCGAGAAAGTAAAGTGGTTATCTTGAATTCGCACTTGAAAATAACAAAACAAAAAAAATCTTTTTTTTTTTTTCTTTTTTTTTCACCGATACTCTGTTTGGGAAAACAACAAAACAAAAAGAATATCGCTCAGTATGTCTTTCGTTATATCTATCGGTTTAAGTAATCGCTCAGTATGTCTTTCGTTATATCTATCGATTTAAGTATCCCCGTAATTAACTTCTGTGGTTAATTAATTGATTAATTAACCCTTCCGTTCCTAAATTGTGTTACACTAACCGACTTTCTAAAGTCGGCCATTTTTTACTTAAGTATTAAAAAAGAAGGTATTCTGTTTTCCTTTTCCATTTTTTTTATAAGAGAAGAGGAGGGGAAGCAAAAAGGAAGGAAAAAATAGTTAATAAATTTCGCCTATAGGCGAAACTAAAAATTTAAAACAAATTCAGAAAAAATTAGATAAAATTTAGGCAATTAATATGCAAAAACAAGGTTTGCCTGAAAGCGAGACAGCAAGTTAAAAGACGAAAATAAACAAAGGTTTGCATGAACACAAAAAAATAAAAGAACAATGAGAACAAATTAACAAGGTTCGCCTAAAGATGAAACACCAAATTTAAACAGTAAAAAAACAAAACGAAAAGACGTACGCGAGACGAGAACAACTGAACAAGGTCTGACTAAAGGCGAGACAAATTTAAACGTACACTTACACACAAAATAAAATTTATGACAGACAAGAACAAAAAAACAAAGTTCGCATAAAGGTGAAACAACAAATTTAAACAGTAAAAAAAAATGGAAGGATGTACAAAAAAAATAAGAACAAAATGAAACACTATACAAAGGGAAACGTCATACAAAGGAAAAACGATACAAAGAAAATACAAAACAATAATAAGCAAAGCTAATTACAAAACCAAAATGGCTGACACTAAGAACGAGTCAACCCGATAACAAGTAAAGAAAAAAAAATGGACAAATTAGACAATATAAATACAAAAATTAGAACAAATATGAACACAGAAAAGTTTTAAACAAATAAAACACGGAAAACTTAAAGGATATTTAAAAAGAAAAACAAATAAAGAAGTAACACGTAAGGAAAGAAAATAAAGTCTGTCGAAAGAATACGTAGAAAAATAAAGAGAAACTCTGGCAGGGGTTACAAAAATAAAAACGGAAAATATAAATTTAAAAGGGAATTTAAAAGTAAAAGAAAATCAAAAAGAAAACTAATATTAAAGGATAAGCGAAAAATACGGGGAAAAAATAAAAACAGTGAGGGTAAAAAACTGAAGAAGAAAAAAATCAAAAAACTTTTGCAAGACAGTCGAAAGAAGGCAAGAAAGACGGTAAATAAATAAATCAAAACTTAATCAAAATGCAGATCAAAGAGAAACATAGAGAGTCTGGAAAAAGTCGGTCGGCAAACAGTCAAAAAGGAGTCAGAAGACTGCCGGCTGCATGGAGACTGCCTGCTCTTGGGAACTCTTGCAGGTTAGTATTTATGAAGGAGGAAGAGTTCATTCTAACATAGATAGGTCACCATAACAAGAAGTCACCCTGTGTTACACTAAACTATCAATTATTACTTAATTGCTTAAACTATTATTATTTTATACCAATATAGACAAACATGATCTGTTGATTTATTTCTGAAAACACAGAAATTGTGGCACAAGGCCAAAAGAGGGGGAGGGGTGAAGGCTGGTCGTAACTAACTATCCTATACCTAGCTAATCAGATTCGCGACCCATTCATACATTACAATTGACACATTCACCACAAGAACTCGTCCGTCACCATTCAATTCTCCATACACCATAATACCACAACCTTACAAGGGGAACCTACAAAAACGCGCACCACACCATAAAAATTGGATGATGATAACAATACGTTAAAATTCTAATAATGAAAAGATGAAAGGGGAGGGAGATGAACCCATTAATAACCAAAAATTCAACAAATTTTAAACTAAACATAATTTATGTTAGTCGGGTCCGTCCAACCCTCAAAACAGAGATCTGTTACTAAATGAAAACTTAAAAATTACTTCTGAAAAGAGTCACCTAGTTATTTCATTTCCTCTCTGTTTATTTTAACCTTTCTCATTGCTTTTCTCTTAGTCTCTCTTGTTTTCCCTGTCTTTCTTATAAAATTTTCTCTTTCACACCCTTTCTCTTACTATTTTTCAGATTTTTTTCTCCTTCTCCCTCTATGTATTTCTCTTTAGCAGCCTGTTCCTCTCTGTCTATCTTTTTTCTGTTTGTGTATTTCTATATTTTTGTCTTTTACTTGAGCTTTACACTACAACATGACAAGCTCACTATATATTAATTTTTATGAATGGAAAATTTCACCCATTCTTGGGTTCATATCATGACCAAATAGGAATGTAAGTTGTTAAGCAACGCTTCCAGTTGTCTCACTAGGAATTTTTATATGTATATGTAATGTATTTATTTGATAATAGATTGCTGCAATAATGAGTGTGTACATTTACATAACACTTGCAATGAAATCTATTGATTTGGTCTGACAGTACAACATTATTGTGTAATGTTTCTATGTGTAACAAACTCTACATTACTGGTTCCCAAAGTGTATTGTTCCCAAGTGGCTTTGGAGATTGTCTGATTCATACAGTTGTATTGAATAAAAGAGATAAAACAAAGTCTGTGTTGAAGTTTTTGGTGATATATGAAGGACCTGCTACAAAATTAGCTGTTGTGTTGGGATTTTCTCTACTGGTTTCAGGATTTTCAAAATATATAACAGAATTGAAGCTGGTATCTGCAAAGTTAATCAATAATCAACAAAACCAACTGAGTGAAAAACAAAAGTATTTTTGTGGGGCGGGGAATGTTGAATGAAAATTTATTCAGCTGCTAGATTCTGTGTTGCCTACTCAAATCTCTTGCAATTGCATACTCAATTCTCCCTGTACTCAAACTTTGCACTTGATGAATTAATCTTTATTCTCTTTTGTAAATTTACATTTTCAGAGCATTATGGTTGTAACATACAGTTGTCTGATGCCATGGCCAATTAAAGAGTAAGTTGTGACATAGCACGATGCACATGGGACATTTTCACTGTATGCACATGACAGAATCTCATAAGAAAAAATAATAAACAAACATAGATAAGACTTAAAACATCAAGGAATAAAATGGAAAGTAAAAATATACAAAGGAAAGAAGTGGAACAGTAAGAAGTAAAAAGGTATGTGTAAACTTTATTATGGCTTATTTACATTATTTACATTTGGACTAATGTCCTCATCTCTGCTGTTTTGGCAATAGTGTCCTTCTTCAGGTTTCTGTCAATCCTAGTAACCTTCAGGGAACCTTCTGAAGCTTTCATTTCACTTATGTGGATAGATTGTTCTCATTCTCCTGTATGTATCTTGGAATATTTCATCTTGCTCTTTTTTAGTACTGCTCAGATAATGCTGCCTTCATTTTAATTGAGTCTGTCTGTACTACTTGGCCCAGGGATTGAACTGACAATTACAATACAATGAAATGAATGTAAATAATGATAACTCTTAATCCCATGCTAAATTTAAAATTGACTTAATTCACAACTTTCATTAAGAAATCTTAAGAGAGTTGTCTTTAGTTTCATAGGGATTGAAAGAAGACAATAAAAAGAAATCTCTCTGTAAAACTGCATGTATATTTTAACTTAAAAGAGAAATTGATTAAACTCAAACTATTGTTATTTTGTCTTATTTCTATTGTTCATCAACACAATTTAATTAGTGAAGCTGTTATTTTACATTACAGTGATAACATTTTATCTTTGATAAAACAGAGTATTCTGGAAATAATTATTAGTCTCCAAGAAAATCAGTGAATATTTTTTAGTCTGCTGTTCTCTTTATGATGTCAAAAATTGCTGAAAGAAATTTTAGTCATTACATGTCATTGACTTTTTATATTCATGTTGATAAATTTATATTTCAGTAGTTCTAGATTTCAGATTAATGGATATGAACTTTAAAGTAGAATGAGTTTGTGAATTATTTGCAGTCAAGAGAAGAAATTAAATCTATGAGAATATAAGCAAGCACATTGGTAAGTTCATAATTTTCTTCAGTCGAGTGATGGTGTCAAAAATAAGTATTTTGTTAATTTGTGCATTTATCATTTTTTGATCTTTTGTATATTCAATAATAAAAGAAATATCATAATTGCTTGGAAAAATAGATAAGTTAACTCCCTTGAATCATGCTAAAAAATTACATTAAATTTTGAGATTCTTTTAACAATTTTCATTTTTTTTCAGCTCAGAATTTATTAAAAGAAAAAGTAAAGCTAAACAAAACCATTAAAAAATAAGAGCTATCAAACAAGATTCTTTTAACAATTTTCATTTTTTTTCAGCTCAGAATTTATTAAAAGAAAAAGTAAAGCTAAACAAAACCATTAAAAAATAAGAGCTATCAAACAAGATTCTTTTAACAATTTTCATTTTTTTTCAGCTCAGAATTTATTAAAAGAAAAAGTAAAGCTAAACAAAACCATTAAAAAATAAGAGCTATCAAACAAGATTCTTTTAACAATTTTCATTTTTTTTCAGCTCAGAATTTATTAAAAGAAAAAGTAAAGCTAAACAAAACCATTAAAAAATAAGAGCTATCAAACAAGATTCTTTTAACAATTTTCATTTTTTTTCAGCTCAGAATTTATTAAAAGAAAAAGTAAAGCTAAACAAAACCATTAAAAAATAAGAGCTATCAAACAAGATTCTTTTAACAATTTTCATTTTTTTTCAGCTCAGAATTTATTAAAAGAAAAAGTAAAGCTAAACAAAACCATTAAAAAATAAGAGCTATCAAACAAGATTCTTTTAACAATTTTCATTTTTTTTCAGCTCAGAATTTATTAAAAGAAAAAGTAAAGCTAAACAAAACCATTAAAAAATAAGAGCTATCAAACAAGATTCTTTTAACAATTTTCATTTTTTTTCAGCTCAGAATTTATTAAAAGAAAAAGTAAAGCTAAACAAAACCATTAAAAAATAAGAGCTATCAAACAAGATTCTTTTAACAATTTTCATTTTTTTTCAGCTCAGAATTTATTAAAAGAAAAAGTAAAGCTAAACAAAACCTTAAAAAATAAGAGCTATCAAACAAGATTCTTTTAACAATTTTCATTTTTTTTCAGCTCAGAATTTATTAAAAGAAAAAGTAAAGCTAAACAAAACCATTAAAAAATAAGAGCTATCAAACAAGATTCTTTTAACAATTTTCATTTTTTTTCAGCTCAGAATTTATTAAAAGAAAAAGTAAAGCTAAACAAAACCATTAAAAAATAAGAGCTATCAAACAAGATTCTTTTAACAATTTTCATTTTTTTTCAGCTCAGAATTTATTAAAAGAAAAAGTAAAGCTAAACAAAACCATTAAAAAATAAGAGCTATCAAACAAGATTCTTTTAACAATTTTCATTTTTTTTCAGCTCAGAATTTATTAAAAGAAAAAGTAAAGCTAAACAAAACCATTAAAAAATAAGAGCTATCAAACAAGATTCTTTTAACAATTTTCATTTTTTTTCAGCTCAGAATTTATTAAAAGAAAAAGTAAAGCTAAACAAAACCATTAAAAAATAAGAGCTATCAAACAAGATTCTTTTAACAATTTTCATTTTTTTTCAGCTCAGAATTTATTAAAAGAAAAAGTAAAGCTAAACAAAACCATTAAAAAATAAGAGCTATCAAACAAGATTCTTTTAACAATTTTCATTTTTTTTCAGCTCAGAATTTATTAAAAGAAAAAGTAAAGCTAAACAAAACCATTAAAAAATAAGAGCTATCAAACAAGATTCTTTTAACAATTTTCATTTTTTTTCAGCTCAGAATTTATTAAAAGAAAAAGTAAAGCTAAACAAAACCTTAAAAAATAAGAGCTATCAAACAAGATTCTTTTAACAATTTTCATTTTTTTTCAGCTCAGAATTTATTAAAAGAAAAAGTAAAGCTAAACAAAACCATTAAAAAATAAGAGCTATCAAACAAGATTCTTTTAACAATTTTCATTTTTTTTCAGCTCAGAATTTATTAAAAGAAAAAGTAAAGCTAAACAAAACCATTAAAAAATAAGAGCTATCAAACAAGATTCTTTTAACAATTTTCATTTTTTTTCAGCTCAGAATTTATTAAAAGAAAAAGTAAAGCTAAACAAAACCATTAAAAAATAAGAGCTATCAAACAAGATTCTTTTAACAATTTTCATTTTTTTTCAGCTCAGAATTTATTAAAAGAAAAAGTAAAGCTAAACAAAACCTTAAAAAATAAGAGCTATCAAACAAGATTCTTTTAACAATTTTCATTTTTTTTCAGCTCAGAATTTATTAAAAGAAAAAGTAAAGCTAAACAAAACCATTAAAAAATAAGAGCTATCAAACAAAAGAAGAATGGCTAAATGAGAAATGTGCAGAAATGGAAAAACTGAAGGATGCAAATGCAGCAGTTATGCATGAAAAGATTGTCGGGTTAACTTTTCTTTTCTTGTCCTCAATGAGTATGCACCATGCTTGGATAGTCATGTGACCCTTATTGACCAATCAATGAGACCTTAGTCTGTACAGAGGACAGTCTTAGAGTAGATGATGTGAAGAGAGGATGCTTTCCAGATGCATAGGACCTATGAGTAAAGACAGCTTTTGTGACATCCACTAGGTTTCCTTTTCAGTATCATATTTGCTTATATGTAGATGGGTAAGTGTGATGTATAGAAAGTTGAAGGTATTTCATTGGTGTTTGATATTTAAGCTCCTTGTTAAAATTCCAGATTCTACATATGGTGCAGATATGTGTTTGTATGATGTATAATAAGGTAAGGCTTTTACTGGTTGTTGATGTTTTTGACTCATCATAAAGTTCTGGGTTTTAGAGATGGCGTTACCACTGGCAATTAGATTAGAGATAGATAGAGAGTTTAATTAATTGTTCTTTTTGTCATTAGGTTTATTTTTTGTTTGTTTGCATTTCCTTACTCTATTTTTTTAAATAAATATTTATTTTTATTTTATTTTAATTTCTCTCATTATTCACTTTATTTTTACTCATTGCCATATCATAACAGTGATTGATGATTTACATAATATTAAAAACAAATTCATGATTTGTTCTTCACAAAATACTCCATGAATGTCTTCCTGCAACAAATGTTCAATGAAACAATATATATATATATATATATATATATATATATATATATATATATATATATATATATATATATTATTTACTTATATATATATGCCACTATCTCTGATCAAATGCTATATTTCTATCATGGATATCCAGAAACCAACAGCCCTGATTTTATAACACAAAAGACCATTTATCTCTTTTGATATGAACAATGAAAGTACCTGCCACTAAATCAAAATGTGATTACATCTTAATGTTATGTCACAGAGATTATACATTTTCTATACTTTTTTCCATTGCATATTTCTTTTCTTGTTAACAAAGTTAAACTTACATGATTTTAATGCAGTTACGAGACAATTTCCCTACATAAGAAATGAGTGTGATACAAATGAAAATTATATAATTAAAAGATTTTGTTCAAAGTTCTTTGAAGTGTGCAATAACAAAGGCTAAACTGTTTTGATTAAAACAACACAGGATGGCGATGTTGGTCCAAGTAATGAAGTGAGTTGTTCGCAAGTGCAGTATCAATAATTTTAAGAACTCTGTGTGCATTGGATTCAAGTGGAAGTGATTAATAATGAATCTTGATTCTTAATTTGTCTATTGTATTTCATTTAAAAAAGGTTGAGATAAAATTAAGCTTAGTTTGCTGTACTGGAATATTTGAATTTCCACCTTTTTAGGATGTTGATATTAGCACAGGGTAAATTTGATTTAAAATTAAAAAAAAAAATCATTTCATAGCATCCATTGGTTGGTATCCCTTTAAAATATTTCTCTCTTTATGATAGTATAATGTCTGACTGTATTGGTTAAACACATTTTCTTCAAACATTGGTGTTCGGGCATGGAAGCACAAAGGTGCCATCAGTGAACATGACATAATTGGATTAGTAAGTTCAGTCATGGGTACATGTGTAAAGTGGCAGAAAGAGATACAGCAGCTTGCTGAATTGGTGACAGGTTAATGCTTCATCAGAAGCTTATAAAATCTTACCATGCAGTATGAAATTTGTCAGATAAAACAAGTTCAGATATAAGCATGCAGTATATCCTAGGTGGGGAGACATCACAGGGAAATACTGGTGACAAAAGTAATGCAAATTCTTGATTCCATGTTGGGGATGGGGAAGTGGTTAGAAACAAAAGTAAGTGAAAAACAAGTTTCAAGAAGAATGGTTGGAAGCCAAAGAAAATACTACATTTCCCATTGTTACTATAGAGACTGATACTGATGGATCAGTAGCTGCAGGCCATTGAAGAATGGTAAATATGGCAACTCCACTTCACTGAGCAAATGATTTCAGACAACTTTGTGTCATTTTAACTACTACAGCCTAACACACAAGCACACTACATATATTTGTCAACATTGTTAAATATGAAAGCAGCCAAGGAAATGTAGCAAACTAGCATTAAAATCCTTTTATATAGTGAGAAGAGAGTGGAATTTTCCAAACATGAGGAACTAGCCAGCCTTTAAGCTTCATGATTTGGGCAAAACATAAAACTTTGCAAACAAGCTAAATATCTGTGCTTACTAATGATGTATATTATAAAATGTTTGTCCGAGTCAATTAAATCTTGTTTGCAGCTTGTCTTATGATTTAAGGCCTGTTTGGGACTTTTGTTTGTATGCATTCTAATGTGTTTGTAATTGATTTGCTTAGGTGAAAACACTATTCATACCTTTCTGTAATGCAACACACAAGAAAACTGATTATTTGTTTTCTTCTATACAGTTGCTTTTGATACCCACCAACCCTTTCTTTATTGGAAGAAGAAACTCAGTCATTTAGCAGGTAATAAAGAAGTAATGTCAATAAATGGAAGTGAGTTGTATGCATGGAAATTTTCAGAAATGAGCAAATAAAATAGTGAATTTGTTGAGTGGGTTCCACAGACAGATTTCATTTGAAATAGAGAGATATTAACATTATAGGATATTTGAAAAGGTGTCTCATCTCTTGAAAATATGTCAACCTTTTTCAGTTCTTTACTGTCAAACATTTTATTGAAGACATTTTTAAAATTTTATTTTTAGTTGAGAAGTTTTGTAGTAATTTTGGTAGAAGTGGGTAGTTTGAGTTAGTGTCTTTGAAGAAGAGTGGGTTAGGGCCATCAAAAGAACTACCTAGATAGACAGCATAGTAAGGACATCAAAGGGCATTGGAATTAGCAGGTGGAAAGAGAACTGAGGAAATGATTATCTGCAAAGTGCTGGAGAAAAACCAACAGATTCTGCCATAAGAGAGCCAACTAAAATCTAAATAAATTGACTTTTACAAATGGCTAACATCTACAAAGAAAAGCCTGTTGAGAATGGTTAAGTTCCATGGCACATTGATCACTGAAACGCCATGCCATACCAAATTTAAATAAGGTCTTTTGAATTTTATAGTACGTTTCTAATGGTTCAAGAATTGTTACTTCTTACCAACAGTTTGACTTCTGATACATTCCCTGCCTATCAGAGATGGATTGATAGAGTACTTGATATTTTCTCATAAGTTGTATTGGATTGGTGAAAACGTTTTTTCTTTGTTTCTAAGTAGATGGCATTAGGACTATTTTGTTTTTGCTAACATTATTTAAAAAGATCACTTCCAGTTGTTTTGTAACAGCAAAAAATGTCAACATTGGCATATTTTTGTTTATTGATTCTAACACTGAATATTAAAAAAACATTTTTATCATGTTATGTTTTTTATTTTAAAAAAGGTAAAATATGATTTGAACATGAAAAAAACAACTGAGCAGTATATAGAGAAGGTTTCTGTGATTGAATATATTACAAGTGATCTACACTTTCTTCTGTTGCACAGTTCACATTCAATGACATTCCACGGTCAGGTAGATTGATAAGGACCGAATCAAATCATTACTTGAGAATAACCAATGTTGTATGATGCCTGAGATTGCTGATATACTCAAAATGTTCAAATTAAATACCGAAAACCATTTGACCCAATTTGGTTGTTAATTACTTTGATGTATAGCTTCTACATAACAAAAATTTTCCTTTTTTAGAAGAAATTATGATAGGCAATGAAAAGTGGTTACTTGACAACAAACATGGAATACCAGAAATTATGGAGTAAGTGAAATGAATAATCACCAAAATCAGTCTTCATTCAAACAAGGTGAAGGTGAAGTATGTATAGACAGGTTAGAAAGAGAAACTAATGCTAAACTAAATGATTGATTTGGACATGTACTACTCTCAATTAGACTGAGCACAGAAAGTGACAAAAAGCTTCCAGAAGTAGTTCAGAAGAAGATGATATTTTCTAATTTAAGTAAACTCTCAACTAACTTGAATGGTTACCACATTACATGATGAATTATATTTCAAACAGCCTAATCTGATATCAGGGAAATGAGTATAGACATGATTTGGAAAGATAGGACAAGATGAACTGTAATCAAATTATTATTCATTTATTATCTGTCTATATTTCTGAGATGAGGTATTATGTACACTATTTACATTATCCGGACTATTGTCCTCATCTTTGTTGCCATATTTATTACAATGTTTCGGCCATCATCCTTCTTCAGGTGGTTGTAATGTTGAACTGAACCCTTTATTTCACTCACTGGGGTACACTGTTCTAGTTCCACGTGCCATGTCTAATGGATGTCAGTTATCAGTTATCTCCTGTTAATTCCCCTCTCCAAATTCTCCACCGCCTGAACCAGGTATTGAACTCAGACTCTTTCACTGTCACTGGATTTAACTAACGCCTTTATCCACTGTGCCATGTCCTTGAATTTCTGGGTATTATAAACCTAATGTCTTCAGCAACCGTTTTTTACCAGTGCTCATATTGCAATTTTTTGATGTTATCATTACATGTTTTTACCAGAGCTCATATTGCAATTTTCCTTGTTATTATCGCTTTTCTCTGACACTCCTTATTACAGGTTCCCATATTGTATTAATTTCTATGCTTGGTCAGCTCAGGAGATTCTTGTGTCCTAGCATATGTGCTGATTCCTTAAGTTTACGAACTTTCTGATGATGTTCTTTGTCGATGATTTCAACCTGATCCCACAGAGGGCGGTGATTTCCCTTTTCTCTCTATATGCAATAAAAACACGCAATAGTCAAACTGAATTTTATGATTTCTCTGATTATAAGGTGATGTAGGCCAGGTCACCCTTAATCATGAAGTCTCTATAATTACTCTCACAGAGTAAATCATCTGCAATTAAAGTAAATTCATTAAAAACGCATACTCTTATCATATATCCTATCCGTTTGTTTTAATAAATATATATATATATATATATATATATATATATATATATATATATTGTGTGTATTTAGGCAGCATTTTTTCATTCATACATGTTTCATTAAATAATATAGATAAGTGTTGTCTATATATTTTATGTAAGTTCTTTTCATATCGTCTGATAAGCTTAATAACATTATCATTAAACAATGAAAGAAAATCACAATATTGATACATATTTTTAATCCAATCTAAGCTTTCGGCTTACATAAGCCATTATCGAAGATGACAATTACACAATATATTAAGCAATACACGAACAAGAAATTGATGATAGTCTGTTTTTGTTTACATGGATGATTTCCAAGCAACGATAAACATGTGCATATAAGACGCTGAAAGCGAAAATCGCACCACAGCTCATAACGTCACACATGACCAAGCGATATTGTGATTTTCTTTCATTGTTTAATGATAATGTTATTAAGCTTATCAGACGATATGAAAAGAACTTTTAGAATATATAGACAACACTTATCTATATTATTTAATGAAACATGTATGAATATATATATATATATAATTTTTTTTATTTTTAATCATTTCACCCCAAGCAAGGCAATAATGCCACTAAGTTGCAAGAGGTAGCTAGGAATGAAAGCGAATGTGAAAACTTTAGTGAGGTGAAAGAAAAATAAAAGAAGAGGATCCAGGAAGACAGAACTTGGCAATTGGTGTTACATTTAAACTTCTGAAGATTGTAGGTGATAGAGAAGCAAGAAACTGGAAGAGAGTTCCATAAGTGAGAAATGCAAGAAAAGAAACTACTAGAATAGAACAGATTGGTGCATCTAGCTATTTCAACAGTAAAACAGTGAGACCTAGTTGCCAATCTAGTAGCACACTTAAATTCATGCAGTTGAGGTACCAAGGAGGAAAGCTCATCAGATCAATTGCCATGAAAATATTTATAGAAAGGGTAGAGGGAAGCTGCATCATGGTGGTGAGAAAGTAATTGAAGTCTAGATGTCAGGTCAGAATTAATTTGGATTTTCTCAAGAATCTCAAGAAATATAGTAGGATAATCAGCAAATATTTGTCCAGAGATGCCATAGCCCTTGAGTGTGTGGAGAAAGCCAGCAAGCCTGTTGAATGTCCATTCTTATCTAAACTCTGATATACAACTTTAATCATAACCATATAATATACCTGGAGACATGAATGCCATACTATTTATCCAAAAAAGGCCAAGTGAAGTTAGATGCTTAACCAATTCAGTATTTATTAAAGTTTGTCAAAAAGTTGTAAAAGACCAATAGGGTGAGAATTCAAAGGAGCAGAAAGTACACCAGAGTTCTTAAATACAAAACTACTGAGGAGGATTTCCAACAAGCTGGAATGAAGAAGTAGTGAGGTATTTATTGTAAAGTTTGGAGAGATCAGGAGCATATTTCCCTGGGACAATTGCAGTGATACCATTGAATCTGCAAGACTTGTGAGGATCTAGTTTAGAAATGATAGCAGAAACTCTGGACATAGTTATATGTATGTCACACAACAGAGATTCAATTTTAGGAGGAAAATTAGGCAATGTTACCTCTGATGAGATGAGGGTTATATTGGAAAAGAATTTCCAAACAAAGCATTCTGATTTATCTGCAGTACATGACAATACTTAAAACTTATTGAAGAGAGGAGAGACTGAGAATTTACTCTTGTTCAGAACACTTTTACAGCTGCCAGTATTCTCTAGAACAAAACTTGTATATTATTTTTTTGGTGAGTATTTTACTTAATATATCCACTATTGGTGCATCTGTGTTTAAAAAGTCAAAGTTTAAGTATTGTATTTGTGTATCTATTTCAGTAGATATCAGTATGTATAGGCAGGGACACCACTTTTGTATTTCATTTAGCAAAAATATTTCAAACAAATAAATTTTAGAAGCAACGGAATTTTATTTTTGTCACTATAGAATTTATTAAAACATATTACCAGCAAGGCTTACACAATATAGAAATTATTAAAATTTATCACAAGTAAGGTTGACATAATAGAGTTATTAAAATATATTACCAGTAAGGCTCAGAAATAATTCCAAAACAAAAAACATCTTGTTTTATATTTTTTATTTTTTCACCATGAGTTAATGTTTGAATATTAACTGTGACCTTTTTTTATGATGATTAAATTCTTAGCTTTTAATGTGTTTCTAATTTATTCCTTGTGATACTAGTTTTGTTTTCATAAAAATAATTCCTTGTTTCTGAAATGTGCCTTCAGGCTCAAACACTGAATTTGGTTATAAATGAAAAAAACAAAACAAAACAAAAACTGCAGTACACTGGCTGGTTAAACCCTCCACCAATAGAAATGGAACCACAGGTAAATAATAAAGGTAGTGTAGCTGTGGAAGCCATGGAACAGGATTTAACATTGACCATTGATTGATTATTAGGACCAGGAAAAATGTAGCACTCTACCAACATGATGGCAACTGCTTTAGGGTTTTCTGTGAAGCCGTATAAAAAGCATAGCATTAATATTTGAATTCCAGTCTGAATTTGTAAGTGAAATCTGAACATCCAAGAACAAGACTACTAGCAAATGATCAGAATGGTTGCTAGCCAATGAAGGGAAACATTGTATCAAATCAAATCCTAATTCAATACTCATGCCACTCAATGAATCAGTCAACACACTGTACATTGTACACTGTATTCCATTGTGTTTTGTACTAATTGACTAACAAAGGTACTATTATTAACACCACAACATCAATTACTACAGCTCATTAGGGCCAGAGAATAATGGATAATTAAAAACTGTCACTGTGACATTTAGTCAGACCAATAAGATTTCCAGGTCATTCATAGATAGAAGAGACTGCATGAAGGTATGGATATGTGCAAGTTAATAGCAGTTCTGTAATAGTGTTGAGGTTTGTTCTGTTGAAATTTGCCAGGACCATTTGCAATCCCTTATTCTCATTATGCTTACCAGTAGTGATAGTTTATTCCAGTAAAATAATGCGAGCTCGTATTGTGCATAGGTGACATGAAACTAGTTTCAGGAACAGTTGATTGACTTCAGGTACTTTATTGGGTCTTACACTCACCAGATTTAACTCCCATTGAGTATGAATGAGAAATGTTGCAGTTCTAAATTCTCTGCAGTCACACTCACAGCTTAGTTATAGGTAGAACAGGAATACCTAAACAATAGGTCCACTTCCTCATAAACTCCATACCATGTCACATAGCTGGCATTAATCAGGTAACAGAAAGGGCTAAAGTTTATGAGCTCAGAAGGTTATAATGTCTATAATATTTTGGCAGTCTGTTTTAAAAATAATAAAACAAAATGGATCCCACTGAATATACACTGTATACATATTTCTTTTGCAAAAATTATTACTTGCATCATGTATTATTTTTGGTTTTACTTTTAGGTTTTATGCCATTTTATTACAACTGTCCTTTTTTGAAAGCCAATACAAATTACAGGTGTTTGAATAAAAATGAATAAAACAAAACAAGTTCTACTTTTCACTGTTCTAGATCATATATAACTCAAGAGTGAAATTTGTCCACACAATCCATCACTAAAGAGGTTAGGTTCCCTGTACCTGACTCTTACTGATATTCTCTACCTTTATAAGAGCCAAATCAGTCTGAAAATGGAGTACTCCTGTCATATATGGGCAATAGCTGCCCAGTTTTCACTTTCTAGTCTCAATAGAGTCCAAAGACATCTACCCATCCTTCTCAGTGACAAATAATTTTCTACCCTGCAATCCATTTATCACAGACAAAACATTGCAAGTCTCTCACTGCTCTATTGATATTCCTATGGAAAGATTTTCAGACAAACTACATTTGTTAGTTCCACCAGTTCTATCCTCCATGGCTAAGACCCCCCATGCCATGCACATTGTAGTGAACCAATCTCATTCCCTTCCTATTTCAGTTGTAAAATATAAGTTCCACTCAAGTAGCTTCTTCCCACAAAATGCTGCTTTGTGGAACCAACTCTTAAAAGGATGCTTAACCTGATCACTAAAATCTTAACCTGTTCAAGTATAGGATTAAACGTTATCTTCCCCAATTATCCCCATAATCTGTACCTCTTACTCTGTAATCCTCTTGGGATTTTTGTACATTGTGAACATCATTGTAAAAAAAAAAGAAACTAAAGCATAGTACCTATTATCACCTCTACGGCATATATTGTGGATTTATAAAAGCTTGGATGTATAAATAAAAAAAGATTTTTAACATGTATATAAAGTTCTAGACAATCATTGAATTGTTGCATGTATATTATTTAACAATAATTGTAGATAGATTATTTGGTATGTTTATAAACAATGTAGGGGATATTATTAAGTTTGTTGACATCGTCTCAACTGGAAAACGGTAAACCTAGTTCAACTTCTGGTTACTGCCATTGACACCACTTTTCCATTAATGCCATTGAATAAAGTAGGAAAATCCACTTGTCTTGTCACATCAATCATCATAAAAATGCTTTCATCATAAGAATACCACAATGATAGAAAAATATTTCTCTTTAATTTTGACTTCATAGATATCAAGTAGTTGAATAATTTGCCTCACCAACAGCCAGACATTGCTTTTATACATTTAGGGTAGAGTCATATTCTTCATATTACTGATAAATACTTTGATACAAATCTTTTGTAGCACCCATGTTAAAAAGACTTCATGGCATTTTGTATTGCAATATGGGCAAATATTCATAATAGCTGCGAACAAGTCCAAAGTTGCAAACCTCTGGCAATAAAGTTAAGGCATAACTGTTCACTAGAATCATAACTGTTTTGTTCTTCTTCACTGACCACTACGCTTTTGCCTTATACACTCAATTAAAGATGGAATCAAGTAATTGTATTTTTAGATTTAACCATATTATGATGGCTGCTATAAACCTGCAAGGTTCAATAGCTGGGAATTACATACAGACTATTAAGGAAATATTGGG
The DNA here is from genome assembly GCA_964036315.1 of Acanthosepion esculentum. Taxonomy (NCBI): domain Eukaryota; kingdom Metazoa; phylum Mollusca; class Cephalopoda; order Sepiida; family Sepiidae; genus Acanthosepion; species Acanthosepion esculentum. Next base: position 39,834,362 of record OZ038500.1, on the reverse strand, counting down.
GGTCAAATCTGATTTTTCTATGGTGCTCAGTAAAATCAGACAAATCTCGAGTAATTTGGCTATTTCTGTAATTTGGTTAGATCTTAGCTGATCACCAATGCCAGGAAAAGAATGAAAGGCTAGTGTGTTATGTCAGAAGCAGCACGTGCGAGAGATGAAGCAAAGAAAGTAGAGGGTGAGAGAAGCACGGAGATGCCATGACAAATTAAGTTTACGCATGACATGCACTATGGGAGAAAAATATTTAACAGATTACAGGCAGAATTTCTCAATGTCATGAAAATGTTTAATACTTTAAACTTTTTGAATTTCTGTTTATTTTTCATTCTCTCTCTAGTTCTACATCTCTCTCTCCCTGTCACACTTTCTTTCCTTCTTTCTACCTTCCATCTCACTTTTTATACTTCTCCCTCTCTCAACATCTTTCCTTCTCATAACTGTCACTTCTTATCTCCCATCCTTCTACCTCTTTCTCTATTCTCCTTTTTCTCTCCTCCTCTCACTCTCCTTTAGAAGGACAGATGCTTCACTCTGGTTATCCAAAGAGAAAACTGACCTGAAATACAAAGCTAATAAACATAGACAAGTAGATTACTTTTTGATAACTTATAAGAGAAAACTATTTCTTAGATAACATGACCCAGACTGTGAGAGAATTGTCAGCACTAAAAATGATACCAGTTACCAAAAATAATTTTTCTCAATGCATCAATTTAAAAAAATTTAATTTCTATCATCATTGCCACAAATTTTAAATGTTTGATCATGCTGAAGAAGGGATAACACAGAATCTCCAAAGCATACCCTTGCTATGTTGAAAATAAAAAAATGTTTTCATAGTCTCTAGCTTATCTGTATTTTGACTTTTGCTCCCTTGTTGATTGCTAACACTTTAGTAACTGGTGGTTTATGTTGGAGATTAAGTAATAACAAGTCTCCCAATGCTTCATCTGTCTTTTGGATAGATGTTTTAGTAATGCTGTTGTCTAGTTGATTTCATTATTTTCATTTCTTCCAGCTTTTCTCCTGTGGCCTACAGGACTGCTTCCTGTGTTTTTATAATGACTGGCATGACTGTCACAACTATTATCTGGCAAAGTTAAGATATTTATCTATCATTTATTTATAATGAAGCCCTGCTGTTTCATCTTTTGCTCCATTTGCTGTTTTTCTGAGTGTTGTTTATGACAAATATTATACAACTGATCCTAATGTTTTTGCTTAGGGTGGCAACAATAGATTCAGTTGTTCTTTTCAGATGACTTTTTCATAATTATGTCCTTGACTGTTTGCATGTGATAGTTTCTATCAGGTTTTAAATTTATTGTTTTTGCATTTGTTGTCTTTTTATCTTTTGCCGAATGGTTACAATCAATTTTTATAATATTTTCTCTACTCATTTTTGCCTAGTTTACAAATCAGATTTTTCCCATTTGAACACATTATTTTTATTAATTTATTGGCTTGTGTTATATATTCTCCCTCATTTTTGGGAAGTCTTGGTTGATGGTGTCGATTTGACAATAAAGATGTCATCTTTCTCAGCCGGGTGTCAAAATGTTTTTTGGATCATGATATACAAATTAATTTTCTTTATTGTCTGTGAATTGGCATGACATCTTTGGAAAGATAGTGGAGTTATTTCCCTTTGACTTATCTATAGTTTAGAATTCAAAGTAGTCCTTCTCCAAGACTGGCTGCCACCCAAGGCTAGAGAATCCAGTCTACTCTGCTACATAATTTATAGTTGTTGGTGGTGAGGTGAAAAGATGGATATATGCCTTTCCCAAGGGTATTAGGGCAAAAGTGAATGCAACATACATGGCTGGAATTTGAACTTGGCTTGCGAATTTCACTTTTTTCACTGATGTGTCATTATATTAGTTGTGCATCTCAGATTAGTATATTCAGTGAGATTTAACACTAGCAATAAATAGTAGACTACACTAGAGATTAAGTGGCAGCAATTCTTCATACTCCAGTATTCTCCTTAGATTTCCAGTTGTTTTCAGTAATTTTGTTATCTTGATGCTTTCTGTTCTTCTTCTTCAATTTTCTTTTGTTCAGTTCTTACAACCTTTTGCTAGACTCTTTGGAATCGTCCTAAGTGCTCCAACAATAATGGACATGACAGTCATGTTCAGGTCACATATTATTTTTCCACTTCTTTTGTAAAGTACAGAGATTTGTCTATTTTTGTGGGGAGGGGGAGGGGGCTTTCTTTCAATTTCCTCTGCAATCAACCATGAAAAACCTTCAGATTGTCTTCTCTCTTTATGATATTTACATCCAGCTGTTAGGCCAGGACTAGATAATCTGTTTGAATTTCAAAATCCCAGAATATGTTATGTTATGTTTTTGTTCTCTAAGAATCTGATTCCTGCATATATTACTGTTCATATTTTTGTACTCTTTCTGGACAAATTTACTAATTATGTGATTGAGAATATCATCTCTATTTGTACACATATCATTATTTTCTTAAGTCTGGCCTATATTGGCTATATGATTGTTTCTGATTAGACTGTACTCATTGTCTTTTCACACTAGTACTAAATGGTAGCTTACATTGGTGACTAAGTGACAGAAAGTTTCCACCATATTGCTGCACTCTTGTTAGTAATTTAGCTGATTTCAGTAATGCTGTCATCTGGCTGGTTACCACAACTGATCAATATTAATTGATCACTCTTTATTAATCTCATGTAAAAGGAATATTACATTTTGTTTTCTTTTACAAGATAATTATCATTATTTTGTTAATTTCTCATTGTACAAAGAAACCTGTAAATTGTGAAATTAACTTTTATAGATCATATAAATGGCAAAAGATTTTTTCTACCATTTCAATGTCTATCTTGTGGATTCATTATCATTATGAGTAAAATGTCATCTGTTATAAATCAAGTGAAAGAACCATAAGTTTTAATTGCAACAGCGACATTTTTTTCTTTTCATTAAGGAAAAAAAGAAAAAAATCAAATGCAGATCAAAATGGAAAAATCAAAGAACAAATTGACACTCTCATGATAGTTTTCCAGAAAATTCTAAAATGTCTAACACTTTAATTATTTTTGAAATATTCTAAAAAGCACTGAAAATGTAATAATCATGAGATTTCTATGATGACAAGTGAAATCAATTGCATTAAGAAAAATATAGAAAGTTAAATGCATATCTTGTTAGCCATCTTTATTTTCTGTATTAGCAGTGACTAGTAAAGACCATTCTGAAACATTTTCAGTATTCACTTTCTAAAGCAATTTAACAAGTTTAAGAATTAATATGAAATGTGTATATTATACTTTATTAATATTTGGATGTATTATATTTATTTATCATAAATTCTTTCAAAATTCATTTGTATGTTCTCTGTCTGATAATTATATTTCTAAAATTGTTTCTGAATGTGATTTTAGCTTGATTTACCAAATTGGCAGTTTGTTGTTGGAAATTGCTATAACTGATGACATAAGATCCTGCTGACTAAACAAATATCTCCTTGGTCTAATATGCAAAGTTGAAGTATCTGGTAGATTAATGTTTATTCGGATACTGTAGCCTCCCAGAACTTGTAACTTCATAATACAGTAATATTAAATGTAAATGGTAGTAGTGGTGGTGGGGTGTTCTATGCTATCAAATACAGTGTTTTTACTGATTTATTTTTTCATACTTAATTAAATATAGAACAGAGTTCATAGGATGTGATTTTCCATTAATAATACATCAATTTGGACTCAGCCTCTTTCTCATCCTGCTTCTGAAATTACAACTTACTTGACTACCATAAATCTTAAGCATTTGTGATGGTATAAACTTAATTTTTTTTAATCAGAACATTTCAAATGATATAGACAAGTTAACTTGTCTGGCATTATACATAAAGTAGGCCACTTGAGATTTGATTACAAATAATATGAACAAACAAATTCCAATTAAACATTTTTAATGCGTGCATATATGTGTGTATACATATTAACATTATGAAAATTTTTATTTTTATGCAATGAAAATCTATCCATCTTGAGAGATTTAAATTATATGAATATCTGAGCAAGTCAGTGCATTTGACAGAATTTAGCATTGGAGACATTTTACAGTGACTTGTAATACCTGTGCTTGTTTCGTAATATCTATGCCTGTTTTGGTATCCAGGTATGGATACCAAAACAGGCCTAGATTCAAACCAAATTGGATGAATTAACATTACAATTATAGTTCTTTTTTATATTAGAATTTGCTCAATACAAAGTTAGAGAGACACTCAAGGTAGATGGTTAAAGTTAAAAATGAAATGAAGATGTTTTTACTATTATAATATTATCAGGGATGAGTTGATTGTTGTTTTGTGATATTAATCAAATTTTGGCCTTGTGAACTAATACCTTTTAGTCTGGAATTATTCTAATATGTTTTGATTTTCTAAAAATGGAATAATTCTGCTCTAAAGAATGTAAAGAACAGATCTTTTCTATTTTTGTTTTAAATTAGAAATAATGATATTGGATTGATGAAAATCAATTTGCGTATAAATATTGGACAACTGATCAATTCCAGTGCTTTGAATATAGACATGTGTTTTACAGACATATACATATGAACATATAAGAACATGTATAAATGCCCACACACACATATTTATATTGAAACAAGTTTTATTGAAATAGTCTGATAATGTCTGTCTGTTTAATTTTTCATAATACTTTTCAAGTTTGTGTATAAATGTTTGTATATCAGATCAAATTTATAGAGAAACCATTCAAAGTCATAATGTTTTTGTTTAAGGAGCATAAAGCCTCATAATCTAGTCATAAGCAAGAATGCTAATCTTATCAGTTTCACTGAAAAATGTTTTATTAGCATCAAGTCAGCATTTGAAATTCATCCTGGTTAAATTTCTAATCTAAATGTATATGTGATATCATGTATAGGATTATTTGTAACTATCTGTAAAGCATATATGAGGATAAGTAAAAGATTATCCACATTTTAGCCATAACATATCTTTAGGTTTGTCATACTGCCTTCTCCTCATGTGTGCTTATAGTTGGTATCATTGTGGTCACATGATCAAAATTTAAGCTTGATCGAGCCAGTTTTCTTGCTGCTGTTATGGTGCAAACATGTCCACTCTGCTAGCAGTGTACACCACAGATGAACAAAGAGTATTGATCTGAATCTACAGAGAACATGCTCTCTCACAGATAACTCTACAGTTCGCCATTACCATCTCTTGAGAAACTCAATCTTCTCATCAGTGGTGGAGGTTGATAGGTGACCTGGTTTGTCTTTGTGCATCACACTTGTCTGACCACATTTAAACTTCTCCATCTATTCAAACATTTCTACATGGTAGTGCACTGTTGCAATATTGTGTTAAAAGCCTCCGACATATTTCACCAACTGACATACCTTTGGACCACAGAAATCAGATCACTGCTCTTTGTTTCTCCTTCGTGCACACCAGTAGTGGAGCGGCCATGTTTACACTGTAACAGCAACAAGACAACTGGTGCAATCAAGCTCAAACTTCAATCACGTGACCACAATAGTAGCAACTATAAACATGCATGATCAGAAGGCAGTGTGGTAAACCTATGGTGGAAATGTGGATAATTTTTTACTTACCCTTTCAAATTTTCAAACTTTCATTTATTAGAGGTAGCAAAACTTGATAGCACTTGATGAAGATATTTAAGTTTTAATACACATTTTAAAATAGTGTTACTTGTGCTAACAGATTGGGTTTAGTGTTGGTTGTTTCTCTTCAAATTGAAGTTTTTAATTTATTGTTATTAATTCTAGATTAGAATAAACAAATGTAGAAAAATAATAAGATTTTGGCAAAGTTTAAATTTCATGCCCACAAAAAAGCCAAAATAAAAATGGTGTATGAAAAGGATGGTTTTTCTCTTGACATTTATTGATGCTATTATTTTATACTCCCTTTACCTCCTTGACAATATTCATTGTTTTAAAAAGCAATGATTAGAATTTTAATAAAACCCAAACATATGAAATAAATTTATACATTTTCTTTGTTCTTAAGATTTTACAACAAAAATATAAACACAATTTAATATTTATTTGTTAGATTGTTTATTTTTGACACAAATAATTTTATATTTACAGCATTCTAAAAATGTGAACCATTACTAATACAGTGCAATGTTTATCATTTACCAATTTATAAAGAAATAAATATGAAAACCGTTTTTTTATTCATAAATTATAAAAATATGTGAATCAACTCTAATGAAATCTTTAATATTTAGAATTTTATAAAGTTCAAATTCATTGCCAACTATTCTAAAGAACACAATTCACCAGCTTTGCCAATAACTTTAGTCAAGGTGTTTAGTGGCCATTCTTCATTTAAGATTTCTTCATCACTAAACACTTCGCTAATAATATCTTTTGGCAGTTTTTCTAGGCATTTTTAGAAAAGTTAGTAATGATTTAAATTTTTTCAAAATCATGTTTTTCAAGAAAAATAAGAAGTGAGGTAACCTCTAATTGCTGGTGTATCAAGTCATGGATTTCTATTCATTAGAATCTTTGATTCTAAATGATGATTATAAACAAAATTGGAAAATTAAAACAAAAAGTAAATTTAGATATAAAATAATTTGGAGAAGAAAATGTATAATGTCCAGAAAATATTTTATGTTTATTTAAACTTTTATATAATTATTCATAAAAAACTCGTTTTCATAGTTATTTATTTATTTATAAAATGGTAAATAATGAATATTGCATTGTAATTGGTTCACATATTTTTATAATCTTGTAAATAAATATTGTTAAGGGAGTCTTGGTAGTATACAGTAATAGTAGTATCAATAGAAAAATGTACTTTTGAAAAACTATATTTTGCAGGCATGAAGGTTAAACTTTGCCAAGTATTGATGGACTGTATGTATATATTAGGTGGGAACAAAAGTTTATAGCCTTTTTGTAAGTGAATTTCAAAGACAGTATTGAGATATACATTGATTTAATTAACCACATATGTGACATTTTGTTCAACTACCTTTTGCAGTGACATCATTCCTGAATTTAGACCAATTTATAACCCAGAAAGAGGCTAAGTGTTTTTATATGCTTCCAGAGAATTGAGGTTTATTCATTTAAGACAATTTTGTTGTGATTGAAATAAGTGGTAATCCAAAGGTGCAAGGTCAGGTGATTATGGTCAAGTTCAGTAGGATATTCAAGCCAAGCTGTACGAATTTCTTCCTGATCTACAGAGTGATGTCAGATCTGACATTGACCTGGTGAAAGCCAACACTATTCCTATTGGCCACTTCTGGATGATTTTCAGCAATTCCTGCCTTTAAGCAATTCAACTGGGAACAGTACTTATCTGAATTCATTGTCTGATTTCACCAGAAATAAAAAAGCGTCAAATATTACAGATTCATCTCATTTTCCTCCATTATCACTTTTAATGTAAAAAACATTAAAAATTCACAATCCACATAGGAATTGTATATAATTGTATATAAAGAATCATTGAAATGTCACCTTTCAGAATATATATATATATATATATATATATATATGATAAATTTCAGTCATGCGTGAAATGAAATCATGTGTTCAAATCCCACCTATTGAAACACTACAAACTTTGGTTTCAATAAATAAAAAGCAATGAATAATTATTTTAATTGTTACAAAGCAATAAATCCACTAAGACACAAGAGGTTACTGAGTGTGAGAGAATATTAGAAAAAAAAAAAAATGCTATAACACTATTAAGGAGAAAGTGCAATAAAAGAACAAGAATTAAGAAGACAGAAGATAATGATTGACATTTCATTTGAATTTTTGGATATAAAAGTTTACTGGGAACCAAGAAGCTGGAAAGAGTTCCACAAATGAGAAGGTTAAAAGAAGAAACTGTTAAAAGAAGTGCTGTAAAACATACATTGTTGATTGACACAATTTACCTATTCACTTTTTAATAAATTTCTATAGTAAATATCTGAAGCAACTGTCCAAAATCTGATGTTACAAGTTTCATTATCAACATCCCTGTCAAAGAAACTATAGCTATGATGATAATAATAATGCAAATTGTATATAAGCAATCTTTGCTTTCACCTCCAACAATTCTACATAAACGTCTGTACAGCACAAGTACTTTTCTATGATCATCACAGTAACATTTACACATAGAGTTATGGCATAGTTATGAGGCTATCACTCAGCCCTAATATATCTAATTTCTATGTATCTCAGAAAACAAAAGTATTAACAATTTTGCCAAACCTATGATATAGATGTTTAATATATTGATGATATATTCATATTCATAAAAACCAAAATGAAATAAAATTTTTTTTAAACTTTCAGTAAAATTCTGCTGTACAATTTACTTAGGAATTGAACATTAATAATATAATTTTCCTTGATATTCTAGTGAATTCTGAAAGTCATAAGTTTAACCATTCACTCAAAAAATGCCACAAGCATAAATTTTTCTCTAATTCAATTAACTAAGTGAATGGCAGATATATATAAAGTAGCTATTATAAAGGATATTATCATGCAAACTAAATTAATTTCTTAATACATATTATTTTACATAGAATTTATTAACAAAAATTCCACAAACAGTGTTATTGATGAGCAAATAAATTAAGCTTGAAAGAATTTTACATTATTTTGATAATTACTTTAAAAATTATAATGGAAAATATATATGAATATTCTGAAGTTATATCTTTGTATCTACTTATTCATACAAGGATTTGGAGTTTAGTTATTTGACTTGTTTGAAATACCTATACATATTTATTCCTATTTACAATTAATATATTAATATATACAGAGCTGCACAATTTATGTAATTAAAAAGAGTCAGCTTATCATTATTATGCACATGTAGCTGATGCTTTGTACTAGTTAAATAAATGTTAGTTTATATACAAGTACATTTGTGGCTTGTGGTAGAATTCTTGTGCTTGTTTGCTTGTCTCACTGTACAGTTGAGAATGAAACAAACAAAGATCATAACAATGCTTTTCATTTGCCTTTTTTTCTATCCTAAGATTTATATTTGTTTATTAGACAGAGGGTTGGTTTAATGACATCAAGAACAGACAGTTTTGGAAAGCATAAAAAAATGGCTAGGCTCATTAGATACATGTTTTGTCTCTCAAAAGAATTCTTTTGGAATAGGGCTAAATGTTCTTGTTATGTCTCTGCTAGATCTTGCTCTATTTTTTACCAGCATGGAATTTTGTCATGAATTTGACATGATTATAGTGGCAATACTTTGAGGTATGTCCACTGTCATGATTTCAATATTACTGTACTGATAGCACATTGTAGCATGACAAACATAATCAGGAATGTATTCTATATGGCTGACTATCAAAGGACCAACAATTGAAATGTTGAAGCTGAATATAAATAAGATTTGATAAGAGTTGTTTAGAGTTTTATATTTGCTATCTAGATAGGATTGTACAAGTAAGATCAAAATGTGAAACCATTACGAAAGAAAGTTTTCCGTTTGTCCATAAATAAAAATATAGCACAAAAATATTTTTAAATATTTAAGCTTAAGAAGTACATGAGTATTAGAAACCTTGACGAAGATAAGTTATTCCTCTTCAACCAGTATAATCAATAGTTTTTACTAGAAATAGAAATATGAAATCCAAGTTTAATTGGTTTCAAGCTTTCCCAAGAAAAATATATTTAAAATAAAAACAGAAAGACTATTTTCATACATGTTTCCAAGGAAAGAAAAATTAACCTTTTAATGTAAATCTGAAATTGAGTTCAAAGTTCAGCTAATTTTAAGCGCCAGTCCCAAAGATTACCTCTTTGGCCATAAATCAGGATATTGGGTCAAACTTTTAAGTATCTGGAATCAATGAGAGTAATTTTAAATACAGAAGCGAATAAATGATGAAAAATTGACTGTCCCAAAAGTAAAACTGAGAAGAAAAATAATTTAGAAAATTTCCTTACTCTTAAAGAATCAGTGATATTGTTGGGATTGCTATAAATTAGTGTGAAATCAGAAGGGCTTTAGGTTTGTGATAATAAACGTGAAAAGCATTTCTTCATATTAATCACAACAATTTTAGCGTAGACATACAAAAGGAATAAATCTCAAAGGCAATATTGAACGAAGAAACAAAGGTAGTCGTGAATTCAATTAGAAACAAACATTGAATATTTATGTACAAATAAATTACAATACAATTTTTGGAAAAAGTTGTGTTTCAGTCGAAATAACTGAATTGTTGAACAAAAGTTGAATTGAGTATTTTATGAACTCAAAGTTCAGGAAATGTTCCTTTGTTCAGGAAAAGTGTTCACATAAAAATTTATGGAAAATTTATCATGAGATAAATTTTAAAGTAATGTAGTTGCGAGATATTTTGCTGAATTTTGTATGTTCTTATTTTGGCAGAGTTATCCACCTTGGACTGTATTTTTTTATATATTAATGCTTAAGTAGTAGTTCCTGTTTAGTAGTGTAGATAACACATTTTTAGAAACGTACAAAGATTTCAGAGAGAGAGAGAGAAAGAGGTTGAAGGTTGAGTCAGATGTTGACGCGCGAAAAGTCCTTTAAGTCAAGATGTAGACACGCGTGGATCTCTGTAGAAATCTCTCTGAGAGTGAATTGCTGACTGGTGAATTGGACTGAGATTCGTCCTTTTATTTACTCTGCGAAGTTTGGATCAGCTCCCAGCGCTTTGGGCGGCAAAAATATCCTGGGGGCGTCTCGACCAATAATAAGCCGAGTTTCGCAATGTGTGGTGTTGATTGGTCGAAACTAGCTCTTATGGAATATTCCACCTTAAAACGGGGTGAGTGGAAAAATACGGACGATTCTACAATATCATGCTTTTAAAACTGTAAATATGTGTCATTATCTGGAGTTAAAATGGGAGATTAATCTGATTATAAAAGTGAAGATTATCAATTCAAAGACAAGTGAAAGTAACACTAACCAAATGCTTTTTCAAGCTGAAAAGTATTTATGACCATTATATCTAATTTTCAAAAAAATCATATCCAACATTGGATAACACAAGAGACATGAGCATACAAAATAATGTGTTGATATGTTAATGAATTTTCTGAATGATATAGACAAGAAAGAACTTGTTTTTAAATCAAAAAGAGAAAGGTTTTATGTTCTTTGATTTTGGGAAATAACAAGTGTGAACCCAAGTCGAACATCAATAAAAATGGAAAGCTAAGCAATGGATTCAGGTATAGATCTAGTAGAAAGAATATCAGATGATGTAACAGAAATATTTTTATTTCTCTATTGGATGTTTCAATGTTTATGGCAATGACATGGCAGATAGAGCTCTGATAAAACTCTTGATAATACAGTCCATGTAAAATAAGGTTGCCAACACCAAAGAATGGCTGACGGAATCTGTTTTTGTTTGCAACCGTCTTATCTGATTTGCCTTAACCATTCACAATGATAAAACTATAATCCATTTATGGAATGATGGACTGAGTACAAAGAAATGGTTTTGTTTGTGCTGTGTTATCTTGATATTTTTATCAGTTTCTCTTCCAGCTTCAGTGGTAAGTCCTGTTGGCAGGGATTGAACAAATATTTACCTCAATCTTTTTTTATATATATGACCAAGTCAATATTTTATGGTGATAATCAAATAAGTTCTTTACAAACAAACCACTGCAAAAATAGTAATCAGAAAATCTAGCTGAAAGATTATTTCTGAGAATAGATGAAAAGACCTCCACCCCAAATCTATTTAATGTTAATAAAGGGAATAAATTAAAAAAGAAATTGTACAATTAATGTCATGAAATTGCTGATCACTTTCTTTGTTCCTGAGAATAGACCCTTTGTTGTTTGGGGTAAATTTTTGAGAAAGGGTTTTAATAGATAATCAGATCAAGGAAGATGGTTATGAATGCCTCAAGTTTTCTCATTCTTGAAACAGAGAAACATTTTTTGTATTCTTGCTCAAAAAGTGAATCAGTTTGGTTTGATAGTTTTACTTTTGGTCACTTTTTACTTTACTTTTTACCATTACTTGGAGAAAAATTAAAGGTTTGTTTGTTCATAAACTGAAACAAGACAATGACTTTCATTTTTAAATGTTCACACAAAAGTACAAGTGAAAATATTGAAAATAGAATATTGATTATAATTAAAAAGTACATTAAGCAAAAATCTCTATGTAAGAGAGCAGCATTCTTTTGATTAGTCATGGTTGAACACAGTGAGATTTCTTAAATTAAATATTTGAATGATTTCTTTTAAGACAAATGTTGCAAATTACTCAAAAGTTAGTTTTGATCACTTCAGGAAAATCTCTTCTAAGGTAATTCATGTTTTAATTTGAGCCTTTCACAGTGAATAAACTGTGCAAGATGATTTCAGAGTTTTGTAAGGGGTCTTTCATACAAAACCTAGTTACTGATTCACAAACGTACTTCTGTATAAAATTAATTACCCAGAGTAAACAGAAACATTCCGCATGCAAACTTTAATTTCAAGCTTTAATAACTGAGCAGCATTTGAATTGTATTAGAAAAGAATCGTTTGCAAACTTGATTCAAAGATTTTTAATTTTGTATTTATTTTTTCTATATTAATTAAAAATGAAAACAACTTGAGGAACCCTTATATATTAAAGCCTTAACAAATTGACTAATAAGTAATTTGTCCAAATGCACAAGTCTCCATTATTCATCTCAAGTATGCTTTCATTGCAAAAATGTTTTAAGTAAAATTTGAAATACCAACTTTCAGATATGAAATGTATAAGAATGTTACAGTAAAAATTCTCTTTTTTTAACTTCATTATAATCTTTTGTTTTTTTGGAGTGCATATAAATACATTCAAACATATATTTTTCAATGGACATTTTTTGTTTAATAATAATGTTTAATTTAGAAAAGAAAATAGAAATTGTGAATTGACTGAACTTCAATTATTTTTGTTTCCAAATGGTAAAATAATTGTTGCAGTTTCAAATCAACTGTGACAATCTCTGATAGGTACATGAATTCATTTGAACTTAAATCAGAATATTTTCAGTTTGGTAAAAAGCATTCACAAATACTTATATGTGACAAACCTTTCAGTGAATCAGTTACAATCATGCTGCTTCTTTTCGTATTTACTGTTGCTGTTGTTCTGCTTCTTAATAATTTTATAAAAACATTTTTTATATCTTTTTTCTTATAATTTTTGTATAAAATTACGTTAATCAAATGGCTGTTATTGTTAGAAAAATTTGGTAACTATTTGCATTTACATGTACCACAGTTATTTCCCTTTCAATGCATTTATTTTTACTTCTTTTCCTTCATTCAATATATTCCCTCGCTTTCTTTTCCCATCTTTCTTTATTACTTTCTGCCTTCTTCTGGACATTTAATGTTTTTGTTTCTTTTACCACTTTCTTCCATTTTCTTTTTTCTTTTCATTTCATTTTCGTCTAGTTCGTCATTTTGTTATTTGCATATAATTTCTCATCCAATTTTTCCCAGTGGGTGTTTTCTTTGATATCACTGAACCATATTTCTTTTTTGATGTCCTGCTATAAAAAAAAAACCTTTTTTTCTTAGGATTCTTCTGGCATCTACAGGATGCTTTACAATTATTGAAAGTATAACTGGTCTAATGAATACTTAAAAAAAAATCACAGGCTTTCAATTAATCCACATAAAATATTATCTTGATGATACTACAAGGATACAAAAATATTCTCAATACTTTGTTGATAAGCTTCAAACACTGATACTTAAAAAAATGTATGAAAAGCAATTTGATTACAAACATGATAAGTTATATATTGATGAAAAATGAAATTTCCTTTTCTTGTAACTTAATACATAAAATATTTTCCTTGATCACAGATTAATATTAATGAAGTGACACATAAATACTGGAAAGTATTAATTATTAGATGACAAAATGTTAAGAATAGTTTTTGTCATATTTCAACATGAGGCAGCATATAAGTCTAACTGCAAACACAAGTAAATTATCACTGACATTTAAGAGTTTGAGGGAATTTTTGATTTCCACTCAGTCAATGATATGTCTGACCATTGTTCCTTAGCTGCTTTTAGATTTATTTCTAGAATGATGCCATTGCATTCCAAGCTATTTTACTAACAGCCAACATAATCACCATTGGCCCTTTATAGTGTTAATATTTTTTCCTGATGCAAAATGCAATTCAAACTATTTTTAATGTGAGCACTTGAAAACATTTACCGCACTTTTGTATGAATGAAGGAAATTCATTGATACTACATTTTAAGTGCAGTAAAGAGTTCGATTCAGAAGGAATATTCATCACTGCCGAGGAGGATTGATTTGCGACACTCACAAAGAGTTAAAGCAGGCATTCATGAAAAAAATGACATTGTTCAGTTTGAATGAACTGCTAGGAAAACTGAATTTATTTGAGAAAGATATTAGAATAATCCAGAATATTTTCTGGGAACAAACTATCTGCATACAGATGAAAAATGAATTGAGCAAGCACACCAAAATAGAAAGGGGGTTAAGACAAGGATGTGTCTTCTCGCCAGATTTATTTAACCTAGGCAATCCTAAGAGAACTAAGAATTCTACCAAGATCTATTATTGGTGAAAACAATTTTAACAATATAAGATACACAGATGACAGACACAAAGAATACTGTTGGAACTCTTGGACAATGTAGTAAAGAAAAGTGAAAAGAAATGACTAATCTTCATTTGTAAGACAAAATCTGTGGTTGTCAGCAAGTGCAACAACCCTAAATGCTAGCTATGAATTGGAGATGACAAAATTAAACAAGTACAGAAGGTCAAATATCTAGGAAGTTCTATAACAGACAATGGAAAATGTGATACAAAAAATATGAAGGTGCATTGGAATAGTAAAATATGCCCTCTAAAAGTTAAACTTAAAAAAAAACAGGAAAATTTCATCAGAAATAAAGAATGCTGAAATGCTATTGAACAACAGTTCTCCTATATGGCAGTGGATGCTAGACAAATGTGAGCAAGGAGGAATCTTTAAGGAAAAATGGGAACAAAAGAGACACTTATACACAGAATAGATAGTTGAAGATTCTGGGATACATCATAAAGGCTAGTGTAAATGGATGGTAGAACAGGAAATAGGAAAGATAGTAAGGATAAGAACATTGCTTATAGGGACAAAGGATAGGAAGTTGTGGAGAGCTAGAATCGCTCACATCCTGAAAGAAAGTGTCACATAAAAGAAGTAAGATTAATTATGAAGCTTATATTTATTAACTATCAATTTAATGTTAGTTGGTAGAGGTTGAACAACTGGTTTCATTCTAAAGAATCAAATGCCTTATTTCAGTCAGAAAAATTGGTACTCATATCTACCAAGAAGATTAAATATACAATATTTAATTTCTGTGAAACTCTTCTAATTGTATAGCTTTTCCTAAGATAGTGTTACCTTTTCTTTTTGTGTTAGAGATCTTTAACTTCTTCATCTATGTGCTGTGACTCATCAGGACATTGGCAATCATGACTCCACAATTTCCTGCTCTTTGTCGCTCTTGATAACATCATGTGTCTTTTTGTTATGTCTTGAAAACACTGTTATTCCATTTACTCAACTTTGCTATGTAGGTCATGTGTTGTTTTGCTGTGTCCATTTTATCTTCAATCTGCCTGAGTTTTAAAGTTTCCAACTCCTCTTTCCTCATTAGGTGTCCTAGAAATTTCAATTGTCTCCTTCGTATATTAAGTGTAAATGTTCTTTTTGTTTCCATTTTCTGTAAAACTTTGTTGTTTACGTGTTTGATCCATGGTATTCTCCGTAGCCTTCTATAGAATTATATTTCTGTTGCTTCAAGTCTCTTCTTTATCTGTGAGAAGATTGATCAGATTTCACTACCATATAGGAGGACTGACCTTACATAACAGTTCAGTGTTCTTTTCTTTGTTTCTGATGAAATCTTTCTGTTTTTTAATACTTTGCTTAGCTTTTGGAAGGCATATTTTGCTATACCAATGCACTTTCGGAATCTGGTGTCACCATTTTCGTTCTCTGTTAAAATATTTCCTAGATCTTCCTTTAAACAGCTAGGAATTTCTTTGTTGGGTGCAGTTAGGCTTATATGTTATGATAAGTATTGAAGAGATGTTGCCAGGTTGCTTGACCCGAAATTATTACTTGATTAACATTTTTAAATCATAAAAATGAGTTATTTTGTATTAAACAAATCACATGTTTTTTTTTCTAATTGGGAAATGTAAAATATTAGACCACTGCAAAAGTTTGTGTCCAATTAAAAATTTAAAAATATAGATAAATTATTAGTCAAGTACATAGACTTCATTGTTTTTAATGACTGTTTCCCATCATTCTACAAGCTTTTTGATGTCATTTTCGTAGAAATTTCGTATTTTTTGTTGTCAAAATTTTGTGAGGTAGTTTTTGACTAACTGTACAGAGTCAATTTTTGTCTTTTAAATCATTCTGTAGAAGGAGGAACAAATGAAAATCCGATGGAAACAAGTCAGGAGAATACAGTGGGTGCTGGGTTTCTTCCATTTTCAACTCTTTAAGCTTCTGCAAGGTCTGTTTGGCAACATACGGTCTTGCATTGTCGTAGTGGAAAATGAGACTTTTTGCAAAAATCAGTCGTTTTTCTTGAATGACCGCATGAGTTGTTTGCATTACTTCTTTGGGGTTATTGTTTCGCCGACTGTAAGAAGCTCAAAGGGAATTATCCCTCTACAATCTCACTAAACAGATATCAACAATTTCAATGGGTGCAAGCTAGATTTAGACACACGTTCTGCTTATTTACAAACTTGTTTCCAGCTCCGTTTGCGTCGAATGTTATAAACGATCCATTCTCCATCGCCTATTACAATTCTGTCCAAAACGACTCCTTTTTGAGTCATAACAATAAAGAAATCGCAACAGAAACACGATCGAGTGTGTTCTGTACCGTCAGAGAATGTGGGAGCCATGTATCAAGTTTGGAAACGAATCCAAGTTTCTTCCAATGGCCAAAAGTAGTTGAGATATCGATTTTCAAACTCTTAGCAATCTCTTCTGTTGAGATGTTCGGTTTATTCTCTACGATGGCAATTAAAGCGTCTTAGTCGACGTCGGAAGTTTGTTCGGAGTGTGGTTGACCATTTATGCTAAAATCACCCCGATAAAATCTGCCAAACAACGTTTTTATCATCCAAAGGGCTGGAGCACAATCTAAATAAATCTTCTGAATGTTTTTGCCGCAATTTCACCACTTACTCCTCTCCGAAATTAATTGTTTGATTTGTTGCGGACCCGATAGCGTTGCAGCGCTGGTTTACGAAAAGATGACCTTGTGCCAGACACTACACACTACTACCGAATCCACAAACAAAGTAAAAATAAATAGACAGGAGGAATGACGAAGATAAGCCTGGTCAAGAGAACAAATATAAAATTTTATTAGTGTTTAACAAGTAAATTGTCTTCAGTGAAGACCATCAGTAAAGTTACTGGAAATGCTGTAGTGCTACAAAGTCAGTGACAAGTAGTCACGAAAAGGTAGATCCTGTTCCGCGCCAAAATTTAAATTCAAGATGGCTAAGGCGGGAAAAAGTTACTCAGGAAGAAAGTTCAGAAAGTCAGTTTATAATGAATAATAAACATACACAGCAAAGAAAAATACTCACTGCGAGATTTTATAATTGTGAGTGTAATGTAATTTTTTTTAAGGTAACTGGTTCTGAAAGGACAGAATTCGAAGAATATGAAAATTCTTGTTCTTCAGGTTGGAAGTTTCACAGATCTCTGGTCTAGGACGTACGCCGTTTCGAACAGGATGTTCGTATCAAGACGAGAAATAAATCATCGAAAAGGTGACGAGGTTCGTCAGAATGTTCGCAGCATGACGAGAAATAAGTCATCAAAAAGATAATGAAATGACAGTGTCTTAGGTGCTAAGGTTGCACGCGTCAAGCTATGAGGGACAAAGCAATATTTGCTGGTAAGGCATCTCTGTCTGAATATATGGTTGACCGACGAGAGATGAAATGAGTCGTCTTATCTGGTCCCAGTCCTGGCGGCGACTAAATTCAAAGAAAGAGTTTGTCCGTGACGTCAGAGCAAAAAGCGCGCGAAAAATGAACAGCAGTAGCAGCGAGCTTTCTTCCTCACTTTTGGCCAAGAACAACGGTTTACTGCTATTACTAGCCGAAAGTGAAAGGAAGGGGGTGAAAACTCGCGCGCGCGTCAAATGAAAGTGTAAACACTGTGTACTGTTCCACAGATTCATTCATTCATTTTCTTCGGCTTATCAACCTTTTCAAGTTATTTAAAACCATAAAATATTTTTTTTACATTGTAATAATTTTTTGTGAGGGAGATAATAATCATTTAGTGATACAAGTCTCACTAATTAACCAATCGTTGGGGGTGAAGATGTGGATTCATAACTTTCCCGAGGGTATTTGCGTGTAAGTGAATATAACAAACCCAACTGCAATTGGCACTCGGCTTTCCGATTAACAATTCCGAGTCATTATCCATAACACCACCCGCACATTCAAGTTTACTGCGGTCACCCATCTAGGTACTGACCAGGCTCGACGTTGCTTAACTTCGGTGATCGTACGGGAACTGGTGTTTCAACGTGATGTGGCCACAAGCCCCGAAATTCATAGAGCATAATACGGCAAAAGGACAACTTTCATCCTCCATCTTTAAGGCATTCATTTAGGAAAAAAAAGTCAACATACAGCAAAAACTAACTCGCAACTGAACGATGCAAGTTTTCAGCCCACAACAGATCGGAAATTGGCACCAAAACAAACACCAGTGTCAAGTTGCAGTCATTTTAACAATGACAATCGGGTACAAACTTTTGCCATGATCGGATAGCATGATATTTTTGAAGTGTTCCAACACCCTTCCAAATAAATGTATTTTACTGTGTAACAACATCATGGCCGCCATTTCCGTTATTTTGTTTTAACAGTTCTTTATTTTAACTTTATCTTGAATGTCTTTGGACAAATTTCAGTTCAAGTCAAATAAACATGTTCAACATGTTTAATTTGGAAGGGATAGGCTTTTTTCTTTATACTTTCCTTTCCATTTCCACTGTATTGTTATTAACTGTGTGAAGCATCCAATGATAAACATATTTACTGCAAGTAATAGTCTGCAAGAGTAATTTGTTAACCAATGCTCCACAACGAGTCTGCCTTCTTCATTTTTGTTTGCCTTTCTAAGATAAGGAATAATGTTTCATTATTTAAATACACACGGAGACTAATCGAGCTTCGTATTTTTTTTTTTTTATCGAGTCAGATGTTGAATAGTGCCTTGTTTATTCCCTACAGAGAGTCACATGTCACAGTGAATGAATCTGACAGAGAGAAAAATGACAAATCACTAGTGGTCACCCGAGCAGAATGACGTCTTTGGAGCACCCATTGGGAACATTTCTGAGAAGCTGTAAATAGTTCACCTACGACAAAGACAGGCTGTCGACCTGAATGATTTCTAATGAACAGGTTACTTACGAATTTTATATTTCTTTAATAAGGCACGCTGTGGTGTAGTGTAAAATGTCAGAAATTATTTCGTCTGGTTCAAACTTTGTTGACGAGCTCAACTGTATCCTACATATTGACATTTCTTAAAGCGAAATGTCTGGAAATATATATATATGAATATAGTGCTGCCGCAATTGTCAAATTGTGGTGAGTGGTCTACTTAGATAATCATCTTTGGAAACTCTGTCTTTCGTCTAGCTACAAAAAGTAATATATATATATATATATATATATATATATATATATATATATATATATATATATATATATATATACATAAAAGGCTAATGGTCAGAGTTGAATCAGACCAGGAAACAGTAGTATTAAAAAGTGCTCAATACACATGTGAAAAAAAGAAGAAAAGAAAAAAATAACATGTAGATCTTAGCTAGTTCATGATCCTTCCTGGTCTTTTGTTTCCCGTTTAGGATTGGGTTTCTGGCTACTTCGAAATTTTCACATCCTCTTTCATCTTTCACTCCCAGTAGCCTCTTGCGTTTTAGGGGTATTATTGATTTGCTTGGAGTGAATTGTATATATATATATATATATATATATATATATATATATATATATATATATATATAGAGAGAGAGAGAGAGAGAGAGAGAGATTAAAGAAAATCAAAAACCATTGGTAGAACCAACGGGCAGTTTGCCAAAGCTTAAACTCTTATCCAGATGCAATCTAGAATAAAGACGACAATACTGCAATACTGAAAAAGAATGAAAATAAAAGGACTGAAAGTAATCTTACCTACTCAGTAAAGTGCTCGAAGCCTATATTGTCTAGACCGAGCAAAAACTGTTCACCAATGTTAAATCCTATGAAAAGATGGCTATAGTCTTGACGAGTGTTTAATGGACACGCGATCTTCCAACGACTTGAAAGGAAATGAAAGAAGAGAAGGGCGGGCATTATATGACCCGTGAATCGCTCTGAAGCATTACGAGGGGAAAATTAATTAAAAGTAATTTAATTAAAAATCCGGTGGATAACCACATCTACAGAAGGGAAAAAGAAAATAAACGAAGAAACTACTAACTGTTGTACTGTAGGGTTGGGTTCAGTAGAAAAAAATCACCAATAAACCAATACGCTAGTCCGGTGGTAGGTGACATAATAGGTGTTTCATGTTGTCATGTCTACATCTGCTAATTAACTCTGTTTTTTTAAGTATTCTTTTATCGTTGCTCAAACTTAGCAACGCAAATTTTCCTTCCAAGCAAAGCTTACATCTATCCTTAGAGATTTTACATGTACTATGCCGGTAAATGTTAATACTATTATAAAAAAGAGCATTTACTTAAATATTTGTGTCTATATAAATAAGGTATATATATATATATATATATATATATATATATATATATATATGCTCCACGTATTTTTGGGTGACTTACCTACTTTTAATCTTCCAACAATAATATGCTGAATGTATAGTAACGGTTTCGTATTTACTGTGTTCAAACTCAGTTCATGATTATTGTATGTAACTTTTTTTCAGTAGCCCCTATGTATATTTTCTCTTCCTTGATTATTATTTTTTTATCTCTGTTTTAACCAGGCAGATAAACTATATTTTCGATAAAGCAATTACCTTCCATCGGACAGGCCCTTTTTAGTCTACAGTTGCATCTAGCTTTGCTTTGTTTATCATTATTGTTATTGAGTAACTTTTTTGCTATGATTTTCAGTTATTTTTCTAATATTCTTACCGCAATCGCGGATTGAGCTTCTATTCTTTTGGTTGGTGGAAGATAATCCAAGAGGAGAATTTTCTTTTTCTATCCTTTTCTCTAGAAAGTTCTATTTTTATCGTTCCAAGCCAGACATAGCGTCCAATAAATAGGCTCAAATCAAGGTATATCGAGAAAAGTTTATCCGAACAACTCATTGGTTAATAAAGCTTTCGCGTTTACCTAAAGGGCATAGAGTTGAAATTTTTCACATAAAATTTTATATTGCTCGACTATCTTGTCTAATAATTATTTCAATTTCAGCTATGAATCGGACATTAACACAATGTCATCTACAGTAGTGCATATTGTTAAGGTTATCTACGCCAATAATAAATCATTCACTTTATCGTTATCAGTTATTCTAGCTCTCGTTCTCTAGAGTTAAGCGGCAAACTAATTCCATCTGGCATTAGGGATCTCTCCTCGAGACTGCAGCTTCCTTTTAATGAAGACAACTAGTGTTGCTAATGCCTTTATATATCATCCATGCATTTTGCTTGAGTGAAAGTAAGTAACCACGTTAAAAGACCGGATGTTAAATTAGACTTCATGTACATATCGACATTGCTTTTACCATGAGTATAGTTTCCTTCGTTTTCACAAGAGAGTTCTAAATTTGCTGTTAATCAAACAAGAATCCCCACCATTGTTTATTCCAATTATGAAAAAGAGGATTCATTTGATGAATCTTTCTAGAAGCCTGCCAATTTCGGTATTTTCTGCTTCTGATTACTAATGTGTCAAGTGGACAGGAATTTATACTCAAATTATTAAACGTTGTATTCCACTTAACTTTAAAGCATTCCATTGAGCATTCAGTGACTAGGTGTAAAATGATATATATATATATATATATATATATATATATATATATATATATATATATATATATATATATATATATATATATATATAATGTACTTCAATTAGTAGCCTAATAATGAAAAAAGCACTGTATTTGCACAAAAAATATTCTCAAGAATATCTCTTACCTTTAAATGGTCACTATTAATCGCAGGGATGAATATTTCAAGTTGAAATTCAAGAAATATTTACGTATTTGGCTCCAAACTTATAAATTTACTGGTATATAGTGTAACTTCTTGCATTAGAACATTTTATTGAAACAAAAACATGTAATAATTTTCTTCAGTCTTGTATTAATTCTTGATTATCGCTAATCCTTTTCACTATATTTTTCAAAATACAATATGCAGATTAAGTACCAAAACTGAGAAAAGAATCAAGTTAGAAACTGCAAAACTCCGTGTTTAATAGAAATTTACTCGTGGTGTCGGAAATATTAGAGTTTGATCACGGAGGAAAGATCACTAAAGCAAAACACGATATTAAAAATTAATTTCCACCTACCAACCTACTTTAATAGCGCAGAAAATGTCTACAATTGCAATTATCGTTGTTTAATAATATCTTCCTTCTGCTGCTAAAACATTTAATTTGATAGTGCCGGAAATGGCTAGAATTGCAAAACTCGAGGTTTAATAAAAATTTCCAGTTGGCGCCAAAAACATTTAGTTTAATGGTGTCAAAATGGTTACAATTGCAAAACGCAGCAACTTCTCTCAGCGGCCAAATCATTTATTTTTCTATTGCCGGAAATGGCTACAATTGCAAAACTTGGTGCTTAAAAGCAATTTCCGATGACTGCCAAAGCATTTAGATTTCTTGTACACAAAATGACTACAACGGCAAAACTCTGTTTTTAATAGCAACTTCTCTTTGCTTCCAAACATATTTAATTTGTGATTAACGGAAATGGTAACAATTGAAAAACGCGTTGTTTAGCAACAATTTTCCAATGCCACCCAAAACATTAAATTTGATCGTTTCAAAAATGGATACAATGCAAAACTCAAAGTTTAATAATAATTGTCACCAGCTACCAAATGTTTTTAGTTTGATAGTGCAGAAAATTACGGCAATTGTTAAATTCAGTGTTTGTTAACTTCTCGCCAACACTTTTATTTTTCTGGTACTGGAAATGTATAAAATTTAAAAACTAAGTGTTTAGGAGTTTCGGAAATTTTCTTTTCTTTCAGAAAATAAAACCTGCTGCAATAGTATTTTTACTATTGCCCGAATTAATAACGAAAAAGCAAAAAAATGCAAATGAGATTCAATTACAAAGAAAAAAATATTTATTTCTAACCAGCTAAACAAGGGTGCTTGCAAAATTTCGTCCCTTTTTGCTGAGAATAGGATAACCTATTCTCTGACTAACACAATGTAAAACATATATCAGAAAAACAAAACTTAAAAATTACAACGCACAAAAAAACAAACAAAAGGATTGGGCCCACTTGCTGTGTCAATGATAACAAAAAAAGAGAGCCTTTGCTCTACAGTACACTTTCTGTCCTTTCAAGGTTCAAAAGTTTTTTTCTTTTTTCTTTTCTCTCTTGTGTAGACAAAGTTCTCTTCTTGATGACCAATCTCCCTTCTTCCTTTTCTTATTTTCCTCCCGTCCGACTGGAAATTACGCCTTTCTTTTACGTCCGTAGAAGGGGAAAACTTAAACACGCGGTAAAACACTTTTTTGAAAACGCACGTATTTGCTCCTCCTCCTCCTTCTTCTCAAATGGCTTTAGCTCCAAACTCCACTTATGGACTTCTCAGTTTTTTCTTTTCTGGGTCTTCTTCGGGAGGACTTCTTTTCAAAACTTTCTCTGAAGGGGAAACTTGCATTCAGCAACTTTGTTACCCATGCATCCTTTACTTATGGGCAAATGCTGCCTGCCTTTTCAGCAGGGAGAGAGAAACGAACCTCCTATTCCTAAGCGGTCTCACTTCCAACTGCTGCTAAGGTCCAGTCACAGTTCTCCCTTCCTCTTCAGAGGGGGCAGTTCACCTTTGAACTGTCCAATCACAGTCCATTAAAAAATATCTGCAGGTTCTTAGGGCCAGTAACTCAGTGAGTGTCTTTTGTCCTCCCTTCACCTAAAATTTTCAAAGTAGAATTTTACAATACTGCCAAAAGCATTTCGCTTGAAAGTGTTGAAAATGTCTTCAGTTACAAAATTTGTTGTTTATTAGCAAATTCAATCTGTAACCAAAAATATTTGATTTAAAAATGTAGAAAGTCTACAACTCAAAAACTTGGTATTTAATTGAAACATCTTTCTGCCACACATATTTTATTTGCTAGTGCCAGATATGGCTACACTTGCAATGCTCGGTGTTTAATAGCAACTCCTTGCCACCAAACATTTATTTTGCTAGTGCAGAAAAATTGCTATAATGATCAAATTCTTCTTTTTATTTCTTATCAAGGAGATTTAGTTTGATATTGTCAAAATGACAACAATTGCCAAACTCGGTGTTTAATAAGTTTTTCCGTCCGCCGTCAAAATCATTTAGTACAAAAATTAGGTACAATAGCAAATCTCATTGTTTCATAGCAATTTCCTCTTGTCGCCCCTAAAATTTAGTTTGATAATGCAGAAAATGGGTAAGATTGAAGAATTTGGTGCTTAACAACAAATTCTCTTGTCATCAAACTCATCGACAAACACTTCCCCAGTTTAAACCAGGTACACAAAATAACCAACGGAGATACACTAAAACTTTGCTATACCTTCACCGACACGCTGTAAACAGAAAAGAAATCACACCCACACACAACAGAAGAATCACCAGCACATTACAAATATCTATACCCCCACCACTTGGAAGAGTCGAACAAATTGTGAATGCCTACTAAATAATAACGCTATATTAACCAACCTAAAGTACCGAACTACTGTAAATGGAAATTCAGAATAAATATATAGGCAAAACAGAAGCAACCTAGAAACGGAAGCTACTCTATTCACACATAAAAATGTGCAAATAGTCTAACACTGTCAAAACAAATGTGAAACGTTCGGCTAAAACATAGTAAATTATACGTTACATAGCATCAAAAGTAAATAAAACAGCACCAGCTGACAACAGCGCGTCATAAAATTGTATCCTTTACCTAGAGAAAATAGCAATAATTATCTTTCCAGAAAAATATAAACTCTTAAACGAATGCATACACGAAAACAAATTCTTATTGCGTTACCTACAACCACATCATAATGCGTAACCTAAATCTAATGAACTTTATTTCTAATATCAGGATATGGATCCGTGAATAAATAAATAAATTCAAGGTAAGGGTTTTAAATATTTAAAAACATTAACCATAAAACAGCTGGAGTGGATCGGTTCTTCACTTCCCCAAATTCCCATAATCCTCCAGTATCTTATATATCATGGCTGAAGTGTCACTTGGTTTGATAATCGCTTAAGGTATGAAAATGACAGCTACCATATAGTGTAGAATTCTGTATTCACACTCTATTTCCGATGTTGAGCGCTCTTCTCCCATAAATATAACAAATGTGATACAATGTTTCTCTCTCTCTCTCTCTATCTATCTATCTATCTATCTATCTATCTATCTATCTAGTGTGTGAGTGTGTGTGTGTGTTTCGCATGATTGCTTCTCTATATAATCATTTATAGTACCACTGTTTTAAAATCTCAGATAAATATAAATATTTGTATATATGCTGCAGAAGACGTGAAAATTCCCAGACACATCAATGCAAGTTAGAAAAAAGGACTCACCAGAAAACAAAACAAATAAAAGAAACATTACCAATTTAAATAGTGGCTTATCTACAAATTTGCACGCACTTTAGGAACAAATATAATTATGTACGTTCAGAAATTTTATGAAAATCAATATTTGTCATAATTAATCTTTTTAGCGTAATATTCTATGCAAAATTCTGTATATAGCTCTCTCTCTCTCATTTCTCTCTCTCTCTCTCTTTCTCTAGAGAGAGTGGGAGAGAGACTGTGGATTTTTCTAGACACTGTAGTCAGAATCATTGTCATCATCATCATCATCATCATCAGTAGTGGCAGACGTCACTTCGTTCTGGGAATTAAGAAGAATTTGTCATAGAAGACAGGCACGAAGGTAAGGCAGCTACTTCTTTTTCAAGAACAAAAGTAGATACTATCAATCTTTTAATTCACATTTTTATCTTTGTTGCATCTCTATTAAACAGAGGAATCCTTGACAACAACTGGTCTCAGGAGTGAGATAACGTTGGAGACACGAAGTCAACGTGGCAGGACAGTTGACCTCCCAGGTGGATTTGTTAGAATTTCTAAACACACATGAAGAAATACAGGAAAAATATTTTCAGAAACTACACGAATAATAAGGAAGACGTCGATAACAGTTGGAAAAATTCCACGAGGAACAATCGTAGAAACAAGGATGCTTGTGGTGCGATTTGCTGGCAGATTTAGAAGGCCGGAAGGAACTGTAGCAAACACTATCCAAAGGAAATAAATCGTTGATGATATCACCAACGGCGAGGTTTGAGGCTTTGATTCTGAAGTTATGAAAGAGCATGCTGTCTGTAATTCTTCAAACGTGTTGTGAAATATGAAACGTACTGTCCACATTAGGAGGGAATACCAAAGAAATACATTATAATCGTGAATGGCAACAGTCGTAAGTAAGACAAAGGAAACTGATAATTATGATAGTGTAAGTAAACAGTAACGTGTTTGATGTTTTATGACCAGAAGTAAAGTCTAAAAGTAAGATCTTCAAAGCAACCGTCCGCTATCCAAAAGTAATAAAAAGAAGATAGAGTAACTAAATAAACAAAAACTTCTGGGATCGAGTGTCACTTGGCCGGAAGGTAGGAAGTTCCAGTCATAGTCAATTTCATAGTTAGAATGGTCAGTTTCAGGCCATCCGTTAGCGAGTAGCAGGTATTCGGTGGAGATACAGTGAGGTAGAGTTAGAATTCGCACATCGTGAAGTAGAGACGGGTAGACGCAGAAGTATCAGCGAAGATATTCCAAGTCTCACCTATCGAAATCCACCCAATCAGGCCAAGTGAATCCAGGAATAAATAATCAAATATATTGGAAACAGAATTAATGTGTTTTCATTTCTCACCGTAGCAATATTTTCACTTTCTGTCCCCCTGTCAATGTACAACGGACCTTTTCTTTTTTGTTCACACTGACGCAAAAGAGAATTAAAACACAACGTAGGGTGATTTGTGTAGTCAATGAAAAACCGAGGGTGCAACCCAGTTGTATGTTTATTATTGTGGTAGCATTTAAAAATGTAGTTGACATACGTAAAGGTGATTTTTCTGTGGATGTAGATTTTCATAATAAAAATTCTTATTTGACGATAAACTACATCCGACAGGAAGGAGGTTTTGAGGAGCACGCAACCACCACTTATTTGCCGCTGTTCTCAGGTTCACCCTGACCTGGGATGATAGCACCTGTAAGGGTCCCAGTTATGGGCAAATAGTTAACCCCAAAACTGGGGTCAAAATATTATGAGAGTGTAAAAATGGGTTTTAATACCAGCAATACATTTTTTGAAAAATTATTTCCAGCAATACATTTAAAAAAAATACCAGCAATAAAGATCTTGTCGGCATTAAGTAACCCATTGAGATTGATATACCGTAAAACAAGCCAAACCAAACCTTATTATTTGAAAGGTTCATAGAAATTAAAATATATCTGTTATAGAGAAAGTTCATATAATTAGTAAATGTCATTACTCACACTTTGCAGTAGAAAAGGAAGCGTATTAGAAACTTATATGTAGTTTTCGTTATCGGTTAGTCTTTTAATTTTTAACTGCTTATCTCTTCAATTAAAGGTGAGACGCTTGGTGTAGGTTTCTGTAGACCAGCCGGCATTTTTTGAGCTGACTGATTGATGATATACTGCAAAGTCCGTATTTATCTACCCCTCCCCGGGTCAGGATACACAAACTTGGAGATCCTCGAATTCACCCAAGCCAATAGCGTTTAGCTAAAAATGCACTGTCTGTATCTTTCGATCTTTTTTCCACCACATTCGCTAGTTTCTTATATTATTATAAATTTCATGTTTGGTGGCTTTATTCTTGGAGGCAGTCGTGTTTAATACACATTCAGTCTCTTTTCGTGTTTAACCAATCTCATCCAATTAACTTTTGAAAATTACAATATAGGTTTATATTGTATATGATTAGTGACCTTTGGCGTGTTGGACGATAATGCAAAGATGGGATTGTGTTATGCCGATATGATTTAAGACGTTATAGAGTAAAGAGCTGCCTCATCAGTGGATTTTCGACAGAATCCAGTAAAAAACAGAAGCGAGGACAGATATCTTCGTTTTTAGAGAGAGACACTCACGTAAAGTACAAACATATAAACAGTGCGAGGGACGCAAGTACGTTATGCCTTTTCTCACGGCAAAACTCTTGACGTGCGATGCAGCTCTGTCCTCTTGGCAACTCTGATTATGGATCGTGTCTATTGATCTCTTTCTCTGCACTACCACTAGTCATGAACTTCCCATTAACAGAATTTCTTTCTGTTATCAACGTGCTGATTAGGACTCGTTCCGTGACTTCTTTCATGATGTCTCCGAGAAGGATAATTTTGATCATCCTGCTCAGAGATGTACCACCGAGATCTCTACCTATATGAAGGCTGGCATCGAAGTTTCGCTCCTGCTTGGAAATACCAAGTGAAACTACGATCATTTCCCTGGTTCTCGCCTGCCTGCTCAGCTTACGGGAATAACTTCTTTTTTATACCAAAGCGACAGATCTCTTTGTCGCTGCTCATAATCAGTACAAGTATGTCCTCAAAGAAGCAAAGTTATTATTTGCTGATAGAATGAGGCGCCGTATAGTCTCTCGCAAATTTGGTTCTAGGGATTCCTGGCGGTTCTGCAAGAGCGTGTTGGACAATCAAATCCTCAGTTTTTGGCAGAGATACTCCAGATGAGTCGAGAGTGGAATTGGAAGAGAATTTCTGGCACTCTACCTTATCTGCAGTGGGTGTCAAAACTTCAAAATGATTGATTCAAGGTAGAGTGCCAGAAATTCTCTTCCAATTCCACTCTCGACTCATCTGGAGTATCTCTGCCAGATTTCCTCCCTAGGTTACACTGAGTGGCATACAAAAAAGCTCGTCACTGGTTTCTGGCATCATCTCAAAATCAGAGCCCCGCAAATCAAGGAAATGTCCGTCGTTCTAAGGAAATGTGTTCCCGAGTTGGCCCCTGTTCAATCCAGACTTTACTACAAATACCTCACTTTATTTGTATCTTATGCTCACCTCTCAGGTCAGAGACCCAGATCTTATACATGACAATTGAGACAGCCCAAGCCATTCATTTCCTGACAATAAAATCCTTTACACAAGATGAAATACAAGAAATTGGGTATATGTCTTCATCGTCTTGATTAAGAACTTTGTTATTTAATGTTTTAATTTCAGTATTTGCGTTATTGTTTTGAAACTGGTTTATGTCCTAGGTTTTTGTTTCGCTTATGTTAAAGCCAGCACAGTTAGCATAAGATACAAGAGAATAATAATGCATGCACATTTTCTAGACTTTTACTGATTAGAGTTATATCAATAGTGAAGTCCGTGTCAACGGGAGTTCCTTCGAAGATGAAGCTGAATTCATTTTTCTTAGATTTTGGACAACCGATATGCGAAGAACATGATCAATAAAAACAAACAAAAATAGATCAAGGGTGTCTCATTGTAGGATGTCATATTTCATGGGGGAACAAAAGTGTTTCTCCATGTGTTAAAACTCTGTCGATGTAGCTTCATTTATTTGTTGTTGAATGTCATAATGTTTAAGAATTCGAAACATTTTAGATCCGTCTGAAGTCATTAAAAACAAATGCAACATCTAAGATAGCATAGGTTGTTTTCTCTGTAAGTCGAGGAAATGACATAATATGACTGATTGTGGTTTTTCGTAGCTTTGAACCGGTTTTGGTTAATCCACATAAGAGGCTCAACAAAAGGAACAATGCGATTAAGGAATCATTTATTACATATTTTCACAGCTTTTCGAACACGTGATTATATTATTCTATTTAATAACTAAATGACCCTTTCTAACGAAACAGAATATATCTAATAAAAGAGCATGAAAAATGTTCTCTTTTCATATTTTAGGTGTATTGTTATTTGGACCAAAGGACTTTTTAGGTATTAGTTGCTTAATAACAGTCTAATAATAGTTAATAGTTCTATTTAATTCAGAAGTACGTATATTCATAGGCACGTGACCAAGTGGTCAGAACGTTCGCTTTCTAACACTGAAACCCAGATTCAAATCTCATTCACGTCTTGATGTTATTGACCGGTGGAAGCGATTTCAGTGTGCGGAAAATTTGAAATGTGCTTAAAAGCCATACCACGCTTAATTCAAGCTTGTGAAATTTTGTAGCTGGAATCATTCGGAAGCTGTCGATGGTTGTGTTAGCACGAAGTCACAAGTCGTCGTGACCGAGAATTTGATACCCTGTCTTTGTTCAAGGAATTGATCATGTCTGCCAGAAAATGTAAGTAAAGTCCGTTCTTCATTGTTGCAGCATGTGGATTGAGTAGGTATCTGTGATATGGTTTGGTTAGCTGCTCTGGTATACGGGGGTGCTCGGAAGCGAGTAGTTATATTTAACGTATTAGAGATTCCGGTAAGCTAATATTTTTTAGGGAGGTTTGATTCTTGTCCAAGTAGGTTTTTCAAGTGCTTGGAACAATTGAAGATCCTCTTTTCACGAGCATCTACTTTACTTCGAAGTGCTGGGTTACTTCTTTCATCAGATATCTCTTCCATTCACTGTGGTGTTTTTTTATTTATATGAAGATGACAGATATCTGCGATTTTACCATTTATAATGTCAGCTTCAGCAAACAGCTTGGCACCAATAAGACTTCTTTTTAAGCTATGAGGACATTTCAGTGATGTTGAGTGTTTTTGATATTCTATAGACATTCCTTGCATTGATTGATATAGAATGAATTTTCAGGCTCATAGCATTTATGTTTTTGCTTTTTAGGCATATCCAGATCCACATCGTCAGACGCTTGTGTAAGTTTCTTAAAAATTATCAAGATCTTAGTTTTAGGAAAGTGCCTGAAACGTATTGTGTTCAGTTATTGTGAATGTTTTTAGAGGTTAAGATTTGAGGACACCTCATTCCAATCGATTGTTTTTCATCGGATGTAGATTTCATCGGATGGAGGATTGTTTTGGTCGGGGGATGAGAAAAGGTTCAGCTTTACTGAGGAGGAAACAATTCTGTGGTCCGAACCCACTAATAGAGCATGAATTTGAATTTTTTATGTTTAAATGTAATACTATTATTTAACTAATTTGATATTATCACTAATAATTTACAGACTATTCATACATCCAATAATTTCTCCTCATTAACAGTAACTCCGTAGCATTAGTTACTTAAAGCTTTATCTGTGATAAAAAAATGAGGATATGAGAAAATATTGTCAGTAGCTATATTTCCGAATTTGATATTTTTAAATTTGCTCAAAATTAGATTGTCTTCGAGCAATTCTAGTTATTAAAAGTGTTTAATTAAAACAATGTGAAAATGAATTGGTTAATGTCGCCAATGTAGAAAAACAGTCAAAGCAGGAGGTTGGGTTTATTTGGCAGTTAAGATAAAAATGAAGTGAAAACAAAACCCATTAATTGCCCGTCCCTTGAGTGTAAAATATCCATTCGGTAAAAATGTATGCTGTTACTTTCTTTGTCTCTTTTCAAAGTTTTGAGTTATCTGTCTGACTAATGATACAATCATAACTAGATATAAGACAGAAAATACGAACAGATTACAAGGAGATGCTGATAATTTCTCGGTTTCCTAAAAATGTTTAGTCATGCCAAGAACTTCCTAGTACCCCCCACTCATAAAATGTGCAAGAGTAAAACAGGAAACCAAGATTTGATTTAGAAAACGAAATGGAATAAATGTTTCTATGTGTAGAACTAAAATTGATTTGACAAGAATGAAAGCAAGAGAGCTTAATTCGATTAGTTCTTATGCTAGAAGTCAAAATATACCAATTACAGAACTAACCCTTTCAAAACTTCCTCCTATTTATCTGGTGTCAGGTAATGGCTGAGATCGCTAGAGTGGCATAGCTCATCAGTCTCTTTTAGATGAACACTTTTTTGTGTTGTGTTCAAGGCACCGGGTATGGTAACAATAGACACTGAGTCAAATAAAGTCTTTTCCTCCTGAGTAGAAATCACGAGGTTAACAGCTAGACGAAAAGTAACATCTATTACTCATCAATATTTTCCACGGATACATTTTTACGGCACGATGTGAAATTTTCATGAATGGAAAGAATTAATTGGATATCAATTTAAGTTTATGATGGTAGCGTGAGGAGGTCTTTAGCACATTCAGTCGCGTATGGTAGCCTTTATTTTCATTTTAAATTATACACATTTATCAGCGGTATTGATTTTTGGCTGAAGCTTTCATGACCATTATTCATTTTAAATTTCCACTAGTGATTTTCTTTCATTTTAATTTTTAGTTAAAGGGACGAGAGTTCGAGTCTGACTGGTAACTTATCAATTACTGTTTTGGATCTGTGCTACATTCTCAGTGCTGTATACTGACAACTGAAATAAATGTGCTCTAAAAAGCAACAAAAATTAAGATAAAAAATTATCAAAAGTAAAAATTAATATACATGTGTATCTCAGGCGTGATATATATATATATATATATATATATATATATATATATATATATATATATATATATATATATATATATATATATATATGCAGACAGAGAAACAGAAAACGATGATCAAAAGTGGAATGAGATTTCCAAGACTACTCTGATTTTCAAATAATTTTTTAATTTGTAATTTTTAAAAATACCGCTCGCGACTTTAAATAGATGAAAATCATTTTTTTCTTCAGGATTAGTATAGCCATATTAATTAATTCCAAAATTGCATTAATATTTCTAAGTGAAATACCTCTTGTAAATTAATAAGGTCTGCAATCAAATCTTGGAGAGTGAAAAACCTATTTTCGATTTGAAGTTTCAGGATCGTACTAGCAAATAACACACACAGATCAACTGCATGCTCTAAATTCTATATATTGGATCTAGTAATTATAGCCAAGCGACCATTCGATGAAATTCTAATATACTGAAAAAATGACTGCCCTATGAAAGCAATCGTTCAGAGTTTCTTCTCTTCGTCTTCATCCTGTTCTTCTTATATTCAGAAGTCTTGGAATAGTCAGAAAATTATGAGTAAAGTGAAAGCTTATCACCAGGCCTTCTTAGCGAACGAGATAAAAAGTCTCAAGAGATATTGTGCTATCTGCCAGAGTTAACGTTGCCAAGTAATAAACATGCAACGGACTGCAAACAATTCTTCTAAATGCGATTATTGTCTGACTTAGGTGAAGGGTAACCTTTATCAGCCAGAACACTCACCTCCGCCACCATTTTCCTCTCTCGAGGGTTGATATGCGTCTGAATCTATTTGCTCGACCTGTTGCACTTTAGTCACTTTCAACGAATTAAATATTGTTCGCACCAATTCCAGAATTATGTATTAAAAAAATATTTTTGTTAATTGGAACCCACTTATATGTATTTGTAAAATATCTTGAGATGAAACGAAACGCGTGATGTTTTGGCAAAAACAATCTATGCAGCAAGATGAAAATTTAAATTTTGCATTTGGTAGTTTAGTTTAAAATAATGTGATGTTCATGTTTTTAGAAATGTTTTTGTTTTAAATATATAGAAAAAAATATTTTTTATCCAGACAGGGAGGTCAGGTGCATACTGATTAGTGATTGGATGATGTTTGGAAATTAAGTCTTGTCATAGCCTTAGTCACACACGCTCGCACGCGCACACATATTGTTATATTAAAACTGTCTTCGGTTGGTTCGTTTTCTAAGTTTCATCAAGTGAATCTTTTCTTCTTTAAATTTAGGTTGCAAGTAGTTCTGAAGATTGCAAGTTTAGAAGATCTAAAAACAAACTATTGTCAACCATTCAAGTTGTAGCGTTCGTGACACCAATCATCTTGATACTTATTCAATAAATTCCACCTCGGCTCCTCCAAAAACATCTTTTCTCTGATTTTATTTGAATTTAATTTTTTCATTTTATATCTGAACAATTTTACTCAAAATTAGACTTTCAGCAAAGTTTTCCTTGTCAGAATCCATCATGTACATTTATAAATCTACCATTCGTCCGTGCATTGAATACTGCTGCAATATCAGATCTAGTGCTCTTGCTGCATAGCTCAAGATTCTCGACAAAATTCAACGAATATCTGTAATGTAATCGATCCTGATCTAGCATCTTGACTTCAGTCCTTTTCTCACCGACGTGTCTTCAGCCTGTCTTTTCTATAAATATTTTCGTGACAACTGTTCTGGCGAGCCTTTTGTCTTAGTGCCTCGACTACATGAATTTAAGCGTGCTACTAGATTGGCAACTAAGTTTCACCGTTTTACTGTTGAACCAGCTCGATACAACCGTCTGTTATATTCTAGTAGTTTCTTTTCTCGTACTTGCCTGTGGAACTCCGTCCCGATTTCTTGCGTCCTACCACCTACAATCTTCAAAAATTTAAATGCAACATTAATCGCCATCTTATGTCTTCGGACCCTATTCCGTTACCGTCCTTTCCTCACTTCTTACTTAAGTCTTCTCATTCTCTTTCCCTCCCTGTACCCCACCACTAAGTCCTAGAAACATTATCGCCTTGGTTAGGGTGAAATGATTAAAAAAATTCATTTCTGTACCTGTCATAATATTTTAAATGCTTATTAATCCATTTACTGGAAACATTTTTCAAACTATATGTAGCAGTCTTGTACGTCCTGTTATTTTTGTCGATATTACCTCGGTACAACACAGCAACATGTAGTGGCAACTTGATTTCAATTTTCTATTATATATATATATATATATATATATATATATATATATATATATATATATATATATATATATATATATATATATATGCGTGTGTATGTGTTTGTGTGTGTTTTGGGTGTAGATACATTTAATAAATAAGTGAAAATAATGCTTAAAAGTTTTAGATCTCTAATCTTGTATATAAATGACATCGTTTCGTTCAAACAGTCACCATTCTTTGTAAGTAAGCACAGTCGTATACAATTTGCTAAATTCTTTTAATTAGTGTTTTGAAGAATGGAAATGTATATCTAACCGTTGAACTTCACTGACAATGAAATCGGCGAAGCAAGTTCGAATTCAAGCTGAGATCGTTTGTATTCACTTTGACCTAATACTGTTAGGGAAGGTATGAATCCATTACCCCCAACAGGTCAGGTCACAGATTACACACCTTGCTTCTGGGACCATGTACAACCTGTTTCATTCTACTTAGAAAGGAGAAGGGCCTCGCTAGGTAACTCTTGTGGTCCAAAGAAAAATGCCATCAATAACCCAACGTTGTACCCTGACGATCTACAAGGTATGGTTTTCGAATTTCTCCTGAAGAATATCGTGTCTAGATACTGATATTAAAATCATAATGTTATCGACCATTTTTTTTTCAGAACCTAATATTGAAATATAAACTGAATATTCTCATGAGTACATGAACTAGTAACATCTTCTTTAATTCCGGTAATGTTAATGTTCTAACTCTGATTAACACATTTCATTGATGGTATATTAAATTGTGAAGACTGACAATATAATTTAAATGATTTACAAAGTAACTGTAGCAGTTTACCAAGAGAAACATTTTATAATTCAAAGCATTTACATTTATTCCAGTTATCAATATTGAGTAAAAGGCATATATACAGACATGCAAGCAAATAGGTAGACAAGCGTAGTGAGTACGACGTGGATGAATTTACTTGTCATTTAATAGAAGTCATGTTACGTGATCAAAGAATCTAATGATGCGATGGATCGGTTGAAGTAAAAAGCGATGCTGCAACATCCGCATTTAAAATAAAAAAAAACAAACTATTATTATCTACTCACGCGAGTAAATATATGGTGGTGAGTTATAGAGAACTTGGCCTAATTTGACAAATGTATTTAGCGAGGATGGAAAAAGTGGAGCCATTCATAAAAAGACGGAATCTGAATAGAGTACCCACTTCAAGCGCGAGTCCAAAAACATTATTTCTCAAGTATCATTGAATATCATTTCAAGAACACACACACACACACACACACACACACACACACACACACACACACACACACACACACACAGATTGTTGATACTTTGCATAGGATGTTTGCATTGATTGCTATTATTTGCACATTCATTTGTTGTCTGTTAATGGCTCATTGAAATTTGCTTCAAACAGTTTCTTCTTTTCTGAAACTGTAAGATGAGTTGTTAATTTTCATTCTCGCTAACTGATCAACAGCAAATTCGGTATCTGACAAAATTTCACTCAAGAAATAATAAACTGGTGGGAACACCGTGAAAATAAATAAAGAATAATGAAATGAATTAGAATAAAAATATACAGTAAATTGTTTTGGTTTACTTATAAATTCTTACAGTAGAAACCAGAGACTAATTCAAAGCATAAAAAATTTAACTTTCTTTGTCATGACACGTAATCATTGAAGCAAAAAGATATTCGGTCGATTCATTGAAACGATTTATTCTTTATAGATTCTCATAATTTGACTAGGAGATGACGGTTTGAATGACAGGTTTTATTATCATTTTATGTTTTAAAGCATTGAATAGAGTAAACTCGAAATAAAGTTGCTTAATGTATATGCGATGTTGTCTTACGCAAAGACTAACAAATTCTATGAAAATGGTGTGCAATGTGAATGAAAATGCATTTTATGCTGTTTCATGTGAAAACAATCAATCTGCTATGTTGTGATGCTTTTTTGCGTAGAATTTGTGCTTGAAGTGAAAATAGCATAAATCTGTCCGCTACAAATTCTGTCAAATCGGACACTATAATTCAGTGATGGATTTTAGAAAGACTGTGTAGTGTCAGTTTTTGTAAGCAAAGTTTCTGTTTTTGTCTAAATTTGAGCATCGAACACAAACCGCTAAAATGACTTTTCTTCCAAAAAGAAATACATTTTCGAACATTCATATTTTGGCTGCTGTTATATTTAATCAAATAATTCAAAGCCTGAATTTCTCTCTAAATAACCAATGACTTCAATGATAATCATATAAAATGAAAAATAAAATATTATTTTATTATATGTAATGGTTTTCAATTCTGACATCGAGATTACTTCACTCTCCGAAAATCTCAAAAACTAAAGACATTTATTTCTCATTTTTTTAGTTTTAAAGTTATTTTTGTAGTTCAGTTTTCTTTCTAGTTTAATCAAGTATTTAAAACCTCAAGACTTTCTTATTTGAATTAATAAAACAATATATATTAAACAAATTCCTTTTCTTTATCTTCATTTTTCTCCGTTCTGAAAAATTAAGAAATTAAAATGTAATATTTTCAACAATCTTGTTTCTCCATAAAATGTCAACATGATAACAACTTATGATGTGAGCGAAAAATTATCTTGGTTTTTCATGTTTTGTCAAACTATGATTGAATTATTCAGAAAGATTGTACTTTCGCTATGTTACTCCATCAAACAAGGTGATGGTTATATAGGTCGATTCTTTGGATAGCTAAATGCAAATGTTTTATGGGCAGAACTGTTGATGTTATCGTCATATCGTATTTGCAAAAATGTTTGTGCTGTGTGTTGATGCGTGTCATGGAGGATTTGGAATGTCGCTTAGGCAGAAGGGCTTTGGAATATGGTGATGAGAAAAAACTGTCTTTTAATCGTTTACAAGAGAGCGCATCAAATTACATCTGTTCGTTATTTTAGCGTTATCACCCAATCAAATTTGTTTGCATCGGCTGCAGCAGATAAATAAAATACAACATTTGAGGAGAATGACAAACTGAACAACATTTTCACCTAACTTTATTATCTAATGGAAAAATACTGGTTTTAAAAATGGATATTTGGTATGAGGCTAAAAGGAAGTAATCGTCTTGTCAGTTAAATATTCTGATGATTGGTCGCATTCGTTTGATTTTCTCAATGAAAATATTTCAAGGAAAGCAAAAATATGAAGACAACTATATTAAAGGCGCAGTCGACTTCACGACTTCAACATAATCCAGTTGTAACTGAAAGGGGCTTGACCGCGTGCTAAAAGAAAAACGGCTCAATGCAACAATTTGAATGCAGTTTTCTTTAACTTCTTATAAAACTGTATTATTTTTTTTACCAGAGCTGCACTTGCAGTTTACTACAATATACATAGAATGCTAAATAAATAGTTAGATAAGGATATAATTTTTACTAATTAAACAAGCACGCACACACATAAAAGTAGTTTTTGATAAGTCAAAAATAGCCAATTCTGGACTGTAGTGAATCTGACAGACTTAGCTGGTGCAATGTTTTGCTCAAATCCTTAAGCAAAAAATAAGCAGCCGAGATATTCAAAATGTTTGGATAATTTCCAGACAGGCAGTGGAATCCTTAGATCTTCTAATTCTTGTTGTACCAACGACCAATTTCATTTATTGCAACTCGCTTACCTTCAACAATTTCGACTTTCCTGCATATTCTAGAACGTGAATCGCCTTCAAGTCTAAGTTTAAACTGTCGATATTAAAATTTTATTTGATTTTTTTTCTTTGAATAATATCTGAAAATATAAATCGTTCGAACTGTCTGTGGACGAATGCCCAAATTTCAAACAAAAGTTGATTTCTATTAACTGAATCGCTCAATCATTGCGAATCCAACGGTCATACAGAATCCAATATTACTCAATGATGTCTTCCTGCTACATGCAAGCTTTTCTGCTAACGCATGCGCAGTAACACCCTCTCCAATTAGTTGTCATGTTACATGAATTGATTCACAAGATATTCAAAATAGCTATACAGTTTCCGGACAGACATCGTGTATTATATATGAATTACATACTTATTTCTTAAATTACATATCTCATTAGATGTTGTTGGTAGTCTTAAAATACATTTATTTTGAAGTACAAAATAGATGTCAATTAACTCACATAATATTTATATAGCTTATTTTGCTGACGGGTCTAACTTTTTAGCAGATCTATGTTCATAGTCTGTGGCATTTTGTCTTCTTTAATTTGATTAGTTTTTTTTGCTTCATCTGTTATATTAAGAAACATCTATGTATACAGGCATACATAGACGTTTGTATATGTAAACATATACAGATATGGACGTATGCACACAGATGCGTACACGTATACACATACTTAATACTTGTTGAAATATTAAGGAAATATCAGATGATTTTGTTCTATATTTGCATGGAAGTTAAAATTGCTTTTCTTTTATCTCAGTATATCATGAAAATAATTCAAAGCGTGTCATCCCTTGAGGTATTTTTGTCAAGAGGTGGTTGAAATATTAGTTATTTGGTGATTCTTTTTGGTGTCTAAACATTGTCTTTCTTAATAAATAGAAACTATTTTATAGAGCTTTCAAGCAGTCTCGCATTTAATCATGGCCTTTACGACTTTCATTTTCAAGGGGATTTTTATTGTCGTTTTGAGCTGAGGAAACGTCGTCTTTGCAGAGTCTTCATAAATCTCGACATTTTTAGCGTTTTTTACAAGGAAATTCTTAATCCAAACTGTACCATTCTGGTTTCATTCTGATGTTTCACTAAGCAATACACGAGAAAAAAATCTCGGGCATTTTGTGGTTTTGAGAAAGAATAAATTTTGCTTTTTTAAGCAAATGTGTCATATAGACACATACACCTGTTCATAAACACGTATACTTAAACTCATGCAGCACACACGTATACACACATTTGCACGAAGATTATACACGCCTACGTTTACAATTATGTGTGAAAGACACGTGATCAATATTGAACGAACACAAAGCCCTATATGTTGATAAAATTCAATTATACGTTCTTGCATAACGAAGGGAGACAATCGCCTTTGTTCTCCGAAAATCCCTATCCTTTCAAATTCACCACCTGGTTGTCATGGTAACGAAACGGTTTTGGGTTTAAATAAGTAGATTTAGACAAAGATTTCTAAAATTGGTTGCGTGAAATTGGGCAGATGAAAAAATA
Source organism: Acanthosepion esculentum (assembly GCA_964036315.1). Taxonomy (NCBI): domain Eukaryota; kingdom Metazoa; phylum Mollusca; class Cephalopoda; order Sepiida; family Sepiidae; genus Acanthosepion; species Acanthosepion esculentum. The sequence continues at coordinate 39,794,019 of OZ038500.1, read as the reverse complement.
GAAAAGGAATCGGGTTACAAAAATATTAGTTGTCCTTTGAGTGTTTGGCATCACTTTGAAATATGGACAGAGTTTTGATGGTGGAAGAAAAAAAGTGGAAAGAGATTTCATTTGTACGTATTTTGGGTCGGGAACGACAATTGATACGCATAGAGGGGATAGAATGATTCGAATCGATTCATCTTTGGATTCTCTCACTTAAAAACAGACATATATAAATGTATTTAATTCTGTCAGTTATACAATATTTTCCTTTACGCCCGAAAGGTAGATATAATCAAATTTATTCATCTTTTTATTTGACAGCATTTACACAGCAAAAAGGTAGATTTAGGCAAATGTATTTAGCTAGTTTACTCTCAGTGAAAACATATTTCTTTTAAAAAGTTATATATATATATATTGGAATTCAGTGATTACAAGCTTCTAAATGTTAGATAATTTATTTATCTCTCTCTTCCCACAATCAACGTTCTCCCCTCCCCCAAATCCATCCTTTTGTTTTTATAACGGGATTTTATTCTTCAGCGAGAAAAAACAGAAAGACATAGATTTAATCTAAAATTGGCTGAAACATTAGTGTGTATTTAATCAACTTAAAGCTTCTTTTTTATTATTGCTGATAATGTAGCGTTGTCTTTCAAACTCTCTTTTTCACTATATATATATATATATATATATATATATATATATATATATATATATATATATATATATATATGTGTGTGTGTGTGTGAGTGGAGGGTGAATAAAAACAAAACGAAAAGATCTTAGTTTACGCGTTTCGTTCTCTGAGGAAATTTATCATGGCAAATGCTTCGGAGGACGAAACGCGTCGGCTAAGGTAACTTTTTATTTTCTCTATTCACATTGTTCTTTTACAGATATACTCTATCTGAAATTTTACACACACACACACACACACACACACACACACACACATATATATATATATATATATATATATATATATATATATATATATATATATATATGATGCCAGTCGGTTCGTTATCGAGCAAGACTCATTTTTTGCTTATTCATTATTTTGTGCGTAGAGATATTACCAGGGATACAATGAGACATGGTTCAGCTTGAATTAAACTGGCATATAAACGAAGAAGAATTTTACGTCCTGACATATATATATATATATATATATATATATATATACACATTTATAAATATAAAAGTGAACATAGAAGTCAGCACTTAGAGGCGACAGTCTGTTTCATGCTAGTGCAATCGTCAGGCAACTAGTACTGTTATTTTTCTCGGCTATTTATATGTAAGGGTCAGTGGTGCATTGTGGGTAGTCTATTTTGGCGGTTACTTTTACCGAAAGTCGCTTATTTGTTTATTTATGTCAAATTATTTTGCTTGTTTTTTTTTGTTTTTTTTATTTTATTTTATTTTTATTTTTTATCTTATATATTTATTTTTTATTTTGATCGGTGTTTTTTATTAACGTAGTAAAAATTTGTTTATATAGCTTATTGTTGGTAGTCTATTATGGCGGTCATTTACCGGAAGTCGTTTATTTGCTTATTTATTTGGGTCAAATTGTTTTGCTTGTTTTTATTTATTTTCATTTTTATTTTTTATCTTATATATTTGTTTATTTGTCATTGATTAAAGCTATTTGTTGAATTTTGGGGTTGAATGTTGTGGTTTGTTCTGACTATTATTTTGGTGGGAACAGTTTTTAATTTATTTATTTGGGTTGATTATCTTTATTTGTTTTTTCTAAACGGCTAGTTAATCGGTATCGGTTGTTAGTTTATTTATATATTTGGATGTATTTAGATCAATTTATTATACTTGTTGTTATTTATTTGTTACACTGTATATTTTCTCTTTTTGGTTTTCGATTTTTAAGTAACGCAGTATATTATTTTTTATTAATTTTTTTTATCCTTATATAACAGTTATAACTATTTTCCGTCCGATTTTTTGTTTTGATTTTATAGTTTAATTTTTTGTTTGTAATAGTTTGATAATTTGTTCATTATTTACTTTATTGATTTTTTCCTTATTTTATTATTCTATTTCGCTTATTCTAACAGGTGTGGTTTGGTAATTTGTTTGGATTAATTTATTTTGCTTATTTTATTGTCATTTTGTTTGTTTATATATTTATTTATTTTTCTATTTTAAGTTACGTAGTAAAAATTTGTTTTCATGTCTGCATTTTGAGATTAGCTCGGATCTTTTATTTAATAATTTATTTTGGTCTGGGAAGGTAATGATAGCTATTTTTTCCTCCAAGCAAAGTTTGCAAGTTTATATATATATATATATATATATATATATATATATATATATATATATATATATATATATATAATTGTTTATTTAAAAATTATAACATAAATATGTTATAAAATCACTACAAAAATAGCCATTTTGTTTCAACACCTCCGGTGTCTTATCAAGTGATGATGTAGAATAAAGGGTTTTAGAAGTTTCAAATTAATTAAGGATCCTTCGTAAGGGGATACGCTGTTACATAACATAATATATAACATGTAACATAATATGTTAGATTCCTCTAAATATATGTTGGATTTTGTTATGCAAGTCAAACTTTTCGCACTAAAATTGGTATCATTTTCAGGAAATTGTTGTATTTATGTGATAAACATTCCAGGTGAATAACAGTTTAACTATCTCTTTCATTAGAAATTGTTATGGTCTAGGTTAGGACCAAGGAAGAACAACACGAACACAAGAGTAGAAATAACGAAGATATATTACACGGAATAATAATACAAAATGTGGAAGGTATTAGTATCTGTAAATTTTCTTTTTCTGCTTGATTTCCGCGTTCTGAAATTGCTTGAGGCCTTGCCCGTTTGATCTTGGTTGATATGGCGGAGATTTGATGTGTTTTACCTGAAAAGTTTCACAAAATTCTTGAAAACCGCAGATGTAAATTGTGTCCTATTGTCGGTGACTAAACAATCAACCACTCCGAAACGAGCAAACAGCTCGTGAAGGCAATTTATTGTAGTCTCAGAAGTAGGTTTTCTACAACGAAATACTGGCCATTTACTGTAACTGTCTACGACAATCAAGTAGTAGAAACCCTCTAATGGACCTGCGAAATCTACATGGATTCTCGACCACGGTCGATCTGTCTTAGGCCATGGCTTATGAGTGATCGGAGGTGCCTTGGCCTTGCATTTGTCCACCATATGTATAATATCTTGATCCATGTTTGGCCAGTACACGTAACTTCGCATTAAGGATTTCATCCTGTTCTGGGTGGCCTATGTGAAAATCCTTCAGGATTCGCCTTTGTAGCGTTTTCGGGGTTACTACTCTTTCATTATATAGCAGAACATTATCACATAATGAAAAACTGTCTGATATATGCTTATCTTTTCCTACAATTTTTGTTTTCGTTTCCTTTATAAATTCGTCATTCACAGCTTCGTTTCTTATTTCCTGTAATGTGACGGGGAGGTCTCGAATTGTACTACATAATGATGTTCTAATATCTTCCTCATATCGTAGAGCTGCAATTACGGAATCTTCTAATGGCTCCGTTTTCTTTGGTATTAGTCTCGAAAGACCATCTGCATGCCCGATTTTGTTTGATGGAAGATACTCCAATTTAAAATCATAGTTTAATAAAATCGTCCCCCATCTTAGCAATCTATTAGCTGTGTAGACAGGTAGACCTTTCTTTCTCCAAATATTGTCAATAACGGCTTGTGGTCCGTCTGTAAGGTGAAAAATCTACCGTAAATATATCAGTGGAATCTCGTAACCGCAAAAATAATCCCCAGCGCTTCTTTTTCGATTTCAGAGTAATTTTGTTCGGCTGGTAGCAACGCTCTTGACGCATGCGTGATGGGTTTTAGTGTCTCATCCGGCATTTTATGAAGTATACATGCTCCAACACCATAGGCACTCGCGTCACTCGCGACTATTATTTCCAATTTTGGATCATAATGCGCTAAAAATAAATCTGCAGTTAGAGTCTTAATGATTTTGTCGAAAGTTTTCTGACATTCATATGACCATTTCCAACCTTTTTCCTTCTTCAACAGTTCGTTTAGGGGTGCGCGTAATTTCTGCATGTTAGAAATAAATTCTTGATAATAATTTACTAAGCCCAAGAAGCTTTGTAATTCGGCTAAATTTTTTGGAGCCGGCATTTTTTTTAGTGCCGTGGCTCTTTCTGGGTCTGGTCTTCTTCCTTCCTCGTCAATAATATGGCCCAGATATTTTATCTCCTTCATAAAGAAGTCACATTTATTTTCCTTTACCTTAAAACCGTAATTTTGTATCTGCCTGAAAACCTCTTGAACGTGTTCCCAGTACTGTTCAATATTTTTGCTATTTTTCAGGATGTCATCAAGGTATGCGATCGTGAAATCCAGTCCGCCTAGCATAGTGTCCATTATTTGCTGAAATATCGCCGGCCCGACCTTGATCCCGAATGGTAATCTCTGGAACTTATATAACCCTTTATGTGTGTTTATGCACAACAACCTGGAGCTTTCCTCTTCTACTGGTACTTGTAGGTATGCTTCGCCCAAGTCTATCTTTGAGAAAAATTTTCCTCCGTTCAACTTTGTGAAAACTTCCTCTGGACTAGGGAGAGGATAGTGATAATCCTTAATCGCTGCATTCAATCCCGTCGAGAAATCAGCTCATACTCGTATCTCACCCGATTTTTTTTTCACGTAAACCGTAGGTGCGGCCCATTGACTATATTCCACCTTTGTCAATATACTGATTTTCACGAGTCTATCGAACTCTTCGTCTATTTTTTCTAATGATGCAAAAGGTACATTTCTTTTCTTCTTGAAAATGGGTTGTACATTTTCTTTTAGTTCGATTTTGGCCGCCATTTTTTTACACCTCCCAAGGCCGGCTGAAAATACGTCGGGGAAACTCTCCTTGAATTTCTCCTTCAATTTCTCTGCCTCAGTCGATAACCTTTCCACTTTTTGGCAGAACGTATTTATCGGTAAATCCCAGAGGTCAAATTTCTGCATCCAGTCAGTTCCAAATAAATTTTCCGTATTTTTTAGAACATACATCTTTAATTTCTTGGTCATCCCGTTGAACGTCACATTTGTGATAATCTCCCCCTCAAATTTGATTTTTTCTCTTCCTGTTACCGACCTGGCTTTTTATCTGTTCTCAACATGGTCGGTTTGTTTAATTTTTTTCCACGTTTGTAAGCTAATAATGATTAAATCTGATCCGGAATCTAATTGTAATCTGATTTTTTTGTTTAGCATTTCTACTTGTACATATTTTCGTATATTTATCCCGTCCGCTTGGTCAGTTCTAGTGACACTTACTCGGCTTTTGTTTTCTTTCTTTGTTCTACAGTGCGAACTTTTATGTCCCACTTTATTGCATGACAGACAAGTCTTATAGCGGTATGGACAATCTTTGTACCAATGCAAAGTCCCACAGCGATAGCATGGACTGGGTGGTGGTTTCTTCTGAGGTTTCATTTGACTTTTTGTAGTCAAATAATTTGTGTGGTTTATTTTTGAGGAGGGAGAAAAACGTGTTTGTCGTTGTACTTTTCGTATGTGAGCGACGCCAGACTCTTTTCGATATCTTTCGAGTCCTTTTTTACGCTTATATATCTCTGACAGTCCTCAGCCAATTTTTGTAGCGTCAATTCTGGTTCACTCTCAAGTTTTGTTAGAATTCTCCGTCTGATCTCCACATCTTTAGTCGAAACCAGGCCTTGGACGAATATCAAACATTTAAAATTGTCAGGGCTGAGCTCAGATAACTTAAAGTTATCGCAGTGTTTGTTTACTACGGAAGCGAATGTTATATAGTCTTCGCTATCCTTTTTTGTTAAATTTAAACATTTCCACCTTTTGTGGAATAGTGAAGTGTTCGGACTAAATAATTCCGTTAAAAGTTTCACGGCTTCCTTGAAAGTCAACTCATTCGTTTTCCTCGGTAGGATGTAGTCTACGAATTTAGTGTATTCGCTTGACCCTAGTTTCCTCAGTAGTAGACGTACTTTTTTCCCGTCTGACCAATTCCCGCAATCAGACTCATATGAATCTTCATATCTTCTGAAGTAAGCCGCGAAGGTTTTGTCTTCGTCCGGTGCATAAATGAAGTCTTTGATAGAGCTCCATATAGCATTTTGCGAGAATATCACTTCATTTCCAGAATTTTGTCCTTTATTTGTTACTGCCCGTAGTAGTAATTCTTGTAGTTCTAGTTGCTTCTCTTCGTTTTTCTGTTAAATTTCTAATTGTTTTTCTTCAAGCCTAGTCTGTCTTTCCTCATTTCAGTTAATGCATTTTCATTAGTTCCAATATGGTTGTCTTAAAGTCTTCCATGTTTACACCGTAATTTTGTGTAACGATTTTTCCTTTTTTCTCGGTGTAGACTTCAGGTCTTTGTCGCCTGTTGTTCTGGAACCTTAGTACGAAAAAATTTTCCTGCGTAGAATTCGATTCTGTTCTGGTTGACAGGTAAAATTCGTGTCTTCGTTACCACTGTTAAGGTTAGTGCTAAAATAAAATTTTCTTTTTTTTTTATCTTCGCGTAGAACTTGTTTTTTTTTCTTTCTCAATATCTCCGTCGCCTCTGTTATGGACGACCGATGGCAAAAAGGTTTTTTTTTTTTTTAGATTCTCCGTGTAGAATTCGTTTCTTCAATATCCTCGTCGCCACTGTTATGGTCCAGGTAAGGACCAAGGAAGAACAACACGAACACAAGAGTAGAAATAAACGAAGATATATTGCACGGAATAATAATACAAGATGTGGAAGGTGTTAGTATGACTGTCAGTCTGGTTTGGAGTGAACTACTATCGGCTCGACTCGATTCGTCTCTCTCTGTCTAGAGGCGTAGTATACATAGTGTTAGGAAGAGTTCATTCTGTAGTTATAGGTAAGGACCCATAACAGAAATATTTACAATAACTTATTTGATGGTGTGAGCTTTATTATGCAACTTGAGGATTGTTCATTATATTATAAATAAATATATGGAATAGCAAAATTATTGATATTTATTTTTTTAATTTTAGATGTATATTGCCACGGTTTGAACGATTGATATAACTTCAAAAGAGAAACTGAATATTACAAAATTATTGTGTTATGGAATTATAAAACTGGAAAGTGCAAAAAAATTAATTAGACATGTGAGAACAATTAAAAGAGAAATTGAAAACATTGACAAAATATGAACAAGAAAATCATTAAGAGAAGTGTGTAAGTTGAGAAAAGAAGTACAAAAAATGATTTCTTAACAGTAATGAATTTAGAGCTACATGCAATGAGTCTGATGGCTGCACCAGATGTTGGGTCCATCATGAACGAAGATGACTTAGAAGACAACAGCAGAGTAATGTTTTGGATTAGTATTGTTAGCAGAAAATTATAGGTCTCTTTAAAGTTTTCGATAACAAGATAAATGGAGGGAATTATTGTGAGTGCTTGAGCAAGATGTTTTTGAAGGCATATATATCACAGCCAAAGCGTTTCATGTATAGATTACATTTATACAAGATAATAGTCCTTCATATTCTGTAAAGTTGATTATTGTTCATCTTACCAAAAAAGAAAAAAAAAGAAGTTCAATGACATCAAATTAATAGAATGGTTTTCAGTCTCTCCAGATATGAATCCAATAGAAATGTTATTATCGATCATTGAAAGAGTTGTTTATGAGAATGGGAAACAATATACATGCAAATAAGATCTCTGGGAAGCAATAAAAACAAGTGCATATTACAATCGTATAAGTTGAAAAGGTAACAAAGCCAATTAATAAAATATTGATGAATCTTATAAAAGGTCAAGTAGTCTATATTAACACGTGAAATAATAAAATAATTTATTCGAGTATATGGGACAATAACGTGTTAGTCAAATATGTTTCCATTTTTGGATTTATTCATAAATAATATTTTATGTTGCATCATAAAATCTGGCACCCACTTAACAAAAAGGTATAATCAATATTTTTTAAATTCACACACGCTGTCTCTCTCTCTTTTCACACACACACACACACACACACACACACACACACACACACACACACACACACATGCACACACGCGCGAGCGCACGCGCGAGCGCGCTAGCTATATATTGCCCATATTAAGATATCCTGAAAATGTTACCAACAATAGTTGGTAAATAAATATCAACTTTATATAAATACATTGCCTTGCATCATGAAATCTGACACAATATTCTGAAAGAAAGCGTATCGAAATCTCGATCCCCTCTTATTCCTTTTGAACCTTTTGACATTATGCTTGGCGAGTGCTGGGAGTGTAAGCACGCACGTACACATATGCACGCACACAGCCATCCACAAGTCGTCATTCATGTCAGATGTTCTTTTCTTGAAGTAGCTTCTTAACTATGACTGCTGTCTAATCCACGTGTTGAATTATCTGAAGCTTTGTTGAAGCTCCACCCTCGCGTTAGAGAAATGAAAGGCCAGATGTAAAGAAAGATGGAGCAAGCAATATGGAACTGCTACAAGCGATCTCAGCTGAGTGTCATTAAGGCGGAACATACAGAATGAGTTCGAACTGAACACTGTTATCGCATAGATTTTGTGAGAAATAATTTAGTAGTCAATTGGATATATCCACCCACACACAAGCGCGCATATAGATATCCGCCCACATAGATAAGGAAACGTGCACGCACCTACATGCACACAGGACTTTTGATTTTTTTTAAAGCTACACACCAAATTAGATGAAAGGGAGTTTCTTAATTCTTTCATCAAATGTTTAAAGAAAAAATATATATTTTTTCTTTAAACATTTGATGAAAGAATTAAGAAACTCCCTTTCATTTACTTTCTAGTTAGAATCTTACTACTTGCATTATCTTAATCAGCACATGGAGTTTTCGGACATATATTATTAAAAAATAATTGCTCACAGTTACTGGATTGCAACTGAGCAATGAAACTAGCAATAAAATCTGAATTAAAGGGGATTTAATTTTACATTTTAGATGAATTTAACGTGAAGCGTATATTTTGAATGTAAAGAATTAGGAAATGGTAGTGCTAAGAAATAAAAGCAACTTAATAAGTAAATGAATAAAATCTTCTTTTCAATTCATTTGATGAAACAAGAAATGAATATTAGTTCTTATAAGCCACCGTATAAATCATCTTTTCATTTCGGTACGAAAAGGACGCAGAGAAAGGGAGATTAGGTGGGAAATAAGAGATCGATAAAAGGAAAGAAAATAGGAAGTGGAAAAGCTTCAACGACTTCTATCCACGAAATAGAGAGATGAGAGCGAATATCAAAATAAACATAGAAACAAACGAAAAAGAACATGAAAATATACTGGAAAAGATGTTGAAATTATGAGGCAAAAAGAGATAGAGTAAAAGGTAGATGAAAGACAAAGACGATGGAAATTGGAAGAAATTAACAACAGAATATACAGAAGGGAATTTTAAAAAAGGATAAACGAAACGGAAAAATGGAAAAGAGAAAATAAGAAAGGATTAATGTTTGAAAAAGGAAAATATAAAATATTAAAAGAAGAATAAAGAAAAGAAAAACGGTGAGCAGAAAAAGAATGAAAGAAAGAAAGAAGAAAAACAATAATCAAATATAAAAATAACAGAGAGTGACATAGAAAGAGGGAAATAAAAATGAATGAAATAAAAAGATAGAATAAAAAGATCTAACATTTTAAAGGTATGAATATGAAATAGAATAAGTAAACATATAGGTAAAGAAGGCAGGAAATTGCAAAATAAAATAGAACGAAAACGAGGGTGCGAGTAAAAGAAGACAGTGGAAGGAAGATAACAAAGCAAAGGTGGAAAAAGGGAGAGAAAAACAAAAGTAGCGAAGCAAATGCTGAACTAAATCTTGGCAAGTTAGTATAAATGACAGGAGAAAAGGCAAGCTAGGAAAATGGAGATAGTAAGGAAGATAGATACACGGCTAAAGTGATAGAAAGGGAGGAAGACAGAAAAAAATAACCAGAAAAATAGTTTTATATATATATATATATATATATATATATATATATATATATATATATATATATATATATATATAGTTAAAGTGAATTTATCACCATAAAATAACTCCGTCAAGCAGTGAGTGTAAACAGTAAACAATCGATTCTGATTTTTGGATTTCGTTTGCTTTTCTTCTATTGATGAATAGGTAATTCCGTTTCTTTCAATAATTTTGCGATCTTCTTTTTCTCATGTTCTGCTTTTAATTAAAAACGTTCCTCGCCATTTTTCAAGCAGAATTTTATTGATAATTCTTGATTTTATAGAAGACCAAGAATAGTTATTTGATGCTTTGTACTTCTTAATGAGTTTAAAGATTTATCGGTAAAAGAAAAGAAAAGAAAGAACATATAGAAGAAGCTCATAAAAGCGAACTTGCGGCCTTAATTATACATATATGCATGCATACCTACATTTATACATACAGGCACACATACATAAATACATAATAGTAGTGGGCTACTCGTTGAGTTAGGGTGGCTAGCTAATTCCAGTTGCAGACGCTTGCTCATGCACAATTGTGTCTCTTCAACACTCACAGTGCGCGCCTGTGATTATCACTTTAATAGTGTTAAGTGACTCTTAGAGCTTCTCAGACTCTCGGTCACGATGTCTTATGACTTTGTGCTAGCACAGCCATCGACAGCTTCTGGATTTCACTGAATCAAAACGTGGTATGGTTTTTACACACTTTTCAACGGTTCCGCCCGCTGTGTCGTCTTTCGAGGCCGATATTATCAAGTTACGCCCTTGATAAATCGAACATATCAGATTCGATTCTGGATTTCATGATCTGAATGCTAATATTCTAACCATTTCTCCACACACCTATATACATACATAATAACATAATGAGCGGCTATTTATTTCCAGGGATACACGCTTGCTAGGCCGTTTAGTTAATCCCCATTGTAGACTCCTGTTTAGGCACATTTTGTGTTTGTTCAACACCTACAGAATCTACATGTGTTTTATACTTCAACTATGCTGAGTAGATCTTAGTTACAGTTTCTGGGAAAGAGCGAATCATATGGAGTGATTAACAGTTTGAACAAAGCAGTACGCTCAAACTCTCAGGCATGATGACTTGTGACATCGTGCTAACCACAACCATCCGCCTACCCAATTTCACACACAAAGCTTAGGTCAACCCGTGGATAACATCATTATCAACTTCCTGACATGCTGAGATTCGAGCCCGGGTCTCATGGCCGAAAAGTGAACGTTATAACCATTCGGTCACGTAACCATACATATAGACAAATGTGGGATTCACGCTACCCCCACCTTCATTGTGACGCACGCGCGACTTTTCACCCCTTCCTCTCACGTTCGGTCAGTCATAGTAGTAAACCGTCGTCTTAGCCGAAGATGAGGAAGAATTTATTTTTCGCGCGCTTTTGCGTTGACGTCACGGCAAATTTGGCTTTTCAAAATTAGTCGCCCCGTGGTCGTTTGACCATCGGCTGGGCCGTCTCACTTGTCTCTCGCCGGTAACCCTATATATACAGACAGAGACATTTTATTCGGCAAAAACCTTGCCTAGACCTCATGGCTCGTCTCGGTATCTTAATACATACGACACGGTCGTCACCTTCATGACAGAAGCTAACATCTACCGAGATCCCAATTCCAAAAACTTCCAACCTGATGAACGAGCATTTTTCACATTCTTCGAACTCATACTTTCAGAACCTGTTACTTTAAAAAGAATTACATACACTCACAATTATAAACTCTCGCAGTGAGTATTTTTCCTTGTCGTACGTTCACTATGCATTACAACTGACTTTCTGAACCTTTCTTCTCGAAGAACTCGTTCCCGCTAATAGCAATCTTAGATTTGAATTTTGGCGCGGGATCTATTCTTGTCAACTACCACATTTCCAGTATCTTACTGATGGTCTTCACTCGAGACAATTAAATTTCATTCACTACAACATTTCCAGTACCTTACTGAAGACAATCTACTTGGCCTCTTCTTCAACTACATTTTCCAGTACATTTACTGAAGGTCTTCACTGAAGACATACTACTTGTTAAACTCTAATAAAATGTATGTTTGTTCTTAACCTTTTGTTGTTTTGCCTGTCTACTTCTTTTCACTTTGTACGTTTGTACGGTGGAAAGAGCACGTCTTTATATTTTTCTTTTTTTTTACTTTGTCTGGGGATCCGGTAGTAGTGTGTAGCGTCTGGCACAAGGCCTTATTTTCGTAAGCCAGATCTGCACCGCTATCGGGTCCGCAACACAAACCTCAGTCAACGGACTTCGGATGTAACGGACAAAATCTGCAGGCAAAATTAAAAAATATAGATTTTATTGAAGACCTTTCGTGTTGTTTTACTCAGCTATTCAAAATAGTGTAAAACGAATATTTACGATTGATTTATATTATTCAAATTCTTAGCGTTTTCTGTCTCTACCAAAAAAAAAAAAAAAAAGATTCATAAACTTCTTCTATGTCTGCCTATTTCGATGCCGATGGTCGAGGTTCATTCTTTGTTATGGTTGATGCGGAAGACTGAACATACCACAGTAGGCGGACTGCTTAGTGTCATGCATTATTATATCAATTATTGGTGGCATTCAAAACATCCTGCAAGTGTCCTAAACCTACATGATCTAGCAAAATTAAATTTATTTACTTCTGTCATTGCAGTACTGCGCATCGTAACTAAAATTTCAACTTAAGCAATGTAATTTTGGGGTGGTGTTTGGAAACATTGAAAAACATTTCCCTTATAAATTAATCCTAATTGTTATTTCGCCTTTTGCTATTTCGGATTACGAAATATTCCATAGGAAGACTTTATCTTCGAACAGTGGGGGAAGCCTATTTATGGTAATTAGATAGATTTTTCAGAAGACACATATAGATAATATTTAATGACTATAATCTTTATACGACACCAAACGTTACTTAAACATCTCTGTTTATAAAACAGAAGATTTTTGTAGCAGAAATCATTAATATTTATTTGCTTTCGAGTCAACGTGCAGCAAACAGAAAATACTTTTAGAAAAGAAATAACTTGCTTATAAAGATAAAGGATATATTTAAAAAAAAAACAAGATATGTTTTATATCACGCGTATAAAATCATGGACTATTTTAGCATACTTCTAAAATACAAATTCTTTGTGGTAAAAGAGAATAAGAATCAAATGACCTTTAAGTTTCATTCATATAGATGTCTTTTTTATGGTTGCAACCTTCGTTGAAAATCTTAGTGTGTATATACTTGTGTGTGAAAGATTTCATGAAGGAAAAAATGTGCAAATGCAGAAAAGAAAAAAGGCAACAGCTAATCCTGAGTGATAATGTGAATTTTACAACTATATTCGCCGGAGTAAAAATGAATGTGTTGCCTGAACAATAGGTGTAAGAGACGAAAACTTTGATCTTTCTGTGATGTGTCTGCTTCGAGAGAACTTTTCTCTAAAGACTTTATTGGATCGTATTTTGCTTTTTTACGTGATCTAATCGTGTCAGCTAGGTTCCGAAAATTAAGAAGTTGGATGTAGTCTTATTCACTGTGTTGTCACGTGGTAAGTTTAAGTCTATGTTCACGCGACTTGGGATTATTTAAGTGAAGCTTCTTATAGGTTAAAAATGTAATAAAATAGGGAGTGCATTTTAATTTTTTTTTCAAGGATTAGCTCCAGGTTTAGAAGCAACGAAATTGGAGGCTCGATATTTTGAGAATTTTGCATAGATTTAAGTAAAAATTGTCGGCTTTTGGAAGGTCTTTCATTTATAGGTTTGAAATGATAAGTATTTTCTAGATACATATAGATATCTTTAACACAATTCATAAACAGAAGACAGTGTGGTGATAAAGAAGGAACTCTTTAACCGCTTTCTCTACTTCTCGGGAACAAGTTGTTCCCCTTTGACTTTGTACCCTTTTGATCGGCCATTTTACTGCGATCACCTCTCTGTGAGGATCTAGTCGAATAAACCTTCTTTAAGCGAACCTGACTCTGAATTCCTCAATCACTTCTCATTACAATTTATTCAACTAAGATCTGCAACATGGAAAAATACCTTAAGCCGGAACGACTGGATCTAAATCCCTCAAAATTAGACGCAGCAGACACGTGGCGACACTGGAAAAAATCCTTCCATATTTTTCTCGAAGCAGTCTGCGGAACTCAACAACCGACCCCAGTAACGGATGAACATAAGTTGAGTCTACTGATGAATCTCGTCTCTCCGGCCATTTATAAATATATCTCGGACATTAGCGATTACGAATCAGCCATGAACTTTCTGGAGGAAGTTTTCGTGCAGCCCAAGAATATTATTTTCTGCCGACACCTGTTGGCGACTCGCAAACAACGCGCCGATGAAAATGTAGACGAGTATCTACAATCTTTAAAGGGACTGGCGAAAGACTGTGACTTCAGGGCTGTTACGGCGATTCAGGCGAGAGATGAATACATCAGAGACGCCTTTATAAATGGAATTACATCCGACCCTATCAGACAGAGGCTCCTAGAGAACAAAATTCTGGACCTACATACAGCGTACGAACAAGCCCGAGCATTAGAAATGGCTCAGAAGCAACTAACTTCGTACGCTCGACCGGACTCTCTCACCGCTTCGGTCTCTACTACTAGGTCTGAAGAAACGGATAATGGTCAGCTCCAACAGCCCGCGCGTGACGAACTACCCACTGTAGCCGCCCTCTCCGGACAGAAATGTTTCTTCTGTGGAAACCAGAGGCACGATAGGTCCAGATGCCCAGCCAGGAACTCAACTTGCAGACATTGTAAGAAGAGGGGACATTTCGCTCATGTCTGCAGGTCTCCTACTGCAGCGGCTATCAATTACGGTGAGTCTCTTCTTGCTTCATTTACTTCTCCAAACTTCTCAGGGACACTCTCTCGTTCGTCCATGTGTGGTGAAATCAAAGGCGAGCCCGTTAGAATACTCATTGATACTGGAAGCTCGGAAAATTTTATTCATCCTGATAAAATTAAAATACTTGGATTGGCTGTCACGCCTAGTTCTGACAGAATTTTGATGGCTAGCAGTTCTCATTCGTCCACTACTCTCGGACACTGTGTAGTATCTCTCCGCCTGAGTGGTAGGGAGTACAGGGATGTCAAACTATCGGTGATGGCCGATCTATGCTGTGACGTCATTCTCGGACTTAGCTTCCTATCCGAACATTCTTCCTTAGAAATACCTTTCGGAGGGCCGCTTCCACCCCTCACCGTTTGTAAATTGACCGCCATTAAAAATGTCCCCTACCCCTCTCTGTTTGCAAATCTAACCCCAGATTGTCATCCAATAGCGGTTAAATCCAGGAGATATGTCTCCTACCTGACACGAAATTCATTCAGTCAGAAATATCCCGTATGCTAAAGGAAGGAATTATAGAGCTTTCTTATTCCCCGTGGCGAGCCCAAGCGCTTGTAGTATCTCCTGAAAATCACAAGAAGAGACTTGTTGTAGATTACTCCCAGACCATAAACCGGTTCACTCTACTAGATGCTTATCCTCTTCCTCGGATAGAAGACATGGTAAACGAGATTGCCAGTTATCAAGTATTTAGTACTCTTGATTTAACCAGTGCCTATCACCAGGTCTCTATCAATCCTGAAGAGCGTAAATACACTGCGTTCGAAGCTGCGGGATCTCTATACCAATTCTGCCGAATCCCGTTTGGAGTAACTAATGGCGTTGCAAGTTTCCAACGAGTCATGGATGATATCATCAGGCGAGAAGACCTCAAAGGAACCTACGCCTATATTGACAACGTCACCACTTGTGGAAGAAATCAGGCTGAACATGACTACAATTTGAATAAGTTCATGAAGAGTGTAGAAAAGTACGGTTTGACGCGGAACAAAAACAAGTGTCATTATTCACTCTCTTCACTAGACTTGCTCGGGTATACGATAAGCAAGGGTTCTGTAAAACCCGACTCAGATAGACTCAAAGGATTGATGGACTTACCGGTACCCCAAGATCTTCCTTCTCTTCGACGAGCAATGGGTATGTTCTCCCACTATTCTCGGTGGATCTCGAATTTTTCGGAAAAATTACATCCCCTAACCAGAGTCACCAGCTATCCTCTCACTAAGGAACATTCAGATGCCTTCAAGTACCTGACGCAAGAGATTGCTAAATCATCCCTGGTAGCCATAGACGCTTCTCTCCCTCTCGAAATTGAAACCGATGCTTCGGAACATGCTATTGCTGCGTCACTCATCCCAAACTGTCGGCCTGTAGCTTTCTTTTCAAGAACTTTAACTCCTGCCGAGCAAAAGCACTCGTCAGTCGAAAAGGAGGCATATGCTATTGTAGAAGCAATCCGAAAATGGCGGTACTTATTGCTCGGGAAGCATTTTAAACTGATAAGAGACCAAAAATCCGTCTCCTTCATGTTCAATCCTAAGAGTAAGAGCAAGATAAAAAACGAGAAGATCACCAGATGGAAATTAGAACTTGCCTGTTTCAGTTACGATATAGCATATCGCCCCGGAAAACAAAATGCAGCTGCGGACGCCTTATCCCGGATTTGCTCTTCTACCATCTCGGCAGACAAGTTACACACCTTGCACAACGATTTATGTCATCCGGGAGTAACCCGAATGTTGCATTTTGTCAGAAGTAAAAATATGCCGTACTCTGTAGAAGATGTAAGAGCAGTAGTCAGAGCGTGCCAAATCTGTTCGGAGATGAAACCTAGGTTCATTAGAAAGGCACCCCAAACACTCATAAAAGCGAAGTCAGCCCGTTGAAAGATTGAGTGTAGACTTCAAGGGACCATTACCTTCAAATTCTCGCAATCGCTTCTTATTAACAGTGGTAGACGAATACTCACGTTTCCCTTTTGCATTCCCTTGTGCCGATGTTACCGCCGCTACCGTCAAGAAACACTTGACCAATCTATTTTCTATTTTTGGAAATCCTTCTTTTGTACACACTGATCGCGGTACTGCTTTCATGTCAGAGAAACTAAAGGGATTTCTGCATTCTCGAGGCATTGCTACCAGTCGAACTACTGCCTTTAACCCTCAAGGCAATGGGCAAGTAGAGAGATACAATGGCATCATCTGGCAAACCGTGGGCCTGGCTCTGCGAACAAGAAATCTCTCTATTGTTAATTGGGAAAAGGTGCTGGACGTAGCCCTTCACTGCATTCGCTCGTTACTTTCCACTCCCATCAACTGTACTCCACATGAACGCCTATTTAAATTCCAAAGGAAATCAGCTACGGGTTATTCCATACCTACTTGGTTAACAACATCCAAGTTGGCCCTCCTGAAGCGCCACGTACGTGGAAACAAATATGAGCTCCTGGTAGAGACTGTCGAAATACTGGAAGTCAATCCAAACTATGCCCATGTGCGCTTCAATAACGGACGAGAAACAACAGTGTCTTTGCGTCATATGGCTCCGTTGGGAGATGGAATGGAGAGTCTAAATACAGAACCTTATCCTATGCTAGGGGACCCGCAGGAGCTGGAGGCTCCTAACCAGTCTAACCATGAAGTGGAGAGTTCAAATACCGAACCTGACTCTATGTCAGGGGACCCACAGCAACTAGAGGCTCCTAACCTGTCAAACACTCCTCCTCGCTCTCCACTCTTGGAAAATTACCAGAGGACTCCGTGGGAAGATGCTAACACATTGAATCTCCGACGTTCTACTAGGATCCGTCAAAGACCACCGTTTTTAGCCGAAAACTATCAGCTTTAAATTTAGTCTTCTCTTTTCTTTTTTTTCAGTTTGAGCGAAGACGTTCTTTACCAAAGGTACCTTTCCGAGAGTCCACTGAACCCTTCCTCTCTAGATGACCTTATGGCCTTGAACTTCCCTGGGCGGCGGAGAATGTGGTGATAAAGAAGGAACTCTTTAACCCCTTTCTCTACTTCTCGGGAACAAGTTGTTCCCCTTTGACTTTGTACCCTTTTGATCGGCCATTTTACTGCGACCACCTCTCTGTGAGGATCTAGTTGAATAAAGCTTCTTTAAGCGAACCTGACTCTGAATTCCTCAATCACTTCTCATTACAGACAGCAAACACGTATTTATTTGGATAAACTCATAGATGTTCGGACATGATCATAGATAGATGAAAAGAGAATAAAAATAGAAAAGAATAAAAGTAGCGATGAAGATGCAACAACGCCTACTCCCTGAAGGGATATAGCAGGTAAAACAGTAAATATAGTTGTAAATAAGTTTATGCTTTTGTCTTTATATATAGAGATGCAAGTATTTAGATTAGATTAGATTCAGAGAAATAATTTAAAAATTTGTAAGCTTCTCATTTTCTTTGACTCCCGTGTACACTAATATATATATATATATATATATATATATATATATATATATATATATATATATATATATGGATAGAGAGAGGGGTGTTTGTGGGGGTGGACGCGTGAGCATGTGTATATGACAGAGAGAGAGAGAGAGATAGAGAGAGAGAGAGAGAGAGAGAGAGATTATTTTGGAAAGTCATTTGTTTATTACTTTACATTACATATACAAAATTTTACTACATCCATCTCGATTTTTGAGCATAGTTCGGCAATTCGATTTTTCCGTTGGGCATGTAAACTCGCAATCGCTGCATTAAATGGGTATTGATTGGTTCCCATAGATTATGCCAAACGTATGCGCCTCTCGCTGTGTGTGTGAATGCGTGTGTGTGTGTGTGTGTGTATGCGAATATTTCTCATTCGATAGCAGGACAAAAAGAAAAGAATGATTTTGTCTTAAAAGGCAACAAAAGACAATGAGCATGACTTCAGGAAACACCTGACACGACCATTTTGTAGCTTTGCAAATTGGTTTTTAGAACAAAGAATGAGCAACCGAGTCTTTTAACGGTTCGAAATCAAAAGGTAGAATCAGTGAGATCATTAATTCGTTGTACTTTACATTTAAAAGAATCTTTTGTGTTGGAATGACTTGCCGTTTATTAATTGACGTGATGGTATCAAACGTGAGGCTCACTTCTTTATTTGGGGTACAGTGTTGGCAACTACTAACATGACTATATTTGCAATGAAGCATACAAAGAAAAAGGAACTACCTTACTGACTGAATACAATGATTGCATTAAAAATCTATATATTTATATAAGTATATAATGTACGAAGGGAGCCGAAGGATTCTCGACCCAATCAAGAAGGATTACAAAAGTATTCTTATTTTTAGTCAGGTTTTGGCAAGTGGGTCTAAAATTATTCAGCATTAACTCATATATATATATATATATATATATATATATATATATATATATATATATATATATATATATATATTATAATTATTAAAAAAAAATGATTCCTTCGCTACATAAGAGTTCTCATGTTTAAAAAACAAGAGCGGAAAACCTCAATATAATTATTAAAATTAAGTTGAATTAAAGTATTAAGCCCTGTTTCATCCTCAAGCGAAAATTTAGGAATAACCAATCTTGAAATTTACGCATCTTTATAAGCATGTTCGTTCGCAAAATTAATTACTATGGAAACGGCTGGGGCGACCATATTGATTAGGGGCCTAAGAGTTAATTTTTATCCACATATCAGTTACCTTCGGAAAGAGGTCAAGCCGTGGTAGGGTCGGGGTATCCATTTCAAAGCGAATGATGGCATTCATGTACGCACATCGTCTGGTCAGTCACGGCAAAAGATAGCTTTTGGCACCATAATATGTCGTTAAGTGTCCTGAGAATTTTGTTTTATTTTATTTTATTTTTTCCTAAAGGGCTGTTTCGTACATAAACGCGTCACATTGAACTACAATTTGTTTTTTTGACGACTTCATAAAGGGTTTTTCTATCTTATGATTGGGTTAAGCCTTTAAACCTTTTATTAGACTATGAAATTTAATTTTTTCTCATGCTAATTATTTAATGCAAAAAAATGTTGATGTCGGCAAAAAACCGTTAACTCATGTCTATGATTTAATAAATTTTCATTATTTAGAAACTTAATAACGTGTATTTTTTCATGTAGGCATAAAGGGCATGGTTCATCCCAGGTTTTACAAGTTCTTGTTCTATTTATTATTTTCCATTTTACTTTTGGTGTTTTATTCATTTCTTTTAAATGCCAAAATATTTGGATAGAGATGTCTGATTTCTATTTTTAATATTATTAAAGGAGCTTTTGTGTTGTCTCCATCTAATTTTAAATTCATTCTTCGTTAAACCAATGTATATCCTATCAGTGTTAGGACTCTGGATGAGATAGTGCATTGGTATACCACAGATTTTGTGCGGCATTTATTTTCCAACGGGCAGTCTTCAGGGTTTCTACAATCATAATTTTTCATTATTTTTGTGTAATTTTAGTTTAAGATTTTTATTATTACTGTTTTCCCTTGCGTGTTTTTCCAGGATTTTATTATTATGTTTTTTTATGATTATTTCTAGATGTTTAGTGCAACTGTAACTTAGTTTTAAGGTGTTTTTATTAAAGATCTTGCTAAGTCTGCTATTAGTAGGAAAGTTTTTTTCAATTAAAGCTAGGAGCTAGCATAATACTAACCATTTGGTTGAACGGAGGGGTATACTAAATGATTTTTCTTTACCTGTTTTTCTTCTGGTTAGTACTATTGTTTCTATAATTTATGTTAGCATTTTTGTATCCGCTAGTTTTTAGGGCTGTGTTATAAAAATTACTGTGTTGTTGGAATATTTCCTTATTGGCTGAGTTCATGCTGATTCTTTTCTCTGTTGATGTGGGTATATGCTTAATTATAGATGGAGGGTGGTTTGACTTAGGGTGTACATACAAGGGATTAGTGTTAGGTTTTCTGTAAGGTAGGTATATGCGTGTTCTTTCCTATTTTTATACAGATCTGCACACACACACACACACATATATATATAATTCACACATACATGCATGCATGCAGACACATATGCACAAATAATTTGTTCTTTTTCAAAAAACCTTTTCCTAAGAATATTAATCCAAAAATATTATACCATTAATTGAGTAAATATTTTGTAAGTAATGTCATCGATAATAGTTAAACTTAAAACAAATATTTTTTAATCATTTCACTCCAAGCAAAGCGATAAAAGCCGCTAACACACAATCGGTTATTGAGTGTGAAAGAAACAGAGAGGACAATAAGATGAAAGGATTAGGATTAAAGGAGACAGAAAATGACGATTGACACTGCATTCAAATTTCGGGAGATCATAATTGACAGGAAAGCCTGAAGCCGGAAGGTAGTTCCCCAATTGGAAAATGCAGAAGAAACTATTAGCATAGAATTTATGGTTATAACTAGTAATTTTAACAATGGAATTATGAAAACTATCTACTATTGTAGCACAGGGCATAAATTTCTGAAGTCGAGGTACTAACGATGAAAGCTCATCAGAACAATTACCGTAAAAATATTTATAGACGAGGTACAGCGAATTGCATTAAGGCGATGGGGAAGTAAATGAAGCCGAGATACTAAGACAAGACCGATAACGTTGCAGATTCTTCTTTCGATATTGCCAAGAATTTTTAGATATAAGCATCAGACCAGATGTGGCAGAAATATTCATTGCACGGACGAACAGTAGACTTATAAAGGTGCTAGATAGATGCTGGTGTGTAAACATGTCCAGCACATCACAGTAAACTGACTTTCATAGCAACAAGCTACTTAGAAATTGATTCATTACAATCGTTTTACTTCATGTCAGTAGAAAATGCTTGCAGTGAGCTGCTCTACTGAAGGTTAACATCAGCTATGCTAATGGAAGGCAAATATGCTTCTTTAGGATGATTAATAGAAAGCAATTTCGTTTTGGAGGATTTAAAATTGACATGTCATTTCTTGCCCCCGTTAGCAACAGACTGAAGCACATTTTCGAGATGGGATGACAATTTGATTTTATCGAACGTATCAGATTTACTACTGAGATATGATTAAATATTTATGTCATCATTATAGATACCGAGTCAGGAACTGATGACATCATGAAAATAAGGAACAAAAGTGGTCCAAGAATAGAATCCTGAATGACACCCGATTTAAACCCAAAAGATCTAGATGAGTGGATGTTCAAGACAGCTTTCATTATATGATTTGATAAGAAAGATTGAATTGAACCAAATTCGGCAAGAAACACTATAATCCTTCAATTTGTGAAGAAAATCAGCAAGCCAAGCCCTGTTAAACACCTTCGAGATATTAAACGCAACAATCCGAGCTTCGACATTCTTATCTAAAGTAGAGTCTTTCAGAAATAGTCAATACATCGGCGCTTGACCTAGAGAAGCGAAAGTCATATTTTTTTGAAAGAAAACCCTGTAAGATAAGATGCTTAACCAATTTGGAGAAGATCAGAGCCTCTAGTACTTTGTCATTAGATTAATAGTTACAAGGAGCAGAATGTTTACCAGACTTTTTAAACGCCGATAGTATAGAATAGGATTTCCAACAATCTATAAAGTAAGAAACAACAAGGCATCTGTTGTATAACTTGGAAAGAACAGGGGCCATCGATACAATCGAGTTCACATACTTTGTGTGGAAATGATAGCGGAAACCATGGACGGATTTATATGCATATCAGAGAGTAGAAACTCAATTCTAAGTGGAAAGGTCTCAAGGGAGTCGAGAGTAGAATTTGAAGAGAATTTACAAACAAAGCATTCTGCTTTATCTGTAGAGGATAACAGCCGTCCAAATTGATTGAAGAGAGGAGTGATTGAAAATTTATCCTTATTCCAAATACTATTACAGAGCCGCCAGTAGTCATGGGAACTAAACTTATACGAACAACGATTTTGCCCCATTGAAGACACGTTTGCAATTATTACTAGCTGTTGTAAAGAGATGTCTCGTTTGGTTAGAGTTATCACGTTGGTAGAGACGAAAGAAGTAATTCCCGTGGGCTATAGCGACTGGACAGGTAGGTGTGAGCCAAAAATAATATTTTTCTGGCATATAAGAGATGGCACAAAAGCCTCAATTCCAGCTTTCACCAAAGAAGAAATCTCAGAGACACAATTTTCAGTAGGAAAATTAATGATTTCACTATACGGGAAGAAAATCATGAAATGAATCCCAAAACAGAAAGAAGTCTTGTGAATAGCAGGTTCATGCTAACAGAAAGAAGTCTTGTGAATAGCAGGTTCATGCTAACAGAAAGAAGTCTTGTGAATAGCAGGTTCATGCCTTGATAGGCGAGCCAAAGGAAATATCTGCAGACACTACAACGTGATTAAAAGGACCAAGAGGACAGAGTTGTAATATACAAGAATTAGGAGAAGAAGAAGTAAGAAAAACATCAAGTAAAGAGAAATGTTGATGAGAATTATTAAGGAAACGAATAGGGAATCTACTATTTGAGTGAGACATTGGGCAACTGAAAAATTAAAATCACCAGTAACATTAAAATGATTAGACGACTTATTTATTAGGCTTGCCAATTCAAATTACCATTGAGTTAATCCTAGGAGAATCCAACGCAGAGGATAACTTACGAGACAGGATGCTGCCCAAAGTAATTGGATTTATTATAATGACCAATATAAACAGAAAACATATAAAGATGACGATTCGAATCACCACCTTTAATTTTGGTAAAAAATATGAGATCTAATAAGAGAAAACGAGTTCATATTTTTCTAATTTCATTTATTTAATTTTATCTTAATCAAATCACTCGATTGAAATAGTTAAATGACATTTTTTTTAATTATATAATTTATTATTCTTAAAAGAAAAACTTTGGCAAGATCAGGCTAATCACAAATATTTTCTGATGTCATCCTACCACGAATTCCATAACTCATTAGATTCATAAGAGCATCACATGTACTGCTGCCTTAGCAACAGCGGTGTGTCTTGGGCAAGATAACTTGACGAAACACAACCCTCTTCAGGTTGGTTTTAAATTCCCTGTTTCCCTTTTGACATCAAAGGCAAGAGATCCCAGTCTTCTCTGTTATTTAACTAAAGATAGATAGATTCATGCCTTTTCTAAGAGTATTAGCGCGAAGTGAACAAAAGAGAATCGGACGGGAATTGAACTCAGCTCACCGATTTCATTTTTCGCGTTGATAATCGTTATGTCACCCGTCCATCCAATTAATTTTGTGATATAAAAGCACTTATAAATTTAACATTATTAAAAAAGATTTGTAAAAATACAAATGCAAAAACGTGCAAAAATAAATTTATACAGCTATCATGGTTATCATGGCTTTTACAAATACAAAGCAAGCTGCATGGATTCTAATTATAAAATTACTCTGGCATTACTATTTTCGCGGAAACATATTTTAATTGCTGTCTGTAATTTGAAATAAGTAAGTTCGGCTCATCAGTTTGTCATAGAAAATTAACTGAGTTCTGTCAATGATTAAAGAAATAATTGAACATTTTGGTGAAACAATTAATCAATATTTTGGTTCATATTGTAATGGCTACGACGTAGAGCAGTTTTCTGATCACTCAGTGGAAGCAACATCACTGAATTCTTCAAATGCAACTTCTCTTATAAAAATGATTCATTCACATGATGCAGGTGACAGGAAAAATGTATTAGTCTCTGATTTTTCATGAATTGTTAAAATGTTAATGTGTTTTGCCTGCTTTTCGTTTGCAGAATGTACAGACATCAACCAGGGGCAACCAATATTGGAAACAGAAAACAATGTTAAACCTATTCTCTTTCACAAAATCTATAAAAACATTCTGCGGCAAGTAATTTCGAGTGTGCAAAGTTCAATAAATCTTGTGTCTACAATAACTAATGTATTTATATTTCCCAGGTTTACAAGGTAAGCTCTTTAGTGAACTGCCATAGGATTTTTTGATTATTTCTCTTTTAGGTGGTGAAAACTCCACTCCAGTAATCCACTATTAGTAATTGATTTAAGAACTACAGGCTTTTCGTATGCGATCTCGTACACCTACTGAGATTTTCACGATTATCTGATAAAAAGTTTATAAACTAGCCGATGGAATTTTCATTGAATTCAGCTCATGTCTTATGTTATACTTTAACAGATTCACTTATTTAATGGTCGCACAAAACATTACTCTGTGTGTTTATACACAGCAGAATCGTTAGAAATGAAATACGAATGTTTGTATTTTTTAGATTTCTAATTATTTCTCTGATTTAATGATTATTACTTAAAGTGTTTAAATGTTTACTCTGGACTTTCTTTTATTCCACACGTAGAATGTTTGGGGGGGGGGGTCAGCCTTGGTCGATCACAAAGGGAGGATTAAACCATTCCGTTTTGTTTGGGTGGAGGATGCGATCGTTAGTTCGATTTTTGTCCCTTTCAAAGCAAACCGAAAAATGTTCCGGTTTGATTCGCTCCTCCAAATCTATTGTCATGGCGCGTTTGTGAATTTGGCAACTTGACAATTCGGACTCTCTCCAATTTGGCTCTTACCGCTAATTTGTGTAGCTGTCGGTATTCTTTCATTGACTATGGTGATTTTAGAAGTCAACGACTAGATAAGGACTAAAATAGAAAAAAATTCAATAAAACCCCTGATTCAAACACTTCTCAAATTAGAAGGGAAATAAACATAATCAATGTTATTTTAACAAAACGATTAATAAATGAGATAGCTAATTAAATTCTAAATAATTAAATATACATTATGGCGAATCAAGAAATGCCAAATTGTTTCTGTGTTTTGAAAAGAAGATCGACGCAAGGTGAATAACGCTTACAGAAATTAGGATATTATTGTTAATTACATATAAATAATAATTTCTGTCTGAATTGCTGGGATGAAGAGTTATTATTTACAGTTGGACAACTTTCTTCATTTTGTTGTTATTAATACAATGTTTCGGCGTTATACCCTCCAGCCTTCTTCAGGTGAATAATAAGGCATTCGCCTGACTGTAAATAAGGTAAATTGTATAAATAATAATTAATAACGAAAATCGATCAAAAGATATTGCAGTGTGTCACCGTTAACTTATTTATAACGTGAAAGTTGAATCACATTGCTAGGTACAAATTCTTGCCAATTCTGTTTTGTTTACATCGCACTAATGCCCTTAAAAAGTATGAATCGGTCTTCCTTTAGCTATGAGCTAAACAATAAGATAGACTGGTGGCTCTTCAGTCTTAATAAGAGAACAACTGTGAATTACAAAACCAACATGAAGCAGTATGGGTTCCATCAGGCGATCTCGACTTAGATACACCGACTGCTGCTACGGCAGCAGTACACATGTTGCCTCTAAGACATTACTATCTTATTATACTTCCCCGAAACACAAAAATCTTCAAACCAGAAGTCATACGGTGTAATTGGCCCATATTTCTTTACAACTGCTTGCTTACAAATGCTGCAAGAGTTTGCCATTGATAACATACCACTGCAAATCAGACGAGCAGGGTATTTCCAACAGGATGGCGAACCGCATCATTTTGCCTGTATTGTTCGCGCTTGTCTCGATCACAGTTTCCCAAGTCATTGGATAGGTCACGACAGACCGTTAGCCACCACACCCCCCTGATCTGACACCCTGTGACTTCTGGTTATTGGGTAGGATAAAGGATCGCGTGTATAGCAAAAAGGTTAGAGACATAAAAATCTCAAGGAGAGAATAAAAGATGTAATATAAAACATTCCCCATGAAATGTGTGTCTATGCACTAAATTGTACTCTTGGTCGCAGGTTTTTGTGCATCAATTGTGCTGGTGGACAGGTGGAGACTGTTCAGTAAACCCTGAATAAATGATTTCTTTCATACTAGTGTTAACATAATTTTGACTCACCCTGTATTTCTTGTTATTTTTTTTACTCTACTACAAGAACTAATAATTTTTTTTTTTTTATTCCCACTGGGAAATATACTTAATGAAAAAATATAAATAGCTCAAGTCACATGTTGGCTCGGAGTTTTTATCCATGTGAAGATATTCAATAGTAGGAGGTGGTTATCCATTGAAGTGGGAGTTATATTGTTTTATGATTTGACGGATGGAAACTGAATCTAAAATGATTAGCTTAACCAGTCAAAATTATAACGCGGAAAATGAGAATAAAAACAATGAATTGAGTCAAATGATCGGTGAGAACGACCACAATAAAGTTAATGATAAATTATTATTATTATTATGTCGTAGATTTTATCTAGAGTCCACATCTATCTATCTATCTATCTATCTATCTGTCTTTGTCAGTTTATTCTTGGAATGTTTCTGTAAAGATTTCTGAATTGTTTGAATGACGCGAAAAGAATTGTTTATTGTTTTAATATATAAGAGAATTGTTGTTTGGTTTCATTGTTGCTCAATTTGAATGCTTATCTCATGAATATTAAAACGATTTTGATGTGAATCAAATCACAGAATTGTCTGAACGTTTGAATAGAAGTCAAAGAAAATGAATTTCGACTGATGCTCGAAAGAATCGAACGCGTAAACAAAAATAGACACTTCAATTTTGAAACCTGAATCTTTGTTCAGTGATCTAAATATATGGGGAAGATTATTTTAGACATTATCAGATTTTAAAACTTTTGTACTTTTGTATTGAATTCATCATATCTGCTATCTTAACTGTGGGATATTAAACTAAGCTGTATTCATGACATGAAGCAAATGTTTTGTAGATGATCTTTTTGGATTATCTTTTACTTCAAGAATGAAGATGAAGCCATTTTAATGAAGATTTTCCCAAGTTATAGAAATGACAAATTTCGAATGTCACAAAAATTTTAAATTTAAAGAGTGGAAGACACAATAGGAGAAAGGAGATACTTAATTTTATGGTATGTTTTCTCATGTGAAAGATACTGACTAAATCGAATACATTAACATACAATTGACAGAGTCTGTATGTAAACTTCACTTTCAATTTTATTTTTTCCTCATATGCAAATGATTCTGTTTCACGAGTTGTTTTGTTTGAATGATTATATAATGATAAATATTTTCGAAGAAGAACATTTTAATTTCAGTAAAAACTGTGAATAGAAGTAGCTTATCTGTTTTTTCTTTGTTTCCAGGTTGATTCCTTCTGGCATTTCTTCATTGCTTCATCCATTACTTCATGCACGTATTAATAACTTTCTCATTGCCTTCCCATAATTTATTTCGTCTGGTGTTGGTTGTTTAACTTATTCTGTATAGAATAAATACAGAATATATTCCTAAAGT
Source organism: Acanthosepion esculentum (assembly GCA_964036315.1). Lineage (NCBI taxonomy): Eukaryota > Metazoa > Mollusca > Cephalopoda > Sepiida > Sepiidae > Acanthosepion > Acanthosepion esculentum. The sequence goes on along the minus strand of OZ038500.1, from coordinate 39,765,837 downwards.
CATACGACATATCAGTATACACAGTACCAGGTTTGTTTATTATGCAAGTCAGTGTTTTCACAATAAAATTCGTCTTAAACCAACCAATGTTGGGAAAAGTTTCAGGATTTATTTATATTTATATGAGCAGTAGTGTGAGTTTTCAGCTTATATGGTCTTATTAGAAGTATTTAATATAACTTATTTGGAGGTGTGAACTTTTATTAGACAATTCACGTGTTTTTTTCAACGTATTGTAAATAAAGATGTATAATAGTAATATTGATATCTTTTTAAAACTTCAGATATGTAAAGAAAGTATAACCTCAGAAGAGAAACAAAATATTGTAAAGTGACAGGAACATAATTTTCGAAATTGCAAACATTTTGAACAGAGATCAGAAGAAAACAAAGTAAATGTAACTGTTTATAAGATAAGGACAAAAAATGATTATAAAAGTGACAGAAAGGACATTTGACAAATGTTAAAATAGCAGTAAGGAAGAACATTGGATTAAACAAAAAGAAAAGAGTTGAATGCATAGGTGTTGGAGAAAATATTAAAAAAACAATTTCTAAAGACATGAAAGCAATCAAACTACCTCTCTTAAGCATCACAGAGAAATGTGTATGTTTGGCGAAGGAGATGAAACCGTAATTCTCAACAGTAATTTTTAGCGATGAATGTAGGTAGAGCTACATTAGATGAGCCTAATGATTAGACGATATGTTGGGTCCATAACATAAGACATCAGTTGGAGAAGAAGATGGAGTAGATAGCAAAATTATAGATTTCTTCAACGGTACAATTGTGATAAGAAAAGTACAGATTTATTGGACAAGATGTTTTTGAGTGGTACGAATCAGAACCAGAAGCTTTAAGTTAAATAGAATATTCGTGCGCGACAATGCTCGATTACATCCTGGAAAACTGTCTGTTGTTTACCTTGTCAGAAAAGGTGTCAAAGATATTTCAAAATAATGGAATCTATATATATTAGAAGCCTATCATTAAAAGAGAGGCATGGGTGAATAGAAAACAACATTCAAAGACGATTACTGGTAAGCAATAAAGACAACCGTAAGCAAGGTTAAAGTTGAAACGTAAAAAATATAACCAAAGTTAATGGATAAAAAACTGATGAATGTCATAGAATGTTAAGATAGAATAAAAAACTTACAATTAATTCAGTCATATAACTTACTGTGCTGAACATACTTTGTTTGTTCAAATTTATTCAATTTTATGGATAATATAGGTAGATTCACGTAAATTAATATATATATATGTATGTGTATATATATATATATATGTATGTGTATATATATATATATATATATATATATATATAGTTCCGTGGGCATGTCAGCAGTACTTAGACACAATATTAATACAGTATGTATCCTCCTTGGACTTTAACACAGACCCGTACTCACGCATGTATAAGATTGTATAGACGGTGTTCTCTTGTACCTATTGACGAAATATAGTAAAAGTAAGTATGTCAACTAAGTGAGTCATTTGTCGACATGTAAATATTCAACGGGAAAGCAAGTATGGCTAGAGAAATTGTTGAACAAATTGCAGAACATGTTGAACACCACGGGCATCATGTAGGCAGGCATTATCCTACTGGAACCTCACATAGTCTTCATGTTGCAGGAATGACAACAAAACAGATTGAACAATGTTCTGGAATGTATGAGGAGGCTCTGTTTTCCCTCCAAAAAGAGCAATTGTGAGTGAGAGTTGTAATTTATGACACCCTACGATATGAGGCGATAGTATGTACTTTTGTCTTGTGGATGAATACATTCTGGAAAATATCGGTGCCTTGATCCATGTCGTATACACAAGGTAAAACCTACTGATTTCCTCATTGAACATAACAACACGCCATTCAGTCCCCTTCGACGACACTCTTGGAGACGTGCATGGCGGTATCGTAAAAAGAAGGCTGTCCGGAGGTGCATGAACTCGCAGTCCCGATACAAGTAAATGATTCCCATCGGTTCGTATTCACACGCATGGGGCCATATTTTATCGATAATTTAACGGCGAACATTTTTCACCTTGCATGCACACAATGTACCCAAATCAAAAACAACTTCGTTATTTACAGTGTTGCAATTTTTTTTTCCGCGATGTATTTATTTCTGTGACTTATATCCTTTGGATTTATTCATAAATAAATAAAAATATTTTACAATAAGTTTAAATGTATAAAATACCTGGCATTTCTAAAATAAGCTAGCAAAAAAAAGTTTTTGTTTGACTCATATATATATATATATATATATATATATATATATATATATATATATATATATCTTAATCAATTCACACCAAGTAAGGCAATGATGACACTAAGACGCAAGTGGCAACTGGGAGTTTGAGAGAATGAGAGGACTATAGAACGCACCGGAAATCCAATCCGAAACAGGAAACAAGAGTAAAACTTTTACTCCTGTTCATAAGACCGGGGAGATCTTGAACATTTTACGAACATCCATTGATAAATTTTAATTTTATCTTGAAAACTAATGACAATCGAAATGTGAAGGAACGTTTCTTTCAAACTATTGGTTAGCTTTTATGATAAATATGCATCTAATAAATTCTTTGTGTATTCGGTGAGACAATGTTTAATAACAAATGTAAGAATAATTATCCCGAAATATCGAAAATTGAGGTTTTATATTTGTAACAAGGAATAATAATAATTCATATATTTGAATAGTAATGAGGAAAAAAGAAATTAGTCTCCTTTTTTAAATAAGGTCTAAAAATCTATAAATCCTAAATGTATAATCTTGATAAAATTATCCTGAAGTAAAAAATCCCATGAAGATAGTTTGTGAAATATAATTCTTTTCTTCAATTTTATTATTCTTTTTTCTTCAATTCTTTTACTTTCACTCTGAAAGTTGGCAACAACATGACGGTAATAAACCGACTTTAAATGATTGCTTGCGAAATATGAACTGTGACAAATATATTCCAACAATTAAAACATTTTTATTAGGTTTTAAATAAAGTTAAGGAGACATTGAATGGGTCATTTTTTCAAAATTTTACTTCAACAATATCATTAAAAAATCCATGGTTAGTAACAGAATTGGTAAATTTGAGTATAAAGCGCGATTTAAACGTTAGATTGATAGCTATGAACAAATATCACAATTTGGCAACAGCAACTGGTTGAAGTAATAGTATTGTGAATGATATTTTCTTTTGATTATCCTGAAGACTGACAATAAACCAATGCTAAGTTTTTTGAAATGTCTTCAAAGATATGACCCAACGTCTTAACCAGAGGAATAAAAGGAGAGATATTTTTGAAAGAAAAAACAGTTATGGTATTCGTTGCATGATGTTAAAAAACAACATGAATTGTAAATTTTCTCACAATCTCTCTCTCTTTAAATCAGTTGTATAAATGAAAAGATTCTGCTTTGACCGGAAATATTTTCGTATTTGCCTCAGGCTTTTCTTTCTTCGTGCGACGGTAAAACACAAAGATAGTAGAAGTTAGTTAGATGTCTCCAATACTCTGTGAATTTACACATGAATTTTCAGTCTTTGTCTCTTGTATAATTCCAAGAGAGACAAATAAACCTTATGATTTAATATACTGGTTTCTAAAATGCCATATACACGTGAGCTTAAAATCTATTCTAATATATAATATATATATTAGAATTCCAGTTGGCTTCGTTACATTCACTTACGCGCAAATGCCCCTTGAGAAAGGTATGAATCTACCTCTCAGTTGTGGCTTAATTAGGAAGGCTTTTATCTCTAAATCATTATTATTTTTAAAAAATCTTGGAATCTAAAAATATTTCTTGGCTTTAAATAACCTTCAAGCCGTAGAAAACGAATTAATCACTCAAAATATGTGTTACCATTCAAGGACTCAAAAACTCACTCAGGTGTACAAATTTAAGAACAGTGTGACACAGAAATCCGAATTCCACGCATAGGAATAACGAAGGATACTTTTACTGAAGAATGTATTAAGAGGTCTAAATGTTCTGTTCTGATATGTAGTATCTAATGTCCTTTATAGCAGAGAATATTGAGAATACTACGCATAGAGTGTGTGATAAATGAAGGCTGCTGCTGCTACCAATGTGAAAGCGAAAACTGAAATGTTTCAGATACGTAATGAAAAAAGAAGGGTTGGAGAATTGAATATTCACAGAACACATTAAAATCAAGCTGAGAAAATCAAATTTCAGCAATTTGCTAACAGAACAAATACTACAAATACGAATAGGTATTGAAAAGGAGTAAGAATTGCTTATAACAACAAAAGATAGGAAACTGTGGAGAGACATGACTGTCCACATGCTGAAACAACGTGACGCATAGAGAATTTGTTAGCAATCATTAAGCTGTCGTATTCGTAAGATTACTTACCACCAAGTCAGAAGTTCAAATCAGGGCAGGGCTTAATTACAATTTGGATACAGCGTAACGATTATAGGCGCGAAAATGGAATAGGCAAGCCGAGTTAAAAAATAATCAGTCTAGGCTCTTGCACTTCACTTCACATAAATGCCCTTGAGAAAGACATGAATACCTCTCTTCTCCAGTTATGTGTAACATACTGGGCATACTGAGTTCTATATCTTTGATAGGCCAAACAGTCGCATTCAAAACAGTGGAGAAGGCAACATTAAGCCACTCTACTATATTTCCAAGGATCAGTCGGGATAATGCACAGTTTACAGATAAGAACGAAAAAGAAGTTGTAGAGTGTCATGATCATTTAAAATATGTTATTGAAGAGCTATCATGTAAGTAGGTTAAAGGGGAGTCAAAGAAATTAAACTTCTGTTCTCTTCTCGCCTCAATTCTTAGAAGCACATAGACTATGACAGAGATATCAACTAAAGAGTAGACAATCACAGCCTTAACTTTGTTAGAGAAAAGAAATGCAATTGCGGCGGAGATAAAAGTTGACACTGTCAGAGATCACTGCTAGTGCCTTTCTTTTTGTATCAAGTTAAACTCCTATATTATTGCGTGCTGTCATCATTATCAGAAAACGACACCAAGTTGATTGGGTGTAATTGTAATGGTGACAAGATTGGAGGAGAAGTGAAAAAAACCATTTACGTCATTATTACACGCGAGCTAATTTGTGAACCCCATGTGGGTAAAGAAAACCTGGATGAACAATTATTTTATCGGTATTTCTCAGAAAGATGACATATTTTTTGCATAAAAAGGACTGCTTATTTGAAAATTCAATTGTTTCAATTTTTAGTGCGTGTTGTAAAATGTAAAATAAATAGAAATAATAAATAATAAAGCTACAAACTTATAACAGAAATGTATATGATGATAGAAATCTTGTAGACGTCATTTGAGGATAACAAATTGTTTTCTTTCAGATTATTGATTTTTTATTGTTTACAGCTTCATATATTACATGCTATATTGTTTGGATTAAATATATGGCTGTAGTTTTTACTTCAAAACAAATGTTCAGCAACTTCAAATTTTCAGCAACATTTGATCGTTGCCAATTCTAAACTTGACAGGGAATGAAAATCGCGATTTTATAATGATACAAAACAATTTTTCCTGGAAAATAAACTTGAGAAAAAACAAAACAAAGAAAAAAAAGTTTTCAGAACTATTAATAAAATTAAGAGAAGAAATGAACATTCACAATTTTTTTCCTTGTTCTTCTATTGTTCACTACATGAAATTTTATTACGCAAATCATTGTATTCACAATATCTGTGACTAACCCACTACTACTATGTGCCATATTCCTGCAGGACGTTGGTGATATTGACTCTCCACAATTTCCTGTCCTTTGTAGCGCTTAGTAAATTTTGTCTTTTTGCTATTTGCCCTAATCCTTGTTCCGCTATCCATTTACTTAACCTCGTTAGGTAGGTTATTGTGACACTATTTAGCTATGGTAACTGGCTAACCAAATAACCATAGAAAGTAAAACAGAAAATAGACATTCTTAAAGCGAAAAAAAGAGCTATAACGAAAGATAGACTGATCGACGTTAAAACAAAGATTTTAATTTGTTTGCAAAAAAAAAAAAAAAAAAAACGCGAAGAAGCCACGTGTGCGATCTAGCCAAATCGAGTTATCGCCGAGGGAGATAGAAAGAAATGCAAATATGGAATTATCGGCCAAAACACGTGCCGATACAGGCAGGAAGATCCAATGTTAATTATCTTTCCAAGATATCGTTTCATTTCTTTTCTTGGATACAGGCGAAGAGAAGCAATGTGGCAATTATAAACTTTTGGCATTGTCTCGATATATGTGAGAGGATTGTTATCATTTACTTTGCCAACAGACGCTAAGACGACGAATGGCAATGTGGCAATTGTAAACTTTTGACAGTCCCCAGAAAATAGTGGAGAATTGAGATTTGACGAGATAAAAAGAATTTGGTTTCTTAACAGGTCAGGGATTCCATGATAAAACTGACTTGGAGTAGGGAACCAGATGGCAAACTTTGACAGTGATTAATGAGATGGTAAGAGTGTGGGCTAAGTGAATTTTGGGTGGCCCCAAAAGAAAGGTATGATAAGAATTAATTGGCAATCTGGTGTTCGTAAAAATTTTGGCCGATGGGAAAGGAAAATTTTGTAAACAAAAATTCTAGATTATAATTTTAAGGAGGCCAGCTTAGCCACACCCGCACTGTCGAGAGATCATTGGTCGTATGGTAGCATGGTGATGGGCGGAGGTGAATGGACGAAAAAGGCGGAGAACACTGAAAGGATTGGTATGAGATATCAATGTGAAGCTTTTTTTCATCTGGGAAGAGATTGTTAAGCATTCACTTCCACAGAGAGAGGCTGATATTACGTAATAGTTCAGTACTATTTTTTGTTTCTAACGAATTCTTTTGTTTCTTAATACTTTACTTAGCTTTTGGAAGGCATCGTTCGCTATCCCAATGTACCTTCTGATTTCAATGTCGCCCTTTCCATCCTCTGTTAAAACACTACCCAGATATTTAAATTATTGTACTTGTTTGATTTTGATATCTCCATTCGGAATTTGCATCTTGGGTTGTTCCTTTTGTTAGCAGCCATGCATTCCGTCTTCTTGCAATTGACATTTAGCCCTTTCTTTTCGCTTTCCTTTACTACTTTCAATAATTCTTTTAGTTTCGTTTCTGTGTCTGCTATCAACACTGTGTCATCTGCATAGCTTTTGTTGTTAAGATTGTGGCCGTCATCAATAAATCCTGGTAGGACTCCTAATTCTCCCAGTCTGGTGAAAAGGCACGTCCTTCTCTTACATTCATTTCTATTTTTGTATATTTACTTTTTTCAATCAGTATGCAGGTTGTTTGTTGCCAGTATAGGTTCGGGATTATTCCTCCCGAAATAAGTCAAGTTTACCTAATGTAATTGTTAAACATATTTAGGATATATTTATATTCATATGAAAAATATAGCTTGTCTGTTTTTCATGGAATTATTTCCACGAACCTATTTTTGGGAGTAAAATTTTATTATGTAACACAAGACATATTGTATTGTAAATAAATGCATATAATTGTATAGTGATTGATATTTATTTTTATATGATAAATATTTTTAACAAATGAATTTCAAAGGACTTATCTTTACGACTGCGTTTAAGTTGTGCTTAGATAAAACAAGCGGTCTATACGCAAAACTTAAAATCAGTCGCTAAGATAAATCCTTTGAACCTTTTTTCATTTGTTAACTGTTGTTACGCTAGTTTTCTTTCTTTACAAATAACTGATATTCTTTAAACGCTTTACATTCTAGTAACTTTACGTGTTTTGTCAGGCGTTGACAATTTTGTATTTTTCTTCTTCTTCTTCTTTTTCTTCTTCTTCTTCTTCTTCTTCTTCTTCTTCTTCTTCTTCTTCTTCTTCTTCTTCTTCTACTACTACTACTACTACTAATTATTATTATTATTATTATTATTATTATTAAGGATTGCCATTTTTTCCTTCTGAGAAATACACAACCGACAAGAGTTAAGAGACGACAGTATTTTAAGCGTTAGTCGTGTATGGAGAAAAATTATCGGTCCAGACAAAAGTTGACGATAATGTCAAGATAAATGTAGAAAATTACTGTATCTTCTAGGCAAAGAGTTTTTTGAGTTGTACAAGTCACAATCAAAAGTTTTAATGTAAATGGTATATTTCTACAAGACAATGGTCTTTCACGTTCTGTAAAGCAGCCTATTATCCAGAAACGTTTCAAAGATACCAAATTAATAAAATGTCCCTCAGCCTTTCTCGATATTAATTCAATAGAAAACATATAGTCAATCATTAAAAGAGACTTATATGAGAATAGGAAACAATATTCAAGTAAAGATCTTTGGGAAACAATGAAAACTGCAGCAAGTAAAAATAAGTCGAAATAGTAGCAAAGATAAATAGAATGAGCAGCTGAAATCCTGATGAATATCAAGGAGCCAATATTAACACGTAAAATAATAATCATTACTTCAGATATATAGTGTAAACCTGTAGGGATAGAATAAGAAAAAGATCACTAGTTCAAAACAAAACAAAAAATAACTCCAGAAAGTTGGCAAATCATTTTGTTTTACAATAAAGAAATAAAAATAAAAAGATAAGGAAAAAATAAAGAAATAAATAAAAGCGGCCAAAAGGTTATCGTTCCTAAATGCAGATAAAGAAAAAGGGATTATCAAACGAGTCATTTCTGGAAGCAATCAAAATCAAGGATTGAAAGACATCCAACACGAGAACTTTCTGATAGGAACTATTTGAATATTATTGTATATATTATTTTGGGAGATATATTTTTTTATCAGTACATATGTATATTTGTATTAATTATCATTTCATGCATTTTTAAAGGCCATAAATTGGTATATATTTGAATTATGGATGTTATCCGAAGATAACCAACAGTAAACCGTTATTTTGGCGACTTCTGCAATAACAGATCACATCAATTCTCAGACCCCCCACAAACCAATTATATATCGTATTTATAAATAAAACTATGTTTCAGTTAGTTTGTTTGTATAATAACATCTTATATAACCGAAATAATTTATTATGATTATTTTTTAAATAAGGATAGATATAAGCTAAAATATTCATTCAGCTTTCCAAAGGCTGACATTCTTGAACAGTTATATAATTGAACAAAGTGAGTATGCTCGTAATTCCGTGACACTATCTTGTTATGGACTCTTTCACCGCACCAAACCACATCGCAGTATACCTCACCCACGAAAACACAAATACAAACGGTGCACTGGTATCAATGTTACTATGTAACAAGATAACGAAAGACTTTGAAGATTTTATCAGAATACCTACTATCCACTTCGTATATACAGACTGTACCAGGTAAAAAACGGAATTGTCCTTCAAGGAGTTCCAAATGTTTTCGCCGATTTAGATAGAGCAGTATTTGCCTTCTAAGCTTAATGGTTAGGCTTGATTCAGGCCAGCACCAGAATCAGTGAACGGGAATCCGTTGGTGCCTCTAGATCGGCGCTCAGTGATCGGATTAATTGGTTAAAATTCTGTGAGTCGAATCCTTGAGAACAGGTGGATGACGATTTAAGTAGAACGTGCTTCTCTTGTGCAATTCATCAGAATGTGCTTGGAGAATTTTGAAGAATCAAGTCTATCCGGGCAATAGGGAAAGGCAAATTTGAGATTAAAGGAGATTAAAGGAAGAGACAGAAATATTCCAGTGAGTGAGAAAGTAGGGTGCTCTCTTCTGTGATAAAAGGGCTTTGTCCAAAAGATTCATCTCATCACGAAAACAGAGTACCTTAACAGTTGACTTTTATTTCCAATAATACAAGGCAATTTATGAAAAGATGTCTTCTTAGCACCACGAATAAATTGGAGATATCGTAAAATCCTTACATTCAGATTCTGTTGAGAGAGAAAGTGAGAAAGAGAGAGACGGAGGATTTAGAGGGTGGAAGGCAGAGGAGGGTGTGAGAGAAAGGAACAAAGCAAATGGGTACATTTCTTTCTTGAGCAGACGAAAGCGTTGAAATATTTTCTCTTTTGAATCGACATTGTTGAAATGTCTTCCTCACGCACCACATTACATGTAGCTAACTCTTTGTCAAACTACTGATGACGTATTCTTTGTGCTAACGAGAAGAGTAACTGATTTTACTGGGAAATCGTAAGTAACCCAGGGACCGATGCTAAAATTTTTTATAGGTGATATTCCATATTTTACGTCGAGCTAACTGATGTTAGCAAATGCACTTTCGCATTTAGACATAAACGAAATCTAAGCTCGTCATTACAGGAAGGTGCCGTGACTATTATAATATAAGGTTAATGATAAAGGGCAAGGTATTCCATCTGTTTGAGAACATTCATTGCTGCAGAGGCTAGGTAAATAGAATTCATTAAACATCACTGAGTGGATATTTACGACCAGATTAAAGTGTAGGTTAAAGCTACAAAAGTTAAATTGCAATTCTTGTTATAGGAATAGGGAGCGCCATTAGTTAGTGTATTGCGAACTGAGGACGAGAATAGTAACTGCATCAGAAAACATTCACAGAGTTGTTTGAAATAGCTGGAGCAAGGGGTTTCGAGTCAACTAATGGTCAGACATCAAAAGCGGTAAAGGCTTTTTTATAAAAACTCTTATAGATGGATATTGTCAACATTCTCATTACCAAGATATCCAAGAAGCTTTGAAGAATTTGGTAGTTGGCATTTATTAACATTGACGCATTGGCAATGAATTAAGGTTGGCCTCGCCGACGAAATATGACTCTTCCATAACCAGTTGTAAATGTGAGAATTACAGGTATACAAAGTTAAAGCTTCCAAGGTTACCGGCTACGAATATGAAGCTGACACCTGAAGAAGGTTAAATGTACATTGGCTGAAACGTTGTGAATATAAAAACGAAGATATTGATCAGAATAATAAAGTATCTAAGTACCGGTCCTTTTGAGCTAATTCATTCGCTAGCTCCCTCTCTTTTATTTTAACGTGTACAGACACACGACACAAGAAGCCGTAGAGATACCTTACCACACAATCCCATCTTAACTATGGCATGAAACTTCTTAACTCTCCCAGACTTAACTTTGACCAAATGGCCGATGACAAGGAAATGAATCTTGCCGACTGTAAATAGGCGACTCCAGACATTTTCCCGAATGTCTTTTCATGATAATTTGACATTTCTTATATTTAGTCGTCTTTACTATGAAATTTAACTTATTTATTTTTTGAAAGTAAAACACTATTAATTTATTCTCCTATGCCCTACCATATACTCTGATTTTTTTCGTTTTCGGCCCACTGGCTGGACAGCGTTAACGGGCTTTGAAAAAGTTTGTAGTTTTTTTCTCTCACTCTCTTTTCTCTCTAGGTCATCATGGCACCTCATTGAACTTCCCTCACCTATCAAGTGACTTCGTTTTTGTTTACCCCCCACCTCTCTAACCCGTCCAACCCATCGTATTTGTTTTCTGAAATCGTACGTATTTCTAGAGTTTGCCAAACTTTTACTAAATGACCACTGATTCGATCGTAGCAAGATTAATATGAAATTCCAATTGTAAGGAATCAGAAATCCTTCTTCATGTCCTTTGGAAATGGAATTATTTTGGGACCTGTCAGTTTAATGTGTTAGTTTCAATCGCGTAATAGTCTTTTAATATTGGGTAATCGGACTTATACTAAGTTAAAACTTAAACATTTTGTTCTCTTCTTCTGCCTCTCTACTAACTCTGGCACATAAACCTTTTACTCGCAAACAGATTGGAGTTGGGGGAGGGTTAAATAAATAGAGTAAGTATTCCAGTGTCGGAATATCGACGACTACACCGGTTACCCAACTCCATGTTCTTGCGAGTGAAGCAGCTTGTTAGCAAGCCAGTAAGACGAAAAATAAGACCTAAAAAAGAGCAGGAGTACTCTTGATGAGTCAACGGCTAGCTAACAAGAGGTGGTATCTCCATAAACCATCGTGAGAAACCATTCCACTATTAATCCCAAGAAATATCATGGTAAATAACACACGCGTTATGATACCTAACGGCGTGAAGGGGGTTAAATCTATGGGAATTAATTCCCCACCAGTAAGGACCAACATGTAAACTAAGAGGGAAACTACGGAAACTGAAGAAGCTTAACGCAGCTCCCAAATTGCAATACAGCAAACTCCTGAGCGATCCGGACCTGAAGAAATATGAACAGTGTGAAAAGAAATAGAGTGTGTGCCGAAATAGAGAGATTGATCACCAGAGACAAAAGAGATATGCATAAACAAATAAGGGAACTAACAGGGCAGAAGACATGCTCGTCAACAGGCTGCATAAAATCCAAGGATGGAACGCTCACATTGGAGAAGGAAAAAATATTCATCGCAAGAAAGAATATATTGTAGAACAACCGGCAATAGACAGAATTCCCGACGGGCGAGAAATTCTAAAAACCGAAGTAGAAGCGGCACTGGCCAAGTTGAATAGAAACAAGGCGGCAGGGCCAGACGGAATTGTAACAGATATACTGACAGACTTTGATGATTTGGGAATAGACAAGATTACAGAAATAATAAATGAAATCTACAACAGTGGGGATATACCGGAAGATCTAAGCAGATCTATTTTCATAGCACTGTCTAAGAAACCAGGCGCAAACGAATGTGAACTCCACCGAACAATCAGCCTAGTGTGCTACATAGCAAAACTCATATGTATAAAGCGCGTGGCAGAATCAGGCCACAGATAGGACGAGAACAGTGAGGGTCCGTAAAGACACCAGAACAAAGAACTTGATGTTTATGCTCAGAATGTTACCAGAAAGATCAATACAAATGCAGAAGGACGTGCACCTATATTTTATAGACTACTCAAAGGCATTCGACAAAGTACGCCACAAAGATCTGTTGGAACTGCTTATTAACCTTGACATATCACAATAATCAAAAACCTCTACTGGCAGCAAACCGCCTGCATAATGATTAAAATATGAGTTCAGCAGATATATAAAAATAGAAAGGGCAGTAATACAAGGATGTGTCTTCTCACCGGATTTATTCAACCTATACAGCGAGACAATTCTGAGAGAACTGGAAACCCTACCATGATTCATCATTGGCGGCAACAATCTTAACAACATAAAATATGCAGATGACACAGTGCTGATAGCAGACACGGAAAGGAAACTACAAAAACTTCCTACAGAATGTAGCGAAGGAGAGCGAGAAGAATGGACTATTCATAAACTACAAGAAGTCAGAATGCATGGTCATCAGCAAAATGAGCCCGAAATGCGATTTGTCAAATCGGGAACACTAAAACTGAGCAGGTTCGGAAATTTAAATATCTGGGAAGTGCAACGCTGAGATCCGAAGACGTACTGAGATGGCTAAAGACGCATTCCAAAAGCTAGACAGAGTATCATGTGACAGGAGGATTTCGTTGGTAACAAAGAAAAGAGTACTGAACTGCTACGTGATTTACGGCAGCGATGCTGGACGATCTCCTCAAAGATGAAGAAGAGGCTCGAGGCAACGGAGGTATGGTTCTAAAGAAGGATGCTAAAGATATGGACCAAACACGTGAGCAACGATGAGGTTTTGGAGAGGATACAAACAAAGAGGGAACTTATACTTAATATCAGGAAGAGGCAACTGAAATTTATAGGATACGTAATGAGAAAGGACGGTTTAGAAGATCTGATACTCACAGGACGGATAGAGAGAAAGAGGGACAAGGGAAAGCAACGCGTGATATACTTAACGGGCTTAAGCAAGTAGATAGCAAAATAGGGCCTGGGAGAAATAACAAAAAGACAAAACTTATTGAGAGATACAAGGAGCAGGAGGGAATGGAGACCCAGGATCGCTTACGTCCTGAAAGAACACGGCACATAAAAGAAGATTTACTTGGTGAAAAATAAATCTTCTTTGTGTTTCATCGCTCAAAACCTTTAGATGTATGAAACATTAATATCAATTGACTTCTAATCTCATTGTTTTGTCTGAAGATGACGATGCAAAAGCTCACTTTTCAAGCAGGTAAATGTCAAAATATAAAACTTAATCGCTCAAGTTGATTATTCTTCATGTTCTTGGGGAAGGTACTAACCTCAAAAAGACAAACTATACAAGCTCATGCATCCGTGCATGAACATAAAATGGTTGGCAAAAAGCGTGATTCAAACTTTCCAGAAGGTCTGCTAAAAATAAATGACCTGTCTTAGAAATCTGTCCAGTGATTATACGTTATTTAGCCATTAGGAATCAATAAGTTATAGGAATGGACAAGTTGAGAATGATCTGAACCAGAAAGTATAGCCTTCATCATTTTCAATTGTTGATAATTTTTACTAAAACTGCAAATTTCTCCCTTATTATTCATACCTTACTTAAAGGTTTTGTTAAATCGAATCGACTTTGAATGCCGAGGAGGAATTATCCTCAAGTTTAATGTAGTACGGTACATTTTGTATGCCTGTTTACAAATAGTTAAATCTGCATCAAATTTTGTGACCCCGCTCCGCAAACAAACGTCTGCGATTGTTTATGGAAACTCTTTACTATAATTATTTTGGTATCAAACGCACATACGAACGTTTTGCGATGAGGATGAGCGTTCTGGACAAACATTGATCAGATTGATACCAGGAAACGTGAAACAAGTTCTATTCACTTGTTTCTTTCTCTTTTTAATCATTTCACCACAAGCAAGGCCATAAAGCCACTAAGACGTAAGGGGTTACTCAGTGTGAGAGAATATGTGAAAAAGAAAGGCATTTTTAAGGAGAGAGAATTAAAGAACTGGAATTAAGAAGACAGAATATAACGATTGACATCGCATTTAAATGTTTGAAGATCAAAGTTGACTGGAAAGTAAGAAGCCATAAGACAGTTTCATAAGCGAGAAGTGCGAGAGAAGAAACTGTTACTTACGGTAACTTCTATCTATTTCAACAGTAAAATGATGAAACCTTGTCGCCAATCTAATAGTACGCTTAAATTCATAAAGTCTAGATACCAAAGAGGAAAGCTCATCAGAACAATCCTATGGAAATATAGAAAAGGCACAGGGGTGCTACGTTACGGCGGTAGGAAAGTGACTGAAGTCAAGATGCCAGGTCAGGACCAATAAGATTACAGATTCTTTGTATTTTATCAAGAATATCTAAATACGTAAGAGAAGCACCAGACCAGATGTGGCAGCAATATTCAATGCATAGACAAATGGTAGACTTATAAATGTACCGATATTTTGATTTCTTTTTATAATTTGTCACTCTTCTCCCCGTCTCTTCCTCTCCACTTCTTTCTCGGTCGTTAGCTTTGCTTCCTGGCCATCCGGCAAAAGTCTAGTGTGAATACCTCTATGTACGTTGTGTACCGTAGTTAAGAATGAATCATTTTCAACTTACTTCCGTGATAACTTTTGTCGCTTTGCGTCCAAGGTCAACGTTGAAATCAAGATGGAATACGAACGCCTTCAATAAAATGCACAACTGTTGATAACTCTAATAGCAGGTTTATTGAATTTAAAGAAAAACTGTTTGAATAAAATGTATCTATCATTTACCGCAAAATCAAGTTCTCTACTGCCGAGTGGTGATTCGAAAAATTTAGTAACAAATGCTAAATTAATAAACAGACAGTCGACACTCAATCAATTCTTCTGTCATGCGCGTGTTTGTGTTTTCGCTCCGGCCACGAGAAATGCGACCGTAAATCTGTCGGTTTTCTTTGTTGGGACAAATTTTCCGTGAGTGTCTCTCATGTGTCTCTCATGTGTCTCTAATGTTTTCATTCCAGTCACAGAAATACGCGTGTTTTTCTTACCGAATTTAACATTGGTATATATAAATTCTCCACCCCGACCATCTTAATCTTAGGAAATATTGTTAATAAGCATGGCATGCTTCGTTTTTAGAATAAGTTTGGAAATTATACAAAAATCAGATTTCTTTTCTTTGTCTAGAATAATCTGGTTTCAATCCCTTCTGCATGAACATACACGTTTTGGGTAGATAGTATAATGTAAACAAACCCCCGAATTTAATTTTTCAGGACTAAAGAAATTCGGGCAACACATTAATCATCTTCTTATTGGCAGGAAGTGGATAGAGTGGGGGACATTGGTTTTTCTATTGTGTTTACTGAATTTTGGCTGGTTAATTCTGGGTCCGATTCTCAGTGGAATCGTTTTTAAATTCATTTTATTATTTTAAAAGATAATTTTTAACTTCTTTCTGTTTACATTTTTTCTCACCCCATTCTCTTGATAATGTTAATACTTATTATCCAATTAGTAGTCCCTCCAAATCACCATCCTGCAATTTCATGCAACGTTCAAACAAGGCCAGTGTCTTGCTACACAAGGTTTTCAGTGTGAATTGTTTATTATTATTATTATTATTATTATTATTATTATTATTAAGGACGATTTTTTCTACTAGTTGCATCTTTTCACTCACTGTCGTTATTTGACAGATGTCTTTGTCTTTCTTTTCGCCTGTATCCTGTTTCCAGCGTTACCATGATTTCATGCAAAACTCACTTTTCCAATTTTCTGGTATTATTATTTAAATTTCATTTTTAAGAATTTGTTTTGTTTTTCACTTTACTAACGGAGTAGTACAGCTTCTGTATTGACTGATGTATTTGTGGGCGGTAAAATAAAATTACTTTAAGAGTTAGGTGGAATTCTGCTATCTTTTATATAATAAGAAATTGAACGGCTAGAAATCTCCACCCCCCCCCCCCATTATAATAATGAAGATATATTCTTTATTTTATTTCGTTCAGACGTAATTCAAAAATCTCAAATTATTTAATTCTTTTATCTTAATTTTTTTTCTTGTCTGTAAGAAATTAAGGAGTCTTTGAAAACATGGTTGACCAAAATATTTCCTCTTGCAATGAAATTAAATTCGTCTAAAGCACTTCATTTATAATATCAATCCAATGCTTATGTGAAACGAATTGCTTAAATTTCTAAAAATAAAACAAAGAATATTGATGAAATTAAACCGATTTGATAATAGGAGATTGCATATAAGAAGACTTTTATTAGTCAATTGACGAATAAAAGTATTTTCACTTGCTGTGAACACTTAACTTGTTTTAAACCTATCTTAATCAGAATATCAATTGTCGAGATAATCAAGAAATACCTTCATTTTTTTAAATTAAGATAGAAAGATTGGTGAATAATAAAAAGTAGTGGATGGATAAGAAGTAACTAACTAAATATGCCTATCACATAGATGGCGAAATACTGAACAGTTCTCAAGGTGTTGTAAAGAGAATACAAAAACAGCGTTGTTGTTTCCAATAGGTTTCTCCTAACTCACTACTGATTGGTTGATTGATACGCACAATAGGTATTTTTTTTTATTATACACGACTTTTCATGTAGAGTTGTTAAATTTGATATGCGTACTTATTGAACCTAGGGAAAAGTTTTAACGCAAAATAAATGGATTCTTTTTCACTTTAAAATGTGGTGTTTACCTCTTTTCTATTATATGGATTTATCTTTTACAGTGACAATTATAGTTTACTACTAGTTCGTGTAAGACTATAATTTTTATTTTATTATTAATGTTTGAACAAGAAAATATGTTTGCGCTTTTCATTTTCAGAGAACAACTGATCCCTAAATATATTTATCCACATTTTATATTATTTCTTCATTGGAAACTTACCAGGAACAAATGATATATATTTTTTCATTTAGGTCTAAAATCTAAAATCATTCCTGTCCATGATCAGTGTTGATGAAAATAAATCTTGAAGCATGTGAATAATAACAATAATACATCCTTGAGAGACAACAACTTTGTAAAGTAGACATTTTTAATTATCTGTTTTGTTCACTTTAGCTTAAGAAGTTATTTAACACCACATTTCAGGAGTAAGGAATAGATTTACTCTCGGGATTTCCAGTTGCAACCAAGTTTTGAATTCCTACCCGGTGTAGACGTTTACTTTAGATAGTACTCTATTAAAATACAGAAAACCATTTTCAATATGTTCATAAAACCTTTTTATATATACACAAAACTTACTTGATACAAGAATATGGGCGTATGGAGACTATTTAGTTATGGGGATAGACGTAGGGGTTAATATTCTTGAAAATTTAAGCAAGTGCCAATTTCTAAAGTGTCTTTTTAATAATTTATCATTTTCGATTATTTTCTGTCTTTCTTAACAACAAAGAATATCAATTGTTTTATCAATGTATTTTCCAACAGGCACATTAACATGACTTCTATCAATATTTAGTACTGTTTAATCGTGTTTGGTCTTTTTACTCGTTAACTATGACTTCATTCATCCGGAACGGTTTTGCCGAATATGTTTGCATCAGGTGTGATGACAAAGATACTAGCATATTTTTGAAGACTGTCAATACACCATGAAAATCATATTTTTAATCTGACAAATGCGTATGATCCGTGACAAACTTTGTATTTTGTCTTAAGGAGATCAGAACCACGATTTAATACAACTCGTTGATCGTTCCTATTTGACACATCCTGATTAAGGATGATAGTGCCGAATGCATAAAGTATGTCTTTAAGTAATGATTCCATTTCCACAATAACCTGAAATAATAATCTGATGCAAGTATTTAGCAGGTTTATCTAGTGGAACTTCCAATGATAATTCACAACCCAGGCTTTACAATCAACACGAGACCTTGTTTTCGTAGTGGAACTTGATTTATTGAATGAGAATCATCTGCCTTTTCTGCAGTTTATTTTTCCAGCGCCCCATTCCCGAGTAAAGTTCTGAATAATTCATAGAGAAAACGACTTTTAGTGAAAAATGGTGCATGAAATCCGATGAAATGTTTTTCCTTTAATGATGGATATGAGGCATGTTGCGATTGAATTGATTTTGAAGTTAAGATATGCGGAACCAATTCCCAATTTCCAAACTCAAATAAATTTGACAGTTAACTCTTAGAAATAAGAGCGCTCTGAGTTAATCCCGATAGACCTGAAAATATTAATAGGGAGGGATTCTTAAAAGTTATTTAATGTTAAGAATGTTGGATGATTATTAATCAGGAATTGATTTCATATAATTATTAATTTGTTATTCTTTCAAAATCTTTTTGTCCAAATTTTTCTTTTACTTCACTCGAATTTTTCTCACTGTTTTGTCGATTGTTGGGAAGGGACTGTAACTAGCATTTGCCCCACCTCTCAGGCCTATGTAAAAGAGCATCTTATGTTTGGATAATTTCTATTTTATCATTGTGATATTTTTCGCTTCTGAAAGCAGTTAAACGAGGTTGAGTAAAAGTGAAGGTATAAAAGCCCACAGTGTTGCCATTCTGACGAGATCCAATGTAATTTTCGATGATTCTACATATTTTCCTTGCTAAGTAATTTTTTTTATTTACTGAGGCAAGAGAAAATCAGTGCATTGTACACTGTTTCTCTTTTATTCTGGAATAGCATTTCGATAATCCATTAGACTGTAAAATGAATGACTTTAATTTAAGCCTCAAACAAGACACGAAGGTTCCAAATCTGACAAATGTCAATCACTTTCCTCTATTTCTCACACGTGCTGGTACGGAAAACGACCCTCGCGTAATTCTAGCCTCTGTTTTTTGTCAGTGGTAAGTAATGCTTCATCATCATGCCATCGTTTTAGCCGATGGTATTGGTCACAATCAGAGACAAGGAAAATAACACCGCCATTAATTATACTTTCTATACAGCACGAAAATATATTTGAAACGTAATATTTAAAGGTTGATGAAGGTTAATATTGAAATAAGTAAGCAAAAGTGATTTGATTTATTTGTTTACTGTAGCAGGAAAAATCAAACAGGGTCTCACTTGTGTTTTTGAATATCCGAGTTGTTTTTTTTTATTTAACAAAAGTCAGAATTCCATATCACTCTGATACAAGAAGGAAAGCGTGTATAAATGCGGATAACTTGTAGGTCTTTGAGTCTCCAGAGCTGATGTGTTGCGTTTGGAAGTGTCTTCATGGTGTTTGTTTCTGCTGCTGTCATTTGAATTAAAAGCAGCAGGCTACTTCGAAAATATATTATTTAGTCAAAACATTTTAAAAGACATTAAACTAACATAAACATTGACATATAGTAAAGATATGACGCTATAAAAGACATTTAAATATAAAAATAAAGTTTCCATTCTTTAATAAAGCATCATCCTTAAAAAGAAATTATTGAGCCGTTCTTTAATCGATTCACTAGAAGAAAAAATGTTGCTCACGGGCGATCCCTTGGTAATTATGGATATTACCTGCTCAATGTATTGACGCTCCTATCAATTTTAAACACTTTGCAATACATAGTAACTAGTGGACTTGTTTTTTCGACTTTAAAAATAAAAAAACATAAACACATAAAAAAGAAGAAAGAAAAAATAGTATGGTAACAAATTTTCGAATCCAATAATTGTAAAGTCTTAATGGATACCTCCATGAGATCGCTAAAAAAAGAGCATAGCATGATGAAAAAGACACCAAACTTGACGAAAACAAAATTTTATTGTCTAAATGTTTATGTTATTATTAAGAGGAAAGATCAAAGTATTTTTGGGCTATTTTTGTACATTTTTGATCGTTCCTAGCACGTCCGAAATTTTCGTTAAAAATCTTGTTTTTTTTTAATCAGCAAAATTGACAGATAAACAATCATATCAATCATTTTTCCCATTTTATAAAAAAAATGAAAATCTCAGTTTCAAATTCTTTTAAAAATCAATTATAAGTTTATCAAAACTTATTTTAAGAAAATTAGAAATTATAATGTTTATTTAAAATATTTTGAAACAAGCATTACTTAGTTTCTGCGCCGAAAAGATGTAGTTTAAAAATAAAACAAAGCAGAAAAAAAACTCAAAACATACCACGTCACTTGACAGGTGATGAGTGATGATTTCATCACGTATTGACAAATTACGGATGGACAGGAGTGACATAATTATTTAGATTTAAGTGAACAAATTATTTACCTCTTTATTTTTAAGGAAAACTTTCAGCGCTCTAATTTCTTTTTGTACTTAGCTTTCACCATTACGTTTACGATGCTTTATGGAAAATATATTATAAAAAAAATTAAAATAAGACTGTTGAGAGCGAGATAAAATTTTATAAGAAATTCACAAATGATGGACATTATTATAAATATGTCTTCTTTTTTAAAGTCATGGCAAAAATATTTTTTTATATTTATTACCCTCACCTAACTAATTTTATGAAAACATTCAGTTTAGGGATTATATTAGTTAAAAGCACAACGCTTTGAAGAAAGCAAATCATATATTTTTAATTGGACCCCCACCTGAAAATCAGCTCTGAATTGTAACATACAAAACTCAATAAATCAAAGATATTATTTAATTTCAAATGCTTTTATTTGCTTTTACTTGTTTTTATGAATATGGACAATATTTTCTGAAAGCAAAAATCTTTTTCGGTGTAAAATGAATTTTTAATACAATTATTTGTTATTTCTTTAATTAATTATTAAATCTAAAATCTAAAATAATATAATTAACTTTTTTTTTTAACTTTTCACCCCAAACAAGAGTGCCACTAGCACACAAGGGGTTACAGAAAGTAATCTGATGATTTTGATGGTAGTTTCTTAGCAGTGCTGAGATAATTTTATTTGCGCATTATGTGTGTGTGTGTGTGTTATTGTAGGATGATTGGAAATATCAAATACAAGAACTACGCTGATTTTATCTAACTTTTAAATATTTTGAAAGTTAAGTCATTATTAATTTTTGCTACTAAAACGTTATTTCTTAGATTGTATCTATTTCCTCTTTCATTATGTATTTATTTTCATTTAATTCCAAAATAAATGCAGTTAGAAAAATGACATGATTATAAATAATAAATATATATTCTCCACATATCTATTTATTATATAATATTTTCAGCATAAATATTTATACAATAACATATAAATTATATATATATATATATATATATATATGTGTGTGTGTGTGTGTGTTTCTGTGTGTGTGCGTGTGTGTTTCTGTGTGTGTGCGTGTGTGTTTCTGTGTGTGTGCGTGTGTGTTTTAAACAGTTCCAACCATTTCGACTTTCTCCTTCTATTTCCTTACAGCTACAGACATTTGATTGGAATTCACACTCTGCAAATACGAAGGAAATATCCTCACATCATTCATTTCTTCATATTTTTCAGAGAAAAACTCTCCCTCGCTTTCCTCTTCTGCATATATATATATATATATATATATATATATATATATATATATATATATATATATATATATATATATATATAATTATTATTATTAAGTTTTATATATATATATATATATATATAAATAACTTTTTATATGCACTCAAAAACCCGCACTCACACACACACATACAGTCCCCAAAACACCCATATATATATATATATATATATATATACATATATATATATGATATGTGTGTGTGTGTGTATGTATGTATGCAGATATTTTCGTTTTAATAATTTATTCTTTTCTTTTTTGTTTATTACTTCCGAATTTGTCTTTGTCACTTTCTGTTGTAAATATATAAATAATGACTTCCTCAAGGCAGCGAAAATTTTGGCATGAGAGATCAGTGTTGTCAAGTTGTCTATTTTGCAAGTTTCTTTGTTCTTCAAAACCCGCAGGATTCTGATCTTAGTTAGGCCTAGACATTGATTTCACATCGATATAAATCAATCTTGCTTCCTCTTCTAAATTTTGAAGCTGAAAATTTGATATTCATAAACATTATTCTTTTTGGCTTGATTCCAATATTCACTGGATTGATGTGAATACTATTTACGGAAAGATTGTTTCCAAGTTAGCCTTTGCCAAATTTTGAAGTTATATTTCTTCTTTCGGTACGAGGAGATGATAACAACGTGCTTCAAATGATTTGGCTTTTGTCATTGTGTCATGATTCTAATGAATAAAAGTTTATTTAACATCTGGCCAATTGAAACGTTGTTATCCCCATCGTATAATAGAATATATACAATAAGCTGTCTCGGAGATTTTCATTTTCGCCGCTGTTGAAAATTGAAAAGGAGAAAATGGCACAGTTTTTTCTGTCGTTCACTGCTCCAAATATTGATGTGGATGAATGATACTTTTTACTAGAATTCAGACATGGTTGTGGGGTTTGATAATCTCAAGTCTAAAGTAGAAATTTATAATTTGTCTGTGTCCGATAAAAATGGCTATGTGGCCAGAGAAGGAGAGAAAGTGTATGAAGATATATTTTACTCAGTGTAACGTAGAATTTGTATTAGAAATAAGTTGATTGTCACTGTTCTCTGAAAGATGAAAAAAAATCTAAAATCCTTTGTAAATAGGTCTATCGTGTTTTAAAAACATTTTTTGACTAGTATTTATTTCATCTTATCTCTCTTTATGCTGAAATTATCGGCCCTTATTACACGCTCATTGTGTGAATCGAACTGGTCTTGAGACTGGAACGAGAAAGTCAACAATATAATCCAGAGGTTCATATAGATTTAATTTCATTATACCTTCCTCTTTTCCATTCTTTCATTGGTAATAAACAGCACATACTTGATGAATTTGGTTAAATCTAGTTGTAAATGGATAAAAAAAAGATCTAATACATATATTTGCTATACGAGACCGGAACAGCCTGTAGCTATTTGTTGAATTTTGATCTGGAAATTTAGTTTATAAATTTTGATCCGATTTCCTAATCTTGACGAGTAGGTTAAATTGATTACATTGCCAAGGAAAATATTTGTTGAGTATAATAAATTATTTTTTACTTAGTGATAAACTTATATTTATAATATTCATAGATTTACAACAAAGGAGGTAAAATATGATATTTTTCTTCGAAAAAAGACTTAAATATTAATAGGACTAATTATGTTAAAATGATGTCATCAGTACGATATTATATTCGTAACATAATAAGTTCTCTGTACAAGTTATTTTCCTTTTTGAATTTTCCTTATTAAGAAGAAATCTCTTTGAAGTTTCTTTGAAGTTTCTTTTCTCTTTCTCTCTCTCACACACGCACACACACAAGCGTATACATATACGCATAGTCTGACTTCTTCATCGTGTTCTTTTTTCTTCTTCACATCCTTTTTATAATTTCTAATTTTTTATTGTCAACTTTGAAACTTTTCTCTTCTGACTACATTCTTTTTCACTTTTAAACAAAATTTGGGATCATCTCCAAATTTTGGATCGTCATTTTATTTCTCGTGAAAATAGAAACAACTTTTTAAAAAATAAAAAGAAGGAATTATTTTCATAATTTCGCGACTAAAATTTATTTTAGGTTAAAACTCATGAGATTTAACGTGCAGATTGGTTTCTGCAATTCTGCTTTTGTAATCTCCTGATGTTAAGTGGAATTTCCGAAGAGAAATTGAAAAATATAACTTTGTCTTTGGCATAATCGAGTTTGAGTCAAGTGTCAGTCATAAAAATATGATTGCTCTCTATAATATAATTGCAACAGATCGCATCAAATCTCAGTGATTGAGGCTGTGGTCTTTTTAAACCAGAGGCATCAACATGCTTATTTCTCAGGATTTAAAAAATAAAGCTGATAACTTTAAACATATTTATTTATGATTTTCAATTTATAAAAGAAGATCTACGAAGATCGACATTTATGTTGTGTGTTTTCTTTATCAATGACTAATCTACTGTTGAAGTGCTGTAAAACTTTTTATTACACTACAGTCATTGAGTCAATGATAAACAATAATCTGTCTACGGAGTTGCTTACAATAAAGAGAGAGAATTAAGATTTTCTTCTATGTGCCGTGTCCCTTCAGGACGTAGGCGATAATGGCTCTCCATTTCCTCCTGTCCCTTGTGGCTTTGACTTTTTGTTATTTCTTCCAGTCCCTGTTCTGACACCAACTTGCTTAAGCCTGTTAAGGATGTCACGCGTTGCTTTCGCTTGTCCCTCTTTCCCTCTATTCGCCCTGTGAGTATTAGATTTTCCACGCCGTCCTTTCTCATTACGTGTCCCAGAAATGTCATCTCTCTCTTCCTGATGTAAACTATGAGTTTACTTTTTGTTTGCATCCTCTCCAAAACCTTATCGTTGCACACATGTTCGGTCCATGGTATCCTTAGCATATTTCTGCAGACCCACACCTCTGTTGCCTCGAGCCTCTTCTTCATCTTTCAGGAGATCGTCCAACATTCGCTGTCGTAAAGAAGGACAGATATCACGTAGCAGTTCAGTGCTCTTTTTTTGTTACTAACGAAACCTTCCTGTCTCGCAATACTCTGCCTAGCTTTGGAATGCGTTTTTGGCCATTCCAATGTCATCGGATCTCAGCGTCGCACTTACCGTCTTCTCTGTAGCCAATAAATGGCTAAAAAGTAAGGACCTGCTTCAGCAATTAATGGCGACTGACATCATCTCTTCTATAAAAGTGTTTGGCTGCTCTGTTAGAAATCTCTTTTAGGATTAAATGATGGCCTGATAAAAATATTAATCTGCAATTTCGTTGTAAAAAGGAAATCGTTAACATCCAAAAATAATGCATAACCCCCCCTCCCGCGCTGATTTATTAACTGCTTTATTTCTACCCTTATCCATAACTCTTGTTTAACATCAATTGCATATTTACATCAATTCTGTTGTTAAAAATAGGAGGTCAGTACTTCCATAATATTAATATACAAACAAGTGATTGGTTAACTAGGAGTTAAAGATCTGTTCCTGGTGTCATCTGTTCATGACTCGGTATTTATGCTGCTGATGATACAACTGTTTCCTATCTGATAGGTTCGATGAAATCAAATTAGCAGCTGATCTCGAAAATGACCTTTAATCTGTTATTAACGGGGGCAAGAAATGGCTTGTTAATTTGACCCCTCCAAGGCGAAACTGCTCTCTTTTAATCATATTGGAGGACATTTCTTTCCTTCCATTAACAAAGCTGATGCAAACCTCCAGGAGAGCAACCCAATGCGCTTTTTTGGGGTCTAAAGTTTTCCACTGACATGAAGTGAATGAACTGACATGAAAGGAACTGACTCTAGAAAATTCAGTTCAAAATGTCGTGCTAGACAATATTTTTCGTCAGTACCTATTTTGCATATTTATAAACCATTCGTCTTTACTTTAAATACTGAGGTCACATCTGGTTTGATCATTGAAAAAATCCAAAGAAGAATCTGCAATGTTATCGGTCCTGACCAGATATCTCGGTTAAAGTCACTCTCTCACCGCCGTAATGTAGTTTCCCTGTGCCTCTCCTATAAATATTTCATGGTAATTGTTCTTAAGATATTTTATTTGGTATCTCGGCGTCACGACTTTAAGTACAGTAAAAAAAGATGTTTTTTTTACTCAGTCTCTAAATGCACCTCCCAAACATGCACATTAAAAAATAATAATTTCATAAAAAATATTTAAAATCACTGCGAATGCGATAATAGTTTAAATTAATTGGAATAGAATATTTTCTGTCTTATTATTTTGTAATAAAAATCACAAAATAATACTTCAACTGTTATTTTTCTAAAAACAAGAAATTTAACTTTCTTTAGCTGTCGTCCAACTAAATCAGCCAACTTCGAAAGAAAAAATTCCAAACAAAGAAAAAGAAAGTATCAGTTGAACATGAATCAGATAAAAGCGAAAGGCCTAAATTTCTTTGTCGCCTAAAAGAAGAATAGAGATAGATAGATAGAGAGAGAGAGAGAGAGAGAGAGAGAGAGAGAGAGAGAGAGAGAGAGAGAGAGAGAGAGAGAGAGAATGAAGAGAGAGAGAGAGAAATGAAGAGAGGGAGATGAAGAGAGAGAGAAATGAAGAGAGGGAGATGAAGAGAGAGAGAGAGAGAGCGAGACGGGGAGAAGCGAGAGAACTCTGGAGAGAAGATGGCACATTTTCGCTTCTGACTTTGCATAATCAAATGATAAAGAAAAAATTCGGTTAGTCACACGCCACTCAAGAACAGTTCACTGTTGCTCGATGCTCCTTCCTCATTCGTTTTCTCGAACGTTCTGTTTCGACACGTTGCCCAAACGTTCTTTAACTGCGTTAAAATTTCCTAACAAATCTTTTTAAACATGCGCAGCTCAAAAATATTGTCTCCTCTGCAATTTCCTCAGGTTCTTGGAATCTGGTTTATACTGTTTGGCACTTCATACTGTTTTGCGCTTCATGCAATATTCTTGAGATACAGACGTATCTCAAGAATATTGCATGAAGCTGAAAGGTGACAAATATTAAGCCCCTAAAAACGTGTCACTATCATTAAATAATAAGCACTGTTTAAATATTTGATAAATCTATTAATTTTATCTGAGTCAAATCGAAAGTTCCATAAAGCAATATAGAGAAATCAATAGTATTTCTTGCATGTTTAGTCTTGATTTCTACGAGTGAATTTCGTAATTAATTTGAAGGATGATCTCTATCTAGAATCGCTGTGTAACACGATTTTTGTCCATGGGTAGCAATTGTTATTTCCTATTTTCTTACAGGTAAAAAGTATGAAAAATGGCTAATATTTCCTCAAAAATTTACCTTTGTAACCAGGCTAATTATATTCCTGAAATTTACATATTCCTAATTTTCCTGGAAAATTGGCGAATGTGAACATTCTCGCTCACGCAAAGTAGGAACAAAACTACAATGATTATGATTTTAATTTAGTATTTATTTATTCTAAGATTACGCAATAGAGACCACAAAAAATTTAGAAGTGAGTTGTTTTTCGCGATTTACGTTTATACTGTAATGATATCACAAATCAGCGCCTGAATATAGTCTCCCATCATGTTTTCGTTAGATGATACTTAGTAGCGGCGTTCAAAATCCAGTATATCCTAGTGGAGGCGCTCCCCTCGCTCCTCTGAGTACGCCTGCCATGTTATCCTAGAATTTATCAAGGTGAGTATCAAGGATATGGACTTTGAGGAACATTCTGCAGCCAATTTTGCCGTAGTTCTATAAGATCCATACAGTTTTCGGCCCTGTGATATCCCGAGGAAGCCCCGAACCACCACGACAAAGCTGTTCCACGCCGCTTTCTCCGTCCTAGTGATCTTCTTGATGAATTCCTTGCACTCTATGATCTTCTTTATTTGTGGTCCGATGAAGACACCCGGTTTGACTATTGCCACAGACAGCTTAGGGAAGTTTTAAAGGTACTTGTAGGTTGCAGGATCCTTATCTAAAGCTTTGACAAATTGTTTCAATAGGCCCAATTTTAAGTGCATTGGAGGGAACAATACTTTCAGGAGGTCCAGTAGTGGCCCCCACTTGACGTTGTTCCTTCCCACACTGAACTCGATCCGCTGTGGCCAATCCAGCTTGAGATAGTGTGTCGCAGTCCCTGCTGCCCCAAAGGCAAAGATAACATAGAAACTTGGAAAGTCATCAGGAAGAGTCTCTGATAACCTCCCAACTGTTCATATTTCAAGTCAGATAGCAAGATCTTGTCTTTGCTGTATTCCTCTTTGAGATGCATCAGTGAGCCAAGGGAAGAGAGATGGATGCATGTTCCCACTATGAAGAGGCACTGCTTTGAGGATGAAGAGGCACCACTCGCTGGGGCTACAAGCGATACCAATTGCCTTGAACAGTCTGGTCACATTGTGACAGAAACAAAGCCCATCTTGACGGGTGAAAAAGTTTGAAAAACACTGGTGATGATTTCTCTGACCTGCGACTTTCACATTTTCATCTAACAAATTCCACCGCTTGAGTCTCGACATTAAAAGCTCAGTATTGGACTTTGCGAGACCAACATCTCTGATCAGTCCGGTGGGGTCTTTTTGGTTGGGGTTATATGGGTTTCTCTCCTCTGCTTCACTTCTGTAATCTGGATCAATGGCTTCATCCTCTTCTGAATTGGTGTTCTCTTCTGAAGTGGGTACACAGGCGACTCAGAACAATGTGGCACTGCGGCAATGAATGAAAGAAAGTCTTGATCTATGATAGCAGGTGCTTTCTTCCCAGCTAAACGTTTGGAAGAAGAAACAATTGCATAAGTGGTCAGCTGGTTCCTTCCAAATAAGTGGCATTACTTATTTCATGGCTCTATCTTCTCCTCTGACCAGATCACAAAAGCAACGTTTGAAGGGAATAATAGTCATTTCTTTCGCTTTCTAAACAGAAGCAGTTTAGGAAAGAGCACTGACTGAGTCAAGGCGAAAAAGGCAAAATTGCGTTACACAGTGAATCAGTTTCTGGTCAATCCAATATATTTGTCGAAAATGAGCAAACAGAAAAGAATGTTTATATCTAGGCTTATTCTTTTTGTTATTAGTAGAGTTGCAGGTTTGTTGTGCAACATTACGGTTTATAGACTACAATATGCACGTTGCTTTTATTACTTGTTTTTTTGTTAATACTTGTAGTCTTGTAAAAAAGATATAAAATTGTTTGCGTATCGAGGAAAATAAAGTGATTAAAAAGTTTCAAAGAAAAGTTCCTTTTTATATCGATGAAATGGGGATTTTAAATGAAAGTGCACATAAAGGATTGTTTACTGTATATTTTAAGAAAAGAAATTGAAATGAAAATGTTTTGATTTAATTGATTTTCACTTGACTGCTATTTTCCATGTTAAATTTGAATTTATTAAGATAAAATCATTTCAAGCAGTAAACGCTATTTAAATCTGTTGAAACCCTGACGATATTGATTTACCTTGCTAGCACAAGAAATGACTATTCCGATAACATATTACTTGAAATGTCTGCTTAGTTGTTGTTAAAGAGTTTCTGCTTTTCTTTGTTGAAAGGATTAAAAAATGTGGATCTTTGCATGTAGACGATTTGATTGTTCTCGTTTTTATCATCTTTGATTTTCTCCAATAAAAGCATTTCTTTTAGTCTTGTACAATCTGTAAGCAATAGACTTAAAGAATGATCCTTCAGCAATCAGAAAATTGTCAGATATTGATTTTGGTATGTTTGATGCTGTGTAAGCAGAGACGAATCAGTCAGAAACAGAGAATTAAATGCACATAACCATTCTAAGAATAAAATTATTGCTAGTCTTTCTTGAAACGAAAAATAAGAAAACATTTTGTAAACGAATCACAAAACGATCAGATACAAAGTTTCAGGTAATTTCGAAGAACATTCTTGTCTTTATAAATTACAATTCGTGAAGAAACTAGAGATAAGCTTACATTATCTTTCGATTATTTTTAAAAAGATCGCCAAAATATTTTACTACAGTTAATTAGAATATTTGAAGTAATTAGCTAGGGTTAATAGACCAATGCATCCACGATAAAACCAAGTAGTTAGATTAAAGAAAACGAACAATTTCAAGCGTGTGTTCTTAAGTTTCCCATATTCTCTAGACTGT
The DNA here is from genome assembly GCA_964036315.1 of Acanthosepion esculentum. Lineage (NCBI taxonomy): Eukaryota > Metazoa > Mollusca > Cephalopoda > Sepiida > Sepiidae > Acanthosepion > Acanthosepion esculentum. The sequence continues at coordinate 39,735,507 of OZ038500.1, read as the reverse complement.
GTACATTAAGATTGATCATTTTCATTTATAACACTTCATCCTCAGCATGTACTAAATAAGAGTCTTGGATCGCTATATTCTACTCTTTGGAGGTAGTGATCCTTTTTTTACCGACCGTTTACGACCGGTAATTCTTTCAGCGTGTGGAATTTTCTGTCAACGTGAACGTCCTTTTGTTTGTTTGAATTCTTGTTACGATAAGTTGTTTTTTTATTTTCTTACGTTTTATTTTACTGACAGTTTTTGGCAAAAAGTTTGATATACTTTTCCTTTTTTTTTCACTCCCTATCATTTCACTTTATCCATTTTTGTTTCTTTTCTTTTATTATTATTATTATTATTATAATTTTGGTTTTATATTCTTTTGTTAATTTTCTGTACCCCCTCAAAATCTTTCTTTGTTTCTACGTGTTTATTTCGTCTTACTTGTTCATTTTCTCTTTATTTATTACGTGCTAATTTGATTCTTGTTTTCCTTTTTAAATATCTTTTATGTCCGTGTTTTTATCGTTAATCGTTCTGTGTTAAATTTCACGTTTATATTGTTTAATCTGTTTTTGTCATTGTTTGTGTTTTGTTCGTTTTCTGGTCAGACTAGATTTTAACAGCGGCCATATTGAAAATTTTTTAATTGGTTGTTTCGTATTTTTTTAAGCTTATCGTTTTTGTTATTGTTAAACGTTCTTTTTTGCTTGTATTATTGTATTAATTTTTTGTTTGACACTTGTAACCTTTCTTTTTCCGTATTAAAAATTATTTTGTGATTGTTAATTGTTTTATCTTTGTCTTTTTCGTTTAGTTTTAATTTTTCATTTATTTCTCGTTTATTGTTTACACGCCCTATTGTTTTGTGTATTCCTTTTTGTCTGGATATTTTTGTTGTATCGTTGATTGTTTAAGACTCTCTATTTTGTCATTTCCATTTTTTGTAAAGCTTAATTGTATATTATTTAATTTTTCGTTGTTTTCCAAAGCGCCCCTCCCATTCCCATTACATATATATAAAAAAGAAAAAGAAAAAAAGACCCCCCCTCTCAATTTTTTAATATGGTCCGTAAAAATCTTTTCGGTACCAAAAATAAAAAAAGAGATCCACCCGATAAGGATCATGAAAATAAAAAGGTAGAAGATATGGAGAGATCTGTGGTCAATGAGGAAAACAGCTAAACGCAGGAAGTTGTTGCTGAAACTTCCGGCGAGACTATGGTAAACGAAAAGGCACAAAATACTGAAAAGCAGACGAAAACTGACGAAGATATGGAGGCCGATAATGGTCAAAATTTACCAAATTCAGAAAAAGATGAAAATTCTAAAGACGAAAATGTAGCAGTCGGAGAGTCGCCCTCATGCTGGACGTCCCCACCAAAGTGTTTGATCAACATCACGGAGTTCCTCGAGAAAGCCAAAGTTTACGCACATCTGGTGACAGCAGATAGACTTTTGGTCAATCCCGAGGAATTAAAGAGAGTTGAGAAAAGAATTGTGTTAGTCTTTGTGGTGGACAAGCCCCTAGTGCTCCTCCCCCTAGTTTTGCAAACAATAACCCTGACCCTTTCCAAACTGAACCGTCTGAAAAAAAATTCTCCTCCTAAATCCCTCTTAAAAACCTCCGCTCCGGCTGTATCTCCCAAAGCTTCGCCTTTGAAAACACCCATTAATTCTCCTTCAAAAACAGAATCCCAAAAACGTCAACGAAGCCCTTCCGAACCCATCATAGAGAAAAAAAATCAAACAAAAATTGCTTTCCAACAAAGGAGATGTGTGTAGGGTAGCAAAACATCAAGTCGACCGAGCATTTTTCCAATCTCGCAAACCCAAAGACTTAAAAATACTGTTGAACCTAAAAAAAATAAACAACTTAGATATTGAAAATCCTAGAAATGTTCCCATGGCGAAAAGGATTTTGACTGTGGTTAGAGCAGGACATGGTCCATAAAATATCTGGGCTATGTTGCATGAAGCAAACAGCGCATTTGATGTCTATCCACCATTAGCCTATTTTGATAACGAGAATGAAAAGAAATTGAATCAACTGTGTTCAGGCAGGTTCCCGCTTTTCGTTCACCGCTCCCTGTATAGAGCACTTAAGCTAACTTTCCCCCTGGACATTGGTGGCCTGTCTCCTGATGGCACCATCAAAAATGAGATGGGTACTGGCTCCATGGAAAAGGCCGTCGGTGTCCTATCCCCGGCAATATTCAATCTGTTCAATGGTTTCCATTATGGCTCTGGTTAGCAAGTATAAATGTCCGGGGCCTGAGGTCGGAGTCTCGAAGGGCGAGACTTGATCGCGATCTTCAGCGCCTCGGGGTGGATGTTTGTTGCGTGCAGGAGACCCATTTTTTATCTCGCGACCGTGAGGACATTCTGTCTAAGAGGTTCGTCCTCTATTCAGCATGTTTTGATGGACGCTCGAGAGGTATTTCCTGGCTGGTGAGCAGGTCTCTGGATACGGCGTGTGCTCTTGTCTTCGCGGATCCGGCGGACAGACTTTGCGTGCTGGATGTTACCATAAAGGATAAGGCTCTTCGTCTCATTGGGGTTTATGCGCCCAATGACAATGCGCTGCGGTCTGATTTGTTTCGGCAGATCGCGCCGGTTTCGATGACATCTTGTTCGGTACTTCTAGCGGGTGATTGGAATGCCGTCCTTGATCCCGATATAGATTGTATAGAGCAAAAATCGGGTACTAACAACCCCGATGTTAAGCCGTTTCGGGACTATCGACGGGTTTGATCTCGTCGATAAGTATCAAAATGAGCACCCCCGGGAAGTAGTATGGACTTGGACTAGGGGCGGCAGCTCGTATTCGGTGGTGAGTGCAAGCTACATCGACCGAGTTCTAGTTAAGAGAGTCGACGTAGGGCTCGTAGAATGTCCAAGTTTCCATTTTATAGTTTACTCGGATCATAGGCTTGTCCGGGTTCGGGTAAACTTAGATAAGCCTAAGTTAAGATGGCTGGCTACTGGAAATTGAACTCGTCATTATTTGGCGAGCAAGATTTCCGGGACCAGCTTCTACTAATGCTACAGCGGGAATTGTCGGGGGCTGTGGTTGGGAATAAGTGGTGGGATTCTCTAAAATCTAAACTTAGGTCTTTTGCTGCAGATTTTAGCCGCCGACTCAATCTAGCAGGGCTAGCAGCGTAAAAATCTTGTGAGGCCAAAGTAGATCGGGCGATCAAATCCCGTGATACTAGGGATGTAGCCTTAGCTAAATCGGAACTGGACTCCTTACTTATCAAGAAGGATCAAGCTCTAGTAGTTAGGGCTAGGTTAAAAATAATGTCTTGCGAGGCTACGAACATGGCCGCTTCATTGCGTGCAGAGGAAGCTCGTAGGACATCTAGTCGGCATATCGTGAGCATCATATTGCCGGATAAGCGGACTGTGACTATAGATGTGGGCGTTTGTGAGGCTTTCCGTGACTACTTTCAGTTGTTGTTTACCAGGGCGCCCGGTCTGAGCCCTGCTCAGTTTGATGCCTATTTAGCCGACTTTCCCTGCCTCAAGGCGGCTGAAGCGGCTGGGTGCGAGGGTCCCATTACAAAGTCTGAGATCTGGGATGCGCTGAAACAGGTTGGCCTGGACAAGACTCTGGGATTAGATGGTCTTCCTTACGAAATGTACTTGAGGCAGTCGTCCGTCTTTGTCCCCTTGCTGGCACTGATTTTCAACAACTGGATGAAGCAGAGGTCTATACCTCAACGCTTCACCAGGGGTGTGATCAAGTTGCTTCGCAAGAGCAAAGATGGTGGGGATGGGGTAGATAATTATCGGCCTTTGACGATGTTAAACACAGAGTTGAAGATTTTAGCCAAGGTCTTAACCGGCCGTTTGCAGGCTGTCCTCTAGTCTGATTGGTCCCGAGCAGACTTGTGCTGTGAAGGGCAGGACTATTCAGAACAACCTTAATTTGGTACGCTTGATCATCGAGCAAGTCGACAGTGACGCCGCGCTGATCAATTTAGATCAGTCTAAGGCTTCGATAGGGTTGACCATCGATTTCTGGAGGCTCTTCTTTCGGCCGCCGGTTTCGGGTCGGACTTTCGCACTTGGATCGGATTGTTGTATGCGTCCCCCGGTGCGCTGGTAGAACTGAATGGGGTAAGATTAAAACCTTTCATTTTGTTTCGCTCCATTCGTCAAGGTTGTCCGCTGTCTCCATTGCTGTGCGTTCTTGCGTTGGAACCTTTCCTGCGTAAGTTGAAGACGAATCCGGTCCTTCGTGGAATTTCCTTACCTGGTGCTACCACTTCGGCCAGGTATTCCGCGTATGCTGATGAGTTTCGGTTCTTGTATCGAGCAGAGCCGAAATTAACGAAGTCAGCAAAGAAATCAAAGGCTATGAGATGGTGACAGGGGCCAAGATCAACCGCGATAAGTCTGTTGGCTTACGGTTGGGTTCGTTGAAGGGTGTTTCTCTTCCCGGATCTTTCCACTGGACGGACGGGCCACTCGTCTGGTTCGGTCCCGACCTCCTGTTGGAAATGAATTAGTCGGAGGTGTGGGAGAAGGCCGAGGTCACAGTTCGTCTGTGGTCCAGGAGGAATCTTTCCTTGAAGGGGAGATGGACGGATGACATCGGAGTTGGGTACAGGAAGCCTGGGACAATCCGGCGGGGTCCTTTCCGCTTCAGATTTCCGTCCGGTATGTGAATAGGTTGACGACTGTTTTCTTTTTTTCTCGTTTCAGACCTAAAGAATGTCTATCAAGATAGCCAGTTTGGATGCGAATGGCCTGAGGGATCGGAGAAAGATCGTGACATTTTGTTCTGTGTTAATGTCACCGCGATCCAGGAAACCCAGTTTGTTTGCAACACCGATGCTTTTGTCCTGTCTAACGTCTATTCAGCCTACGGGGACCGACAGGCCGGAGGGGTTTCTTTGCTGGTGAAGCGTACCTTGGATGCGAGGGTGGACCTTATCCATGCGGATGTCGAGAGTCGGTTGATCGTGGCCGATACTGCCGTGAAAAGTATCTCTTTTTGGATGGTTGCGGTTTATGCGCCCAATGACCGGGAGGAGCGCGTCTCGTCTTTTTCTGCAATTGGGGCCGTTGCTAGTGGATTCAACGCGCCTAGTTCTCATGGGGACCTGGAATGCCGTCCTGGATCCCAAGATAGAAAGTGAGCGGGGAGCTAGCGGGATGGCGGGCGCGCGTAGCTTGGTTGACCTGATCGGAGAGTTTGGTCTCGTCGATAGATACCGGACCGATCACCCAGAGGGGGAGATGTGGACGTGGGCTTTTTAGTGGCCGTCTCCCCGGGTGATTAGCTGCTTGCATAAAATGTTAGTCAGAAGGGCCGATATAGATTTGCTAGATTGTCGGACCACAAACTCGTTTGTGCCCGGGTGACGTTAGATTGTAGACCTAGAATGGCTGGCTACTGGAAGTTCAATCTGTCTTTACTGGACAGGCGAATTCTCAGGAAATTGGTCAGAAGTACGGGCGAAGGTCGGCTCGGCGGTCAAGACTTGGCATCGAAGGAGGTTCTTTTTGGAGGGCAGGGCTGAGGCGTGTGCTACTTACGTCTTTCCTATTGTCCTTTACCGCTTGTCCTAATTCCTCTCTGTAAACGAAAAAAGATTGCGTTCGAGCGCTTGCTATCCTCCGTCTTGTGGATAGTGCGGCCTAAGCACTTAGTGAGAGACAAGCTCGCCTCGGGGTTGGCTTTCCTACGCTACGCTTTAGCAGGTATGTAACTTTGGCTTAGAAGAAACGGCTTCGCACGCCTTCTACAGTTGTCCTCAAGTCCGCCCCCTGTGGGACAGTGTCGGCGAGTTGACGGCTCGTTCGAAAAGCTCGCGCTCATTGATCGCGCGTACGCGTGTGACAATGTGTCACCCCAGTATTCTGGGGTGAAACGGATGGTGTTTCTATCGCTGCTTGCCACGGCCTGAATGTTGATTTGAACGACGCGACCGGAGGAAGTCTTGCGAGCCAACCCTCTTTCTAATCAGGATCTGATCCGATTCTTTTGAGCTTAAAATGAAGATTAGAACTGATAGAAACGGTTGGTTTCGACAGATTTTAGCGAAAGGTAGGTGACTGAAGCGAGCCTGGTTTTGATTTTCTTTTTTAGGACCACCTAAGTCACATCGGGGTGGTTTCCTGTGGGGTCCTCCCCTGGTTAGGTTAGACCACTTTTTGTGTACCTAGTTAATGTGAGTAAGTGTTGTTCCTCGGCCTGTTTCCGGCTGCATTTTTGGTTATGAACCAAGTTGAGATTCTCAACCTACCTAAATTTACATTTGCCCTTGTTTTTCATCTCGGTTGGGTCAGCTTTCTTCTCTCCCCATGGCCGTATTTATTTTACCCTTTCCCTCTCACTTAGCGAGAGAGCTTCTTGATTCTGTCTAAAGGCAGAATACAGCGGTCTCTCTTTTGAAGGCTGGACTAAAATCAGTTATCTTTATTTTGTTTGTTTTGTTATTTTAGTTTTGTTTTTGGGTTCATCTCCCCCTTCCCATTTTATATCATGCAAAAAGTCTCGAATATAACGAGCATTTCTGGAAGTGATAACGAGCTTTCGCTTGACATAGCAAAAGTGACAAGCAAAGCCATCCAACATCACAAAAGTGGCGACGAGGAATCACAAAAAATATCTGGCGAGGCTGCGCAGTCAATTCCATTAATCTATTGTTTTTAATACTTAAATGCAACATGAATTCTGCCTACTTGAATCATGGTATTTTAATGTTTTCTCTTCACAACGTCTTCTCGTTTTTTTTACACTCAGTAACCCCTTTGTGTCTTCGTGTTTTTATCTCCATGCTTGGAATAAAATGATTAAAAATAGGCAATCATCTATTTTGCATAATGTATATAGGCTTTAACTTCAAGGTTCGTTGTCACTACATTCGGATGATTCCGCCAGAAATTGAAGTGAATAACATGAAAGCACGGATCCATCCGTTCTTCTCTCAACGGTCCAGACTGGTGGTGGTGGTGGTGGTGGTGTTGGTGTTGGTGGTGTTGGTGTTGTTGGTGTTGTTGGTGGTGGTGTAATAGTATGGGAAATGTTTTCTTGGCATACATTGGGACGTTCCGAGCTGATACAATACCGCGCCCTACCCAGGTACGGTGGCTACTGACGTGGCTTAATTTATGACGACTGCGCATCCATCCTCTGATTGCCTCTCCCAGCAGAAGAACTCACCATGTTACAAATCAGAAATCGTAAAAAATTGATTCATAGGATATAACTATGAGTTTTCTGCATTAAATACGCTTCCACACTCACTGGATATCACTCCCATAGAAGCATATTTGGGAGGTGGTAAGGAGATTCGAATCCAAGTTGTGCAACCAATCAATCTAGAAGATCTAGAAGATGGTACAATAAGAACGTAGATCCCAAATGTCGAAGAATTATTTCCAGAATATCATCAAATCCATGCAAAGAAGAACTGAAAAACCTCTAAAGGCAAAAGCGGATTCAGCCCGCCATTAGATGCGTATAAATTGACTGTAAGTATATATATATATATATATATATATATATATATATATATATATATATATATATGAAAATATAGTTGTCAGCTATGCTATATTTATGGGTCAAAGTGCTCAATATCAAGGATAGAGCGTATGTAAATTTTACTTATTTTTGTTTATAATATTTCATTTATTTATTTTCGTTTATTCTTGTTCGTTTTCAGTTATCGAGTTTTAAGTAACTTATTAAAAATAAACTTCTGATCGTTTATTTATTAATTTGGGTTGGTCTTGGAAGGTAATCCTAGCTACTTTTTCCCCAAACAGAGTTTACAGTTTTTGGATTTATTGCTGTAGGCTGATGCTGTTATTTTTGCTGTGATTTGGATTTTGTTTTTAAACTCCCAGATATGTTTATAAAGCATTGTGCTGTTCGCATATTTACTATTTGTAACGGATGTTTTGTATCCATAGTTTTTTTGCTTCAGGGTCTTTTATTCGTTATCTGCTGATTTTACAATTTGTTAATAAAAAGAAGTATAACATGAACTCTCACACGTGAATACGCAAATATGTGATATTTGAAAATAAAATGAACATAGGATACAAACAAAACCACTGATGACGTTGTGGCCTGACGATTGCATCTAGCATGAAACAGATTGTCGCCTCTAAGTGTTGACTTCTATGTACACTTATATATATATATATATATATATATATATATATATATATATATATATATATATATATCCCGTTGAATGCAATTTGTCACAAATCCTTTTCTTGACTATTGTTCTTATACTCAATATCTGCAGCCAAACTCTCCCACGTTTATTTGGCTTTTAACGGTACACAAATTTCCTGTTAACTTTTTCCTATAAGGGTTTAGCTAATTGATATATAATGCTCATGTGACGTGATAATATTCATTGAAAATCAGTAATATAAGAAGAAATAGTAGGATTTTTACTGGTGTTTCATTTTTTCCATTGTATTTATTATATATTTGGCCTGGGAAAAATATTTAATAATTTGTTATTCTTCCTCTCTAAATCATCTTATCTTACAATTGGATCTTTCAATATTCATTTCTCTTTTACCGCCAAATGACAATTTTTGTTTTCACTTCAAGGCAAAAGATCAAAGAAGGTAAATGCATATTTTATTTCTTACACTGAATTCATAAATCTCAGTAAGAAACCATTTTTCATTTACTGTTTAAACATGGCAATCTACATAAAAGGCAATATGTATACACATTTATATTTTTTGTGTCAAATTTTCCAACGTCACCAGGTGAGTTACTCATCTCTATGTATTGGAAATTATTATGATTTAGTAAAATTAGAAGTTCTTGTTATTTTAAACTTTACAAATAAAACACCAACATTTATTTATGATTCATATTATAGCGTATTACATTATTTTAGCTCACAGATAAATGGTCAGTAATTTTGTGATTGGATAGTACTTTTAAAATAACAAATATTTAAATATTACCGTCATTTTCCGACAGTGCTCTGAAGACATTGAAACTTATGCTCAAACCTTCTTCGGAAACGGCATGTACTCAGGTAACCTTGAGGCCACATTATGCTTTAGTCTTAGCCACGTTTCGGTCGGTTTGTATTGCCTTAGACAATAGACAGTGGTAATTATTTTTGTCTTTCTCTCCTTAAAGATTAAAATATTCTTCTCTTAAAAGTAATAAAAGGAAACTAACAAAAAAAAAATCCTAAATCCTTCAACCTATTTTTCTCCAATATTCGTGGTAATTCGTACCAATTCCTGCAGTGTATATCTTTTGAAATGTTCTCCACATACTTATATATCGCGCTTTCAAAACTAATTTAAACTCTTCTAAATCTACCAGTGAATTATATATGCCAGTCTATCTTGCTCTGTGCCGAAAATATTGTAGGGTACTTATGCATGGCCCTGGTCTTTATATCCGGAAAAATCATTCAATGAGAAAAGAATTGTTTCCTGAGCCCCAGAATGAAACTTTTCATATGCTTGTGACTTTCATTATTACACACTGTTAGCTAACTCTATTTTCTTTATCGCTCCTCTTCTTTTCAGGACCGCAACATATTACATAAAATACCTGGCAGTATTGAAATAGCTCTCTTTCACTTTCTAGATTCATCTGCGCACATCTTTGCGTTTCTTGATTTTATTGCTCATCATAACAAGTGGATTAATCATTTTAATGTTACTAATGTTGCAAATTTTTAGACTTTGAATTTTTCCGTTGCTCAATGTCTTAATACGAATAGTAGATTCCCCGACTCGTTTTCCTAAAAATTCTCACCAACATTCTTGTCGAGCCTCGTAACACTGTTTCCATAGTAATTCGGATCTCGCTGTTGTGTCAGCTGGTATTTCTTTTGAATTCTCTATTAGACATTGTAGTGAACAATTACGTAGAAGTAAACGAGTCAGAGTGACTTGCATCTGGTGTAATATAATAACTTCCTTACTTCAACACGCGACACGTAGCAGAGACGTTTTGTTCCTTTGAAAATGGCATGAATTCCCACCACTACTAGTTATTTCGGAAGTGTATGATTCTGAAACTTTGGCCTTTATACAGCTTAATGCGGTTCGATCAATAACAATCTGCGTGCGAATTGGTCGGACTGGTGGATGACATTTGACTGTGTGACTGAAGACGAAGCCAAGAACGCTGATTGGTAAGTCGGCCGTGGTTTTGGCATAATAAAAAAGGGCTGGAGCAGTGTGAAGTGGGTAGCGATGTTTACGTTGGTGACGCGTGCGCGAATTCGAGAACGCTGTCTTCAGAAGGAGCATTCGGTGTTTACAAGTGGCGTCTGAAGAATAGAATCTAATTTAATTACAGGCATGAACGCCACGCCATTCACAAGACTTCTTTTTATGACCAGCGTATCGACTGGGATTCATTTTTTGCAACGCCTCTTGGAGTGAAATCTTTAATCTTCCTATCGAAATTGTGCTACTGAGTTTTCTTCTGCCTATTCAGCCGTTATAGCCTACAGGAATCCATTTTTCAGACTATAGCAATGTTATAGTTATAATCACAACCGAAGCTTCTTTCTAATTACTCCTAATAATTGCAAAGGTGTCTTTAATAACGCTAAGATTTTTGTTCGCTAGTAGAGTGAAGTTCTGTATAGCCCCGTACAAGTAGTAATGTATTAAGTAAAGGTAAGTCTCTCGTTTTTCACTTAATTTGAAGTGTTATCATCTATTTATAAAGCAGAATTCTTTGCTCATAAATTCCCTTCCAGTTATGCTCTTGACTCATAAGGAATATATTTGCTTAACTTTCCAACTCTATGATATACACATAACTCCGTTTATGGTTTCTCTCAACTGGATCCCCACTAAGCATGTGAACTTGATGCTTTTCCTGTAATTGTCTTAAAATATGCTCCTGAATTGACTTATGTTCTCCTCAATAAATGTCTTGTTGGGACTTCTCCTCTGTAGTTCCCGTTTTAACAACTCGGGCGAACCGTCTGACGCTTCAAACTATTGACTCATTAGTCTTCTACTTTTTGGCAAAGTTCTAAAGACTCTAATCAATTCGATAGTGGTCAAGAATCTCGGATTGTCTTCTATCTAATAATATAACCTTCATCTCCCTAGGTGAAATGACGACGATTCAATGGTTATAAGACTGGTAAAGTTCGGTCTGTTGCTTTAGGTATCTTGAAGGAATTTATCAGCGTTTGGTGCTGGTCTTCACAGTTTGAAGTGTTACAGTGTTTCTCTCTAAATTTATTGATTTAATATAATCTTTCTTCTGAAATCTTGAAATTTGTTTGGAACGGCTATTCTTCTAGCTCTGTCTATATGAATGTGAGTGTCCTCTTAGTCTCTATCCCGTGACCTACTTTGTTTCCAATTTTTAACAACTATTTTCCCGATGTCATCAATTATCGACTTGGTATATATTCTGATGACTCAACTATTTACTCCTGTCTTAATGGTAAGTAGGATAGGTTCGCTAAGGCTAAATCGGTAGATGATATCGAAAATGACCTGCAATTCGTTGTTAGCCAGGGCAAGAAATGGTTTGTTAATTTTAATGCCTCCAAAACGAAACAGTGCTCTTATAATCGTTTTAGAAAACATGTTGTGCTTTCTAACAGCATTGCTGATTCTAATATACAGGAGAGTAACTCATTGGACCTTCTTTGCTCTAACATTTTCCACTAATATGGCTTGGAATGATTATATAGAGTCAACTGCTAAGTCTGCTGTTATGAAATTTGGTCTACTGGACAATTTTTCTCACCAGAATCTATTTTGCAATCTGTCCTTCAATGGCTATTGTTGCCACATCTAATCTGCTGCTTTTACTATTGTTGGGGCGCACCCACCTTCACAACCACAATAGACTGATCCTATTATTATAAATAGAACAGTAGTTCTAGAGACTGTGAGGAGTGTAGCAGTGTAGTTCAGTGCAGAGTGAGACTTCTGTAGTGATCAGTTACACTTCCGTTTCTCGACCGGAAGATACCGTTGGACTTTATTACTATTACTTATTATTACTACTAACCTACGTTCGTTCTACTACTAATCTCTCTGATGTAAATATCTCTCTGAATATACCAATATTTTTCCCTACGACTGTGTTTATTCGTTATTACCATATACTCACGTGGAAACACTCAACATCTCAACAACTATGTATCTAGAAATTCTTGACAAAAATTTAAATGTTATCGGTTCTGACTTGGTATCTCGGCTTCAATCCCTTTCCTACCACCATAACATAACTTCCCTATGCTTTTTCTATAAACATTTTCATGGTAATTGTTTTGATAAACTTATCTCTTTGGTATCTCAACTTCATGAATTTAAGCGTCGTACTAGATTGGCAGCTAGGTTTCATCATTTTACTGTTGAAACTGCTATATGTAATCATAAGTTCTATGCTAATAATTTATTCTCTCGCACTTCTCGCCTGTGGAACTTTCTTTCGGCTTCTGTCTGATAAAGCAAATGGACATCCAATACATAATTATTTTGAGATGTTTCTTTTAACCTTTATTTCCAAATATCCCAAGACAAGAATATTTGTATTTTCAACATAGAAAGGTCGGATTGTCTTTCAAATATTAAGTTGTCAGATTAACGCCACAAAGAAATATTATGTTTGTGTGCAATCATTTTTAGTAGAATTCCAGGACAGTTCTCAGACTATTAGCTGAACAAATAAGTGATTATCCTTAAAGAGAAAATTGTCCATTTATCTTGAAATCGTCATACAGAATCAGCGGTAAAATTTGCAATGAGATCTTAAAATAAAATGTCTTTCTGAAATTCTTGACTGTAGGAGATTCAAAATTTCTAGTTGTAGCAGATTGATTCAATGTTATAAATAAAATAATGTTAACAATTCGGCAAAAAACTTAATAGGCCAACTATCAAAACTCGATCGACATTGTGAAAACTTCATATATGTGATCACATGATTTCCTAAAACTGAAGTTGATATGATTAAAAGAATAAACAAAAACACTGACAGGGTTTGATTCCCTTTGATTAACTGGATGCATGCTATATTATTATTAAGAAAGTCATAATTATTATATTGATCTTTTGAAATCGCATTTTACAGTTGATATATTATGTGTACCTGATTCAAAGATATCATAGAACTGCGTGCTTTTGCAATTGGAAACTGTTGCTGCTCTCCCAACATCATTGAAGGCATTCCGCTGTAGAAATACGTCCAGTTACTTATGAGCACTATATATATATATATATATATATATATATATATATATATATATATATATATAAGTCATTTGCTCGTAACAAAACAGACTTTGCAGCTAATGCACAGTGGTTCAAGCAGTTGATACACGCACAAAATACAGGTTATATTGACAAAACAAATTTTCACAGTATGTTTTATTTTGACAAGATTTTAATGTCTTCCTTGCCTTTCATATTTCATGCATTTTCTTATGATAAACTACTTTATACCGGATTAGTTGTTCATTGATAATTTTGTTAATTGATATTAGATAAATTTGTAAATATTTAATTACATCTCATATACAGGGGCATAATTAAGTAGACGCCGTTATTTTTACAGTGTTGTCATTTAATAATGGCATTGAAGGATATTCAGTTTGTTACTGGTATAACAACATCAATAATGATGATGATGGTGATTGTAATGACTTCCGGTCTCACTAGTGAATGCTGGTATCGACAAGGATCCAGCGAAAAGTTTAAATAAAATACATTGTTGAGTTTACCACGTGTCGGTCGTCGTTGTGTTGCTTCGACTTTTCAGCGGCTAGTCTCATATAATATATCTCACATTAAATGGATGGACGCACAAAGAAGGAAGAATAAAAGAAGGCATAATACCATATTTTTAAAATCGGAATGGATTGTCGGTTCATAATAATTTACTATGGTTTACTATGGTTTCAGAACAGAATTGTCATACCTGAACTTAGACCAGAAATATTAAGGAGACTTCATTTTGTTCAAGTGGGACTAAACAAATGCGAGAAAGAGTAAAAAAATCGGTGTTGTGGTCTAAAATATGTCGAAAGTTGGAGGAGCTTCTAAAAATGCACGTTTTGTAACATACAACGTCAAACAAGTAAAAAGGAAAAATTAAATGTAACACCACTTTCCTAAGTTCCGTGGTAAAGAATCGGCAGAAAAATTTTTACTCACCACAGACAGCAATATATTTTCGCAATAGATTATTTCTCAAGACATATAGAAATAGCAAAGCTTAATCCAATGACAAGCGGATGCGTGATAAAGAATTTGAAAAATTTCTTCTCGCGTTGGGGAATTCCTATTGAACTTGTCAGTGATAATGGGAGACAATTCTCAAGATACGCTTTCAAAGATTTTGTAGACAGTTATGGATTTAAACACATAATATCAAGTCCACATTATCCCCAAGCAAATGGAGAAGCAGAAAGCGCTGTTAAGATAGCGAAGAGAATTTCTGAACAATCAGACACATTTCAAGTATTAATGGCATCCCTGAGTACGCCAATTCAAACCACAGATTTCAGTCCCATTTAATTAATTATGGAAAGGAAAATTAAAAAAAACTCATTACCTTTACATCCCAAAAAGTTATTACCAAAATGGCCCGATTTCAGACAAATCAGGGAGAGAGACAAACTGGCAAAAACCAGAATGGAAAAGAATTTTAACTGATTCCATGGTGCCAGAAATTTACCAACTCTAGAAAGAAGAGATAGAGTTAGAATAAATTACACGAAGAGAAATATTCTAACACTGAAGGAACGATCAAGTCAGCAGACACTGACAACAGATCGTATATTGTGACTATCAAAGGGTTTCTCATGAAATAGGAAACATATTTCATTTTCAGGTCTTGAAAATAGACCTTTGAGAAATAAACCAATTAGTGATCATTACAAGGATCTTGAAACAAAGAGAAAGTATTGGGAAAACAAGGTGAGGACGAAAAATACAAACTCAAAAATATCTGTTTAATTTCACAAAGTGAGTTATCGCGCTTGGACTGTAACCAAAACAAACATTGATATGTAATTATTTATTTTATACTTTGGAAAAGTTAATAATAAATATTAATAATAATTATAAAGAAAATACACTACCTAAGGAGAGAGATGTTATAACAACATCAGTATTGATGATGATGACGATTTAAGAACTTCCGATCCCAGTAGGGAATTCTGGGATCAAGACAGATCTAGCGGGGAGTTTAAATAAAATACGTTGTTGAATCTTCCACGTGTCGGTCGTCTGTGTTGCTTCGGCTCTTCAGCGGACAGTCTCATATCTTTCCACCCAAAGCCCAGTGGAACAGGTAAAAAAAATCGCACATTCTCTTGACAATGCCTCATACTCCAACTGCAAGAGGAGTCAAGGTGAAAAGAGACATTGTTAAATAACTTCGAAATTAAAAAGTCCATAATTTACAAATAATTGAAAGGAGAAATGAGCATCGTTCAAGTTGATGGAATCATTAGGGATATTTCTTCGTAAAACGGATAATTTTGCCCTTTCCCCTCATTCAATTTGTGAAATTTTTACTTAAAATCATTTTATGGTTAATTAATGCACATGACATTTAATGTGAGGATTACATTATGATCATGATTATATTAGCTCTTACAAAATTTCAACATTCCTGACAAATCTCCTATTATCACAATGTGAAACAAAAGTGATAAAAACATAAAAAAAGAAATCAAACAAAATTGGCTAGACAATATACCCAGGCACAGGTAAAAGGAGAAAATTAAAAGTTAAACATTTCAGCGTCCCAACATTTTCAGCGTTTCCTATCTATGCATATTTATAAGCATCGTTTGCGTTTTATATATTCCCTCTCCACTTTGTGCTACACAAAGATAAGCATCACTTTAGCATGATAAAGTCATATATATATCTCTTTTAACCATCACAAGGATCCATCCCTGCATCTCATTAGAATGTCTGATGACCAACTTCTTGAGAGCTGCTCTCTGCGGCTGCTCGGTCTCACGCTGTCCGCTGATCTGAGATGGAACAAATACATCGAGTCAATTGCATCATCCACCGCAAGGAAAGTTGGTTCCCTGTGCCGAGCCAGGAAATTTTTCTCCCCGGATTCTATCCTCCAAATCTATAAATCGACCATTCGCCCTTGCATGGAGTATTGCTGCCATATATGGTCTGGAGCCCCTGCTGTTTGCCTCAGGGTTCTTGATAAAATCCAGAGACGGATATGCAATGTAATTGGCCCCGATCTGTCATCTCGTCTGCAGTCTCTCTCTCACCGACGCGACGTTGCCTCGCTCTGTCTTTTTTACAAATACTTTCACGGTAATTGCTCCGAAGAGCTGCTTTCGCTGGTTCCTAGGCCTCATGAATTTAAACGTCCCACGAGGCTGGCATCCCGTTCCCACCCCTTCACTGTTGAAACTGTTAGATGTAGACGTCTCTTCTACTCCAATAGCTTCATGTCTCGCACATCTCGCCTGTGGAACTCCCTTCCTTATTCCTGTTTCCCTGACAAATACAATCTCCAACTATTTAAGTGTAATGTCAATCGACATCTCCAGCTGCCTTGATCTATCCTCTTCCCTTCTCCACATCCTTTCACCTTTCATTCCCATCTGCTCTCGCTCCAAATCTTCTGTAACCCCCTAGCCTTGATCGATCCACTATCTTTCTCCACATCCTCTCCTTTACCACTCCTATCTGCTCTTCCTCCAAACATTCTGTAACCCCCTGCGTACTAGTGGCTTCCAGCCTTGCTTGGGGTGATATGCTTAATATATATATATATATTGTTACGAACTTGTAGCATATAGGAGAACAACAGGTTCAAAAAGAAAAAAAAGATGGAATCCTTTGTCGCTGTTCACACGGGGATGGAAGCAACTCAAGGGAGTCAGCGAATAACAGGCACAAGACGAAGGATTTCAAAATAAAACATTTATTTACAAATACAGAAACAAATAAAGAAAAGAAAAATACGTCTAAGGGGAAAGGTATCATAAAAGAACAGAAGGTACGAGCGAATATATATATATATATATATATATATATATATAACAAGATCAAGTCAAGAAATCAACTTATCTGCCTTGATGGGTCAGACGAGTTGATATCTCCACATATGCGAAAGCAATATTTTGTCGGCCAGCAATTTTCCTGGAGTCCTTTTCTTTCAGAATGGCCTGGAATCCTCAGCGACGCGTGAGGGCGTTCATTGATTAATTTGGTTTAGTATACAGTAGCCATTTCATTCTGTGGTCGACAGACTTTTTGTTTTCGTTTATTTCAATGGATAGTCCATTAAGAGTTGGAACGATTCGCTCGTCGATGTTCATCCACCGCTGGTCAGACAGGAAACTGCCTCCTCTTTTAGATTTTTGCTGTTCCCAAAGTTCGTCACGGGGGTTTCTTTTCGTCATTGACTGGGTATGCAGGATGTGTGTTGCGTGATGGCCAAAGATCTAAGCAACCCACAGTAGGGTCTGATCATGTGATCGCAGCAAGACAGCCTGATGGTGCCGGGAGATAACGTATGGTCAATCGCCTGATGGTTGCGTAATTTTGAACCAAGTCATTCTCGGGTTGGATTGCTTTAAAGTTCACAGGCCTTTGCCTTGAGGGCGGAAGAAAAGGAAAGACAGAAAGAATCGAAAGAGAAAAGGGTGAGAGAACATATAGAACATATTCGCTCGCAAGCTGAAACATTGTATTTGATTTATTTTTATTTTTATTTATACTTTCGAATTAGGATTTAGGATTGGGGGTGCTTTTTAGCCTTACTCCTATATGGCTAATGAAATCGTAGATACGTCACATCTCCCTACCAAAAAGAAGAAACATGCCATCAATATCAGTTTTCTAAAAAGAAAAGAAAAGAGGGTTTTCGCCCCCTTCTGTAACTCCTCCTCGGATCTCCCTGGACTCAGGCGTAGGACTAGGTCCACGGATCACCAGTACAGAGTTGTTTTCCCCCGTTTATAATAGGGTTTGATCGTATTAACGTGGTACATATGCATCGGTTTACTACGGTCAAGAGTTTTCATGACGAAGTTGAGATTACTGGTCTTTTTAACTATTTCAGATGGACCATGAAATCGAGCCTTAAGGCAATGTCTGGATAAAAGCAACAAAACTAAAACCTTGTCCCCGACATAGAAACTCTGCTCGGTCGTACCGAGCTTTCATTTTATGTTGGGCCAACTTGAGATTTTCACATTAATCGCTTTCGGAAACGGGAAGTATAGTTTAAAAGACTCCTCGAGGTTGGATCTTCCTGTAACCAGTCATCCTTCAATACTTGTAACGGACCGCGGACTGAATGTCCAAATATTAATTCAAAAGGACAAAAGCTCAGAAACTCTTCGACAGACTCTCGTGCAGCGAACATTAAGAATGCAATGCCTTCGTACCAGGCCTGTTGGTTGTCCAAGCAATATATCCGCATCATATTATTACAGGTAGAATGAAACCTTTCCAATGCCCTTGGGATTGGGGATGGTAGGCACTGGACTGGGGGACTGTATACTTAGAATTTATATGACTTGTTGGAATAACTTTGCAATGAAATTAGACCCTTTTTCTGACTGTACCACCTTGGGTAAGCCAACAAATTGATAAGGGTTTTCGCTACCTTTTTGGTCGGACATTTATCACAGATAGCGCCCCAGAAAACCTGGTTGAGGCACATATAATTGTTAATAGGTATTGGTTTTCTATTATGGTTTTGGGTAACGGGCTAACACAGTTAATGATAAGGCGACGAAATGTTTCCTCAAAAGCAGGAACAGGATGAAGGAGTGCTATGGGGAATTTTTGGTTTGGCTTCCCTACTACCTGACAAGCGCGGCAAGTCCAACAGTATTCAGACACATAAAAATGCTTAGTAACTTTGTCCCATGTTTTAGTAATGCCCCAGTGGCCTCCTAGAGGAATTTCATGAGCTCTACTCATTACTTCCGGCCTGTATTGTTTTGGGAATATCACTCAGTAGACAACTGACCAGCCCTCCGAAGCTGGGATATGAGGGGTATCCACTTCCTTATCAGTACCCCATTCTCGATAAAATACCTGCTTGGAACTTTCTCCAACTCCACAGGCAACACGTAATCTCTCCTCTGTTCTGTTACGAGTCATCTCCTCGGTAAGGGAATGTCCATAGCTGGCTCAATAACACCATCGCTATTCCCAGTTGTGTGACTATCGGGAGGATTCAGAAAGGTCTGAGACAGGTCAATCACCTTCTCCTCTGGCCTATCAATTTTCTTCTCGTTTATCTTTCTATCGGCCTTTTTTCCAGCCTGTGCTCGGGTTACTGTACACGAGGGAAATATACCGGGATTCTCTGCCTCGATATCTTCGGTGTCTATCTAGGCAACCGGTTCCGAAACTACTTTAGGGTGGGGTATCACCCTTCCACCCGCCAATTCGTTTCCTAACAACATAGATATGCCGTTCATAGGCAAACTGGGCACCACTCCGACCTCATCGTGACCGGACACTAACTCAGACGTAAGATGGATTCGATGCAGAGGGACGCTAACAAAGATGCCGCTAACGACCTGTACAATAACCGCTTCGCCTGTGACCGAATTCCATCCACACAGCACGAAACCCTTCACAATCAGCGACTGAGTCACCCCAGTGTCTCGCAAGATCTTTACAGATATTTTCTTCGTGGTGTCACCCACGGGGGATACAGAACCATTGACACAAATGGCCTATACTCTACTCTCATATCGTCATCATTGGATTTCCTATTCGTGGTAATTCTATTGGGGTCTGTTTTGACATATGGCTCTAGACTCGGCGTTCCGCTTCGTTCAACAATTCGACACGAGGTGTCCTACTTTATTGCAATAATGGCACGTCGGTAGTTTTTTTTTTCCTATTCGCCTGCCGATATACTGGTAACTGAGGAATAGGACTTTGAGAGTTGGTACCTCTCGAACTGGGTGGTTGGCCTAAACTAACCGAGCGACCCGACTTCGAATTCGGACCATAGCCAGATCCATGTCTTGGGCGTGGATCGCTTCCAAACTCGAATGGGTTGCTGTACTGGGTTTACCCCTCTTATGCGTTAATGCATATTCTTCGGTGGGAGGTGCCCATCTCATAT
Source organism: Acanthosepion esculentum (assembly GCA_964036315.1). NCBI lineage: Eukaryota > Metazoa > Mollusca > Cephalopoda > Sepiida > Sepiidae > Acanthosepion > Acanthosepion esculentum. Next base: position 39,715,427 of record OZ038500.1, on the reverse strand, counting down.
ACGCTATCTACTCTCTTCTCATCGAGGAAGGTTTTCAAATCGTCAGGAACGCATTCTTTAAATTCCTCTATCAGGATCCTTTGCCTCAACCTGTCATGATCTACCTCAACGTTTTTTGCTAAGCTCCATATATCGAAATATATTGATACTGAGAGAGCGGTATATGCTTCTTGGGCCTAGCCTTTTAATACAGTTTGTAGTAACATTGGCTAAGTTTCTACGGGCCATGCTAGGTTTGAGGCGACGTTTTCGAAATGTTGGAATTTCTTGTCGAAGTCGGCCTCGTTAAACCGCGGTACGAGTCGGACCTGCTTAGTTAAGTTGAACTTACTTCTTGCTTCGGCAAGTTCCTGCCTTTCACCTCCCGAAATTGGGTTTCTTGCTCGATTCTAGCCTTTTTAATTTCAACCTTTGCTCTTTAGGCTTCGGTTCTGACCTTAGACTCGGCCTCAATTTTCACTTTCTCGAGCTCGAGTTGAGCCTGCGAAAGTTCCGACGTGTCTATCGATAATTGACATAATGCTTCTTCGTCTTTGACGTAGAAGCATTATGTCTACCTCATCTTCAGCGACTACTCTAACTAGCTGAGTTTTTCTTATAGACTTCCTTATCTCTAGTTCTAATTTATTCCCTATTTCAACTATATCGTCTTTTTTCAGCTTCTCCATAGAGGGTGATACGAGAACGCTATCTATAACCGACATCTTGGCGTGCAGTTCGCCGATACTCTGAAGCTGTGCGATTCTTACTGACTGAAAAACCAGGGAGAAAAGAATCTCGGAACGAGCCCCCAATTTTTAATACGTTACCAACTTGTAGCATATAGGTGAACCACGGGTTCACAGAACATATTCGCTCGCAAGTTGAAAACATTGTATTTTATTTATTTTTATTTTTATTTATATTTAACTATCTTTCGAATTAGGATCTAGGGGGTCTTTTTAGCCTTTCGCCTAATGAAATCGTAGGTACTACATAATATATATATATATATATATATATATATATATATATATATATATATATATATATATATATGTGTGTGTGTGTGTGTGTGTGTGTGTGTGTGTGTGTGTGTGTGTGTGTGTGTGTGTGTATATATTACACCAAAAAACAAAAAATACCTCAACATGGCGATAGCCAATTTCAAGCCGGTTTGTACGCGGCAATCATCAGCCCCTGATGAGTACAGACCATCTTTAAATAGACTATCCCCATGTTGCGGTAATGTTTTTTTTTTTTTACTGTAAAAATACATATTCTCTGTTATAATAAATGCATCGAGCTCTCTGTGGATCATTTTTAATAATAAATATTACTAGGATCCAACTGGGTTATATACCAACGGATCGATTACCTCTATTATATATATATATATATATATATATATATATATATATATTATGAAATGGACAAAGTCCGACAATTATTTTAAGATATTTTTATGTTTAACATTCTTTTTACAGATACAAATATTTAAGTAAATGTTCTGTTTATAATAAACAGTATTAAATGACATTTACCGGCCTGAATGTCCGAGAAATTCTCATAGAAAATATTCGTCCTCCGACAGGATTCGAACCTGTATCCTATACGGATACCGTCATATAGCCTGACGTGCCTTTTTACTGATTCGGCCACAGAGGATCGTTCGGTAGGCAAGGTCGAATTTATTGCTTTTAAACTTCAATCATCTATGAATCTCTCACGTACATTCAATCTGCTCATGGCGTATCAAATAATTAAAATAATTGACGGACTTTGTCCATTTCATAATGTGTGACGAGATTTGTTTAAGATCGTTCCCATTATTGTTGGCAACAACAACCTCAAGTATGTGAAATCATTCACGTACTTAGGAAGTAAAGTCAATTCATATGTCTCTTTGGATGACGAAATAGTTAACCGAATATCAAAGGCAACCAATGCTTTTGGGAAGCTTAAGCATCACCTATGGGATTTTCGTGGGATTTCACTGAAAACGAAAATTAATGTCTATCGAGCAGTCATTTTTACAATTCTTTATGGGTCAGAATCATGTACGCTACGCCATACAGGACACACATCAATCAACGTGATGCTTTCCATAAACGCTGTCTTCGTTCAATATGTGGTTATACATGACAGGACATAATCTTTAACCCTGATCTTTTCATCAAATGTGGCGTCGGTGGTATCGAATCCTTTCTGATGCAAACACAGTTCAGAAGGGCCGGTCATATCATCAGAATGAATGATGATCGGATGCCGAAAATCCTCATGTATAGCCAACTTTTCATGGTAAGCGTAATGTAGGCCGTCCTTGGTTACGCTCCAAGGACAAACTTAAATACAATTGAAATGCTACAAACATCCCTACAGAGAAGTTCGAACTCGCTGGAGAAACACCTGCTACCGAGGCATAATTAACTTTGAAAAGAATCGTCTGAGTGAATTAAGAAACAACACTAAATCTCAGGCTAATACATCAGCCCATATTATGGTCAAACCTTCAGCATGCTCCTGGCGTGGACTTGTTTGCAAATCCTGTGCATGATTGTTGTCTCATACGAAACATAAAAACTGAACTGAAAGAGACTCATTCGTCGAAAACGACGGGAGAGTCCATCATATATATATATATATATATATATATATATATATATATATATATATATATATATATATATATATATATATATATATATATAATAGATAGATAGAGAGAGAGAGAGAGAGAAAGAGATAGATAGATAGATAGATAGATATTAACCTCGATACATTACTCGTGGCAACTCTGTATTTTACAGGTCCCTAATTTTTGCATCTTTATAAAGATACAGCCTCAATGATGTTATATTACAGAAAATAATATCAACTGTCAATCCACGGAAAACATTGTATGAAAAATTAAGGATGTTGAAAGTCAAGCATAAGAAATCTGGAAGAAATTTGGAAGATATTGGACTGTGCCAATATTGACCACGGCATACGGCCTATGGTTGTACAAGGATAGAAAGTTGTGCAGCATAAAGATTGTGAATTTAAGGAAGTTGTTCATCCAAGCATTTACCAAAAAAGGGAAATCTAAAAAGCTGTAAGGAAACTTGTTGTATTTTCAAATTTTATAAAACAGGTTAAATGTAGGTTTCCTCATCCAAGGAAGGTGTTTTTGGCTTTTGTTGCAAATTATTTTCAGTTTGAATCTCAAGTTTTGATTCAGTTGAAGGTTTCACAAACTGGAAGTTAAAGTAGAAGAATCGTTTCTTCTTTGTAATGAGACGAAAGGCAAAAATGCTGTGCAAATTGCTGCAATGATTTTGGAGCAATTAGAAAAGATCGACATTAAGATTCAAGAGTGTCACTTTGACACAATTGATAATGCAATCATCGATCTGGTGTTCAGAGTCAACACAATAACTCACTAGATATGGCATCTGAGCATCCAACTTGAGTTGCAGTCGATACAGTTATATTTTTTAAGCATTGACCCGTTTATTTTCATTCTTTTCTGCTTCGATTCAGCACTGGGACATCTTGATTCCAACAACTGGTGAAACTACCAAACAGTTTTTTGGACATGAGATGGATTAGTGGAACAGATGCCGTGAAAGTTGTACAGAAACAACTTTCTCGAAAGTCGTCGTCGATGCTCTGAGGCGGTTAAAGGAATATGGAAAAAGTGCAGCTACCAGATTAGATCAAGTGTTGATCAATGATGCTATGATATAATTTCTTTTTTTTTTAAACCTTTCCTTCGGTTCTGAAAAGCAGACATTGCTGCAATTTCTCCGATTCTGAAGAAGAGCAGTTCTCAAAGCCAAGTATTTAACGACACATTGTTGGAAATTCATTCTTTTCTTTGGTGGAAAATTTTGAGTATCATTAATATAATCAAAGTTTTCCCGAGTGAAAAACTGCTCTTTTTCAGAATCAGGAAGAAAAAAGATATGTAATTTGATAGTGTGATTCAACATTTTACAGACAGGAAGACCATAAAATTTATTTTTCAAAATTAACGCGTTTGTTATTGCCGTTTTAGATCTACAATCAAAACAAAATATATGGTTGTAATTGTAATCGTTATTTATATTTTGTAGATGTTATCCAGCTTTGGATTGTTGTTTATAGTGTTTGCAAATTCTACGATCTTCCTGGGCAGCACAAACTCTAGATACCCTACTGACTACACGGTGTCAAGCAAAATTTTATATATGTTATTGTCTGTATTGTGTTTCCATGTTTACTAATATAATATAAAAATAGTATAGCGGTATGTATAAATAACCATTTGTTTTTCACGCGTGCGTTTTTAATTTGATTTCAGATCAAATGATGGAGTAAAAAGTAGTTTTTAGTGATTAGGTCAAGTATTTAACAGGATTCTTCGCTATAATAATGGAAATCGAATTCCATAACTGAATGCTACAACCATTTATATTGAACTAATGGGATTCGTTGTAGACAATTTTGTATTTTATACCCACAGCATTATTATTTCTTTTGTTTGTTTTAAATATTCTACACACACAGAAACGGTACGCTTTGACAATTCTTTCAACTTGCAAATGAACGTGTTTTGGTTCCAGATATTTACTAAATAATTGGCCCTTCAGTGCAAGCAAAATCATCGCGGCCAAACGAAAATCAGGCGGAAAGGAAGATTTTGTAAACATTGTTTAATTTTCAGTATTATTGAAAAGCCGCCAATAAATAGGACAGTGAAACGCCGATCGTTACTTCGAACATCCGACCCCCAGGAAAAGTAACTGGGGGAGCGTACAAAGGCAGACATGGCCAAACAGAATAAAATACTTGTCACAGAATGTAACTAAACCGCGTTCGAAATCAACAGCATTGAAATTAAGGATTTTATTAACACAAGTTTGTTTTCAAATAAACATTACTATATTTTCCCACTGTAGATATCAGGAATTGTTGGAGAGATTAAAGACTGAACAACACGCCTACTAAAACAAAACTTTTTAACCCTCTCATCCCAAAGTTTGCACCCATTCCAAACCTTGAAAATTAATCAGATACAATAAATATTGCAAACCCACGTTTATTGCAGTAGCGTCTCTAATTACTCCGTTTTGTCACATTTTACCCAAAGCTGTCACTCGAAACCGCGATCATTCGGATATTGCAGTACACCGATTACTGCTGACCCATGGAGCCTATCTAAATGATTGGGAAAATGTTTGAACATATCGAACTGCTTTTGTTCATTATGTCATACGCAAATATATATTAATATGTAAAAGGATGAGAAAGAGAAATTAGAATGTTATTTTCATTTTTATGCGGAATGATTATGCGACCAATTCACTCATTAATATGCACCCAGCCACGCAACAAAGTTATATTCATTTTTATAAAGCTTTCTGTCCTATTGATCGAATGATCAATACCTAGAAATATTTCTACTGAGAAGATTATTTCGAGATAATTTATGAAGACAATTATCAAACGAAAGTCTAGTCAGTTCATTATATAGATGTTAAATTATAGTGAAGTTGGTGAGGACAGCAGTCCGAACAGTGCAAATAATGATATTCTTTTTCGAATCTTGACAGCAAGAAAAAAGTGTTTCTTGCTTTCAATTTTGTCAGCCTTTTCGTAGGTACTCTCTCTCTCTCTCTCTCTCGTTTAAATATACCACTTTGGCTTAGAAGAAATCTCAAATGTCAATATTTGTTCATCAGCTTTTGAGCTATTCTTCCTGAGATATATAACCTGATGCAAAAAGAAAGCTGACCATGAAAATTATTCATAGCGAGTTTGAGCTGATATTATTTAAGCTTGTAATAGATTTTTAGGAAAAATATATTGATTCCATAATTAATTTCACCTTCATTAGATGTTCTCGAGAAAAAAAAACTTGTATTGTACTTGGCAGCGGACAAACCAATTAAAATCTTTGTGATAGCCGTATATAGATTTTTTCTGATCCTTTTCTTGAAGTGATTTTCCAGGTGATATAAAACAAAAGAAACATTTCTATACCTTATCGGCTGGAGATGAAGCTGCCTTTTGGTAGAGTGACAAAAATTCGAAACTGTCAGTATAGATTTGTTGACATTCAAAATGGGATGTTTATAGAAGAGTGAAAAGGAGATAAAATTTCTTAATTATGAAAGTGAATGAAATTGCTTCTTCTCCTTCACTAAGTGCACAGAGATCTTGATTTTTCTTTCTAACTCGTCATTTTTTATTTCTAGTGAAATATAAATATATATTTATTTTTTTCAGCCATTTCTTTTTCTTATTCAGATATAATCTCTTTTGTAAGTCTGTTTTCTTCATTTTTCTTGTATATCATCTTTCCAACTTTATTTTTCCCTTTTCCTTTATTTTATATCTGTTTTCTCACGTATTTCTCTTTTCTTTTCCCATTTCCTTTATTTTTGTTGATTCCTTTTCCTTTTGTTCAATTGAAACCCTTATTTCTCTTTTTCAACACTTTTTTCGGTTAGTTTTCTTTTCCTCTTTATTTCTTATATATTTAATTTTCTTTCTTTATCGCGGTTTTCATTTTAATTTCCCTCTTGATTTCTTTTTTTTCATGTCGTATCTTCTTTTATCTTATTAATTGTATCTTTCTTATAAGACATTCTTCTCGCTGCTGAGCTATTTATATTTCCTGAAATCAATTATGTTACATATTTTCCGACCTAACCCAGCAATTTTCATTTTGTTTTTCAATCTCATTTGTAGTTCCTTTTTTTGTCGATAACAGACATGATTATTATTTGCAAACAAAGCAAACGCAACATTCTGTTTGTGATCCACAGATATTTCACTGAATAACTGACCTACATTAAAAGGTCAGTTTTTAATTAGGGACAGCTTTCCTTTCGTTTCCTTTTTTCTTATTCGTCAAACAGACTTCATTATTTAAACGTTATTTTTAATGGAAGCCCATATTTGAATAGACGCTCCGTTTATTTATTAATCAGTATATTTATTTATTTACCTATATTTTTATTTTAATATTTACGCTGGTAGACGAAAATAAATAAATATACTGTTGAATAAATAAACGGAGCGTCTATTTAAGTATGGGTATCTACTAAAAATAACGTTTAAACAATAATGTATATGTATATATATATATATATATATATATATATATATATATATATATATATGTATGTATGTGTGTGTGTGTGTGTGTGTGTATAAAGCACAAATTTAGCTTAATACAGAACAAGACAAAATGATAGGAAATGGAATTATGAAGATTGTGTTGCGATAATCTTCTAAGCTGGCTGCATTGAAAATTAGCACCGAGACTCGCTTCTTTTATGTAGATTCGAACGTTAATATCTACTACTATTTAGTCTCAAACATATTTATAACTAAAATACGTTGAATTTAATGCCATAGCAGAATTAGTTTCAGAAAATGAATTGAAAATGTAAGGTTGGTTCAAATTTAAAGGATAAAGCATGTAGCCAAGGAGAATTAAGTAAAAATTGAAACTAAAAGAGTTAATATTTTTAATTATTGCGTTATTTTCTCCTGAAATATCTGTAGCTGAAATATCAGATATATCTTAAATTCTTAATTGTCTGCAATAATATTTTCATTCTTGGCACGGAATCAAATGGTGACTTTCGTCATTTTAATCTGTGAAATTACATAAAAATCTCTTATCCACAGAAACAATTATGAAAGTTGCAATTGTAAGAAGACGGCGCTGAAAATCTTTTTGGTCAAACCAAGAAAAGATACCCTACAAAAACTCTGATGTTTGCTGGTTTGGTAAAAATTTTGAAAGTTGAGTTGGGCTGAGAATTTTTCAACACTCCCTCATAGTGCGTATAATGTCAAATCTGCATAAATAAAAGCTGCGATTTTTCATGAAATTCATACATTCAACAAAAACAATTTCCTGCCAGAATTTGTTTTGATAGAAATTCATAAATTCGTATTTTCCAGACTTAATCAACAATCGTTAAATCGGGAATATTTTAAGAATATTAATTCTCAAAGTAGACAGCGTTTTTACTTTCTTTGCTAGAGATGTGATCCTAATTTCATTAGACATACAACAACAGCAGATTGACTTGACTTTCATGACTTCTACGCCTCGTTGCACGTCTTACCGGAAATGTTCACTTATTCAAATAGAGCATCAAAGAAGAATAAATTAAAATTTCAATGATGGATAAATGCTATCAGAAACGTCGAAAACGGGTTTGGTCAATCTGACAATAATGTAAAAACAAAATAAAACAGGAAAAAGGAAAAATCACATCCGATAAGAAAAGGTTTTAGTTAAAGTTTATCCTATATGAATTTCTAAAGAATAATGACTTCAGACGAAATGAAAATTGGCTGAGGTTTCAAAGTGTATGGTGATTTTCTAAGCATAGTGTAGATGCGGCACATGGCCGAAAGAATGGGGCACTCGGTGAGGATCGAATTTACTATTCAGTCGTAACTGATCTAGCGAGGCAAGCTTTCTTACTATTACACCACATCGAAGTGCCTAATTACAACGTGTATGAGATAGATTACTGCCATAACAAATACATGCAGATAAATACTTTTGTAAACACTTGATTCCGATATATTATTAGCGTTATAAAACGTCCGCATTACTTCACTTGTTAATGAATTAGACTCAATCAACAAATGTTCATATTTCATTAGACGACTGTTTTTTTGTTATAATGTACTTCTAAATTTCTAATGAATCTTCCGCTATCGGTTGGGAGTCAGTCGTGGGGGGGGGGTCAAGAATATGCCGATTGCATCCCGTGTATGTAGAAGAATCACTCCCACCGAAAGGAGACAATTGTTCGCTATGCCTATGTGTATCTTTGTGCAAATCAAAATTATGCGCGTGCCTTTTTGACATTTTTGACGATCAAAACTATGTGCACCTTTTCACTGACGAGGAAACAAAACTGTGCCCTTTTTTTTGACTGGCGGTCAAACAGAACCTATATGTAATTTTCTATTGTTTATCAAAATGGCAGAATACACAACAAACCAGGTGCTCGAAATAGTAACATCGTTATCGATAAAACGTAGTCGTTCAGTAATTAGCCTGTCCGTTCATTTGTAGAGTTGTGGGGTTCTATCATTACGATACACTGTATTAATACATCCTAAACTATTTGACTGGTTCGTCGGAATCCGTTACGAGCGAAAGAGGTGGGATGGTTACGAAGAGAAACACACACACACACACAGGCGCGCGCGCACAAGTTCGTGGTCGGGTGTTAAAATTTCGGACTATTATTTTTTTGCACAGACCTTCTGAAGCTGACCTTTAATGTCAGATGGTAGGCAAAATAGGGATGTCGATTTTGATTGGCTGAGCCGAACGTGGAAACGTTAGAGAGATAGAAAGTGATTTCGAAGTTTTGCATGTCGAATAATGCAAACGTATTGTTTTCGTGTATGGGAACTGCTCCCCGGTGGGATGAGAGAGAAAAGATAAACATCAGTGTATTGATTGAGACAGTCGCACAAGAGAACCCCAGAAGAAGGAGGCAATACAACAGGGGAAATAATCAGACAGAATTCACTGGATTCAGTTTTTTTTGTTCATTTTTATTTAACTTCTGGAACTAAGAGAAATATTGGATCTCCACAAATCAATGGATTAATGAAACAGACTTTCCTCTCTCTGGTGTGTGAGCTCTGAAACCACTTTCTTTTTCCCTCTTTCCTTGACCTCCCCACTCCCCCCACTGTGGTCTGCTCGTGGTCGTGTCACCTCTCAACGCCTCGGCCAAAGAACTAACTAATCAAACTTGCTGCGAGCGCTCTTGAATATAGTGAAAGATTTTTTTACACGTTTTGTCAGAACTAATTACACTCACTGATCAGTCAAAAGGATTGACTGTCGTTCTTTCCCTCGACTAAACAGTCCTACCCTGCTTGGAGCTCCAATTTGCTTGGGCGAAAATTAAACACTCCGTCTCAAAAAATCTTTAACCAAATGTCATAATTTCAATATTGCTACGGAGAGATCCTTGCTCACAGAACATCTCTCGTGACCAGTCTTTACTTATCTACTTCACTGAGATTGGATTTGATTATTGTTCAGAGGCATGGCTTTATACGAAATGAAACGCCGCGGCAGCCATGATTTATCTCTCAGGCAATTAAGTTATGGCAAGAACAGCAAGAAACTTGAAACATTTTTGGAAGTACCTTGTATAAAATTCTAGCCATGCTGGGATAGGAATAAGTACTTTCTACTCAGTAAGCGATACGTGAATTTAAAGGACGTGTTCTTATGAAGATACATTTTAGGGCAAAATTTTACGATTCTCAACAGAACTTTAGGCATTGAATTGCTCGAACAGATTAGATTATGGTCCCTTTAATTCTTTCATTGTTAAGAGGTGCCATCTACGTAACACGAGAAAATGCATTCATCTTCCAGGCTGACTTTGATAACAAGAAAGGGTAAGTAGGAAGTAGTAAAGAATTTTCCTCAAAATGTCCTTTGAACAGTAAGAAAAGAAACTTCTTTCGAAATGAGCAATGATACGTAATCCAGCATCGTCGGTAACAATGGTCACTTTATTTTATTAGTCAAAATCTTAAAACAGAATAACAATAGATTACAACGACTGAAAATGGGACATGAGAATTTTAATTTAAATCTTACTTAATAATAGGAAAATTTTAGATAATTTTGTAAGATTTTTATCAGTTTTCTCGCATCGTTACTATTATGTCTAGGACTTCATTAAGACATTCCTATTAAAAGACTTGTGATGCTACATGGCAAAAAATTGAGAAAACTAAATTATGATAATTCCGTTAAATTCTTCAACACCAACACACACACATACATATACAAAGATGCACATAGAAACGTACCTGTACACACGCAGGTACATATATGCACATCTATGCATACGCAGACTCAAGCAGACATGCAGAAACGTACTATGTAAGATTATATTATAAAGTTTTTAAAAGAAATTTCTATGAACCAACAGATACTAGAAAAGGTTTTAGTGTATACTTATAGTTATATGAGTAATATCCTGATTAAGAACATAACTTATATTTTATCATGCAAACAAATTACAACAAAGTTTTTTTGTAAATAAATCCTAAAAATATCGACCATACAAATATATATTTAATTGACACACTATCTCGGGTACATGAATAAATTATTATTTTATTAATTTGTATTAATTTCCATGGTCCCCTGACATTCTAGAACTTTTATTCATTCATTTTAGTTTAGTCATTGAAACTTAACTTATTGTAGTTTTTATGGCACTCCAGGTTTACTCTTTACTTATTTACTTGCATATTGTTTCTCGTTCTCACAGACATTTCTTAATAATGGACCACAGCTTTTCTTTCGGATAAATATCTGGAGAGATTAGGAGCCATTCCATTAATTTGTCCTTTTTCAATCCCTTTTTTACAAGGCGTGTCATGTCATCATTACAAAATTTGAAGAAACATTGTATATTATGAATATTATTGATTTTCATCTGTGCTACTGAAAAACGTCTTCAACTCTCAATAATTTTAGTAATAGAATTGCTTTCATGTATTTAAACAGTGTTATTAATATTCTTTATTTTTTCTCTTCATATCTTCAACACCAGTTTCTTCAAATATTGTCTTACTTATTAATCTTTTTAGAAAATTTCTTTTTGTGACTTTCTTTAAGGTACTTATTCGTTTCCCATTTTACCAATATTTTCAATTTCTTTTTTGATTGATCTCTGATTAATGTTTAACGTTTTTGCCATTTTCAACGCTGTTTTTCCATAACCCAATAACTTTGCAATATTTTTTCTTTTGAATTTATATTATTATAGTTTCATTTTGTACTTTTCTTATGCGCATGACAATTTTTATACAAGTGAAATTAAAACATAAATATCAATAACTATAATATTAAATATATTTATTTCCAGTAGGATGATCAAATCTTGGGTTGCTTAATAAAAATATCACACCACCAAATAAATGACAGTAAATATTTCTAATAAATCAGATAAACTGACATTTATTTGGTGCATAATTATACATATATATATATATATATATATGCAGAAATATAGTCTTAAAGTGTGCTATATTTATGGGGTAAAGTGCTCAATATCAGAGATAGAGCGTGTGTAAATATAAAAGTGGACATGGAAGTCAGCACTCAGAGGCGACAGTCTGTTTCATGCTAGTGCAATCGTCAGGCGACTAGTGCTGTTATTTTTCTCGGCTATTTATATAAGGGTCAGTGGTGCATTATGGGTACTCTATTTTGGCGGTTACTTTTACCGGAAGTGGCTTATTTGTTTATTTATTTATGTCAAATTGTTTTGCTTGTTTTTTGTTTGTTTTTTTATTTTTATTTTTTATTTTTTATCTTATATATTTATTTATTTATTCTTTTATTTTGATCGGTGTTTTTGGTTAACGTAGTAAAAATTTGTTTATATAGCTTATTGTTGGTAGTCTATAATGGCCGTCATTACCGGAAATCGCTTGTTCGCTTATTTATTTGGGTCAAATTGTTTTGCTTGTTTTTATTTATTTTCATTTTTATTTTTATTTTTTATCTTATATATTTGTTTATTTGTCATTGATTAAATCTGTTTGTTGAATTTGTGGTTTTTTCTGACTATTATTTAGGTGGGAACAGTTTTTAATTTATCTATTTAGGTTGGTTATCTTTATTTGTTTTTGTTTTGTTTTGTTTTTTAAACGGCTAGTTTATCGTAATCGGTTGTTAGTTTATTTATATATTTGGATGTATTTAGATCGATTTATTATACTTGTTGTTATTTATTTGTTAAACTATATCTTTTTGGCTTTCGGTTTTTAAGTAACGTAGTATATTATCTTTTATTAATGTTTTTTTTTTTATTTTTTTTTTTTTATTTGTATAACAGTTATAACTTTCGTCCGTTCTTTTGTTTTGATGTATATATAAACAAACAACAATAAAATAAGCAAAATAAATTACTCCAAACAAATCATAAAACCACACCTGTTAGAATATACGAAACAAAATCAAAACAATATATATATATCACTCAAAGTAAGGCAACAAGGCTACAACTTACTCTTATTTAGCACACTATTGCAGAGCCACCAGTAGTCACGAGATAAAGGAAAAAGAGATAGTTGACGGAGTGCAAAAGCGAAAGTCGATAGGACCTGAAAAATCATCTGGGGACTCAAGAGAAAATTCCCTTTACATTGGAAGATTTTTCAGGATTTAAACATCAAGGTCATTCATGCTTATGTATGATAGAATCTTTTCGACAAAGACGAAAATAGTTTGGAACAGAGAATTCATTGGTAGCGATAGAAGTATTTAAATAAGTTTCGCAGTGCAAAGATATCTGAAGAGAAAAGATTATACAATGAAATAGCCCGATATTATGCGACTGTTGATCAGAGTAGCCACTCTAATAGCTACCAAAGAGTCCGTGCCCCTTACTACCAATCGGATGCAGCAACCATTAAACTGCCAACGCTGTACCCTAATAATGAAAAGTTGCAGCCACTGACCAGACAGATCACCAAAAAGACACTTAAATCACTATGGCCATGTAAGTAGGAAACGTTAAACCATATACCGAAGGAAATAATGGATACACCTTTACTCCTGGTCAATAAACATAGAAGGAGTGCGAACCGGACGATAGGCGAACCTGTCTACTGCTATTAACCTATTCACAGCACATGGGGCTGGGCGATTATATTGAGACACCATCTCGAGGATGGTTGCCGAGCAAGGTTCTAGGCCCTTTTTAGGCCAAGGGGGGGATTTAGTGAGTTAAAATATCACTCTGAAGGTTAACCCAGGAGTGAATGTTAACATAAAATTAGATAATTTCATCAAGTCCACATCATTGAGAATTTAAGGTTTAAATATACATGTACACACATACACACATATATATTTTACACTGGACATCGGAATAAAAACATAGTATTTCTGTTTAAATGAATATTGGAAGTCAATCAATGAATATGAAAAGAATATGTATATATGTAATAAATAAATAGTTATAAGATTATTGTATAATATACATAAGACCATTTTTATTATTGTTGTTAAAAATATTTGAATGGTAAATAATGGGTGGAAATCGTCCATACAGAAACCAGTTGTCAAAAATATACAAGATAGGCGAACCTGTCTACTGCTATTAACTCAAAATTATATTCGTATATACATACAGTGTAATAAGGATTTTTTTATTAGTTAAGAATAGTAGTTATAGAGAGGTTTCTCCGATTCGTTCACTGATCGTGCCAAGACAATCACTTGTTTACCCCCCCCCTCAACCAAGAAAGAAAATTGCTGATCAGATTACAAGTATTGGGGTTAAGTATAGGATTAGCTTAGAATACGTTTAAAGTTGGTTATGGAACTGACAGTATGACGTTATTTATTAAGTTTTAACTTAATATGAGCTAAAATATTCCCTATTAGAATAAATCGCACAGGGAATAAAATTTAAACAAAAAAACAAAAAACAAAAAAAAAACAGTGCCCTGCCAAACCATCTCCAGATAATTATTTTGGTAGTGAATCAGATACTTTATATATTTTAAAAAACTTGACCAATACGGATTAGTTAACGCAAAATATACACTGCGTTTCAAATTATTAACGAGGTGACACTTTTCCATCCTATCCAGAAAACTACTGTTTGAAATTTAACGAAACTATCAGAGAATAATGACAACATCTATATACACCTACTCTGTAAAAATTGTAAAATTCTAGAAAAAGAAAAAGAAGTTACGTTCATTTACCTAATTTACTTAAATTATTAGTGTGTCAAATTATTAGCGAGGTGTAATAAAACCCCCTGTAAAAAATAAAATAACACTGTTTACTTGCTTCATTTACAGATTTTTATGGATGCATAGAGCAACTAAGATGAAATTAAATTGAAATAAAAAAGTAAACAGAGTTCAAAAAGGATATTGGATTTGTTTAATATGAGACATGTGATCTTTTTTTCAAATGACTTGGAAAAGGCACTGCTCCATCGAACATGTCAATTTCTGGATTTCCTCTAATGTAATTTCATGTGATACGTTGACTATTTCCTGCCATAAGTCATCCTTGACTCTAAAATGGCGCCTATTCTCATAAACATATCATTTCACAAGTTTTCAATTGGGTTTAAGTCTGGAGAATTGACCGGCCACTTCACCTTCCGAGGTCCACAGGAGCTTAATTTCTGCATGTACTCCATAGTTTTATGCACTGAATGTGAAGAAGCATTCTCTTCTTGCATAAATACGATGGTTCTCCTGAAGGTGATTCTTTGCTTTTTTTAGCCAAGATTCCAGGTGCTCTTCAAGGAAAGCTATATAAGCATCTGCGGTTATTTTCGTACCCTCGGGCACTCTCCACGAGCCAACCATGATACCTCCAATAATACCAGCCCAAATCATAATACCTCCTCTTCTCTGTCGACATGTCAAGTGTTGATGATGACCTCATCCATTTACGACCTAACCTTTGCTCCAACCATCAGGCCCATCAAGTGTTGCATGACTTTCATCTGTGAACAGAACTTTCAAGAAATCAACCTTCATGCTCTCCGTTGCCCATTTCAAATGCATTTGTATGTGTACTTTTGTCAATCGATGCTTTGTCGCTCGTCTCACTGATGCCCCGACCTTTTTCAGAAGACGATAGCGAGGACTTCTGGACACTGTTTATTCTCCAATGCTCCTGAAAATTGCTCCACTTGTCAGACCTGGGTTATCTACAGCTTCACGTTTCATTCGTGACAAAGGACGTCAGGAAGCAACCCTTGAGTGACACTTATTGGCCCTCTTTGTAGGAGCTGCAAGAAATCTTTTCACAGTTTGGTGATATGTTCCTATTATTTTGAATATTTATAATGTAGATTTGCCTTTGGAAAGTTCAGATGTTATAATACCTTTTCTCACATCTGAGACTCTTAATTGCACAATTATATTGACATTCGTTTATAGTCTGGAACACTTGTGTATCGTCTTAATATTGCAAATTGCCACCGTTTTCTACCTGTTGCGCAGAACAATACAGTCTTTATACAGCCTTCACATATACATATTCCCATTATACTGTGAAAATCTCGTTAAATTCCGACTGGTAGTTTTTGGACAAAATGAAATAAAATTTCATGTCGTTAATAATTTGAAACGCGGTGTATTATGAAAACATTAACTTGTATATTATAACCTGACAAAGTATGTATATATATATATATATATATATATATATATATATATATATATATATATATATATATATATATATATATATATATATATTGTAATTAGACAGTAATTGTTCTTTTAGCTATGTCTCGGTATTATTAGTTATTATTTGTACCTGCACTAATTGAATAAAACTCATTTTACATTTTTAAATCGTGATTATTCGGTTTGTCTTGAAAAAAATCATTTTATCCTTAACTCATATTCCACTATCTTCTGTAAAAAATTTCCTTTATATTTTTTTGCGACTGATAGCTGCTTTTCGCTTCACTGATTTGGTACCCTATTACAGAGACGCCAGTAGTCACGAGAGCCAAAGTGCGTCATTCTATCAACAGACAGGGACTTAGCTTCTTCGAGGACTCGCTTACATTTATTACGGGCAGTAGCAAATGTTATGACGAGATCTGTCCCGCTGGTATAGCCGGAAATAGTAGGTCCTGCGTGATATGGCGGCCTAGCATGCTGATGTGAACCATGGCGAGGATTGCGGTTTCACTTGGTATTTATGAGAAGGGATGAAAGTGTCCATGCCGGCTTTGACCCAATAAGAAACCTCAGTTGAAGATGTCAGTCCATTCGGATACACGAAGAAAATCCCGGAATGAGTCCCAATCAGCGTGCTTGTAACGGAAAGAAGTCTTATGGATAGGAGATTCCTATTTAATGGATGCTTGGAAGGAGAGATCAATAACTAATACAGTCCTAGTTACCAAGATGTCAGTATTGGGAAGCTTGGCAAAAGCGGGGAGAGGAGGTAAGAAATAGATCCGGTAGAGGAGTATGTAGCTTGGTTTGGTTAGGGAAACGAATGGGGAAGTCCACGATTTGGGTGAGGGATTGGGCCATGGAAAAATTTAATGTCTGTATACCGGCAACATCAGTACCTTTAGAATGATTCAGCCACGTGTCGTGGTGAGCAGGAAAGTCACCGAAGACAAAGATGTTCGCAGATGGATGTAGTGAAAGTGCCTTTCCTATTGCGTCTAATATACTGCAGTCTTGCGAAGAGGGGAAGTGATAAAGGAAAAAGAGATAGCTAACAGTTTAGTAGCGAAATACGGAAGCACATAAAAATGTAGTCAGTAACCTCGAGAGACATTTCTTTGGCCATAGAATGTAAAAACCAAGGCTATACATGTGAATGCTGGAATATTTTTGGCAAAGGGGAAGATACCCTGGAACCAAGAATTCATTGATCGCAGTGAAAGATGTTGATTTCACAAAAGTCAAAGTTATCTGGGACTGTTCCAGGAGGAAGGATTCTACGATGCAGAAGTTGGAATGGATACTGTGAATACTGGAGAAAGAGAGACTGAGACTATAGCTATTTAAATTTCTTTTACTTTCATTTCTCAAGTTTTGTATTACTTTTACCCCTGACGATGATCTTGAAAAAAGATCGAAAGTACTTGGGAAATCAAAATAAAAGCAATTTAAACTGCTATAGCACATTTCTCTCATCCTTTAACATCAATACACGGAAGATTATTCGTGAGTATGAACGGATTTTGTTAAAAATTAACAAACATAATGTTTGTAATTTCTCCAATCAGACATGCCTAAAAGAATATATATATATATATATATATATATATATATATATATATATATATATATATATATATATATATAGATTGAAATAAGTAATTCTATCATTGCGGATTTAGGAACTGAAAGAGCCCCAAACCAAAACTGATCTAATAAAGCAATCTGCAATAACAGTAATCAGCATTTCAACTGAATGTGTTTTTAATAAAAGTTCCAATTTTACAATAATCTTCAAGTGAATACCTTAGTTGCATATAATCCATTCATATGAAGAGACCTTAGCGCCTCTTTTGGCAATACCACAGATAGACAAAACTAAAATGAAAGGAGAGGAATTGGAAAATATGACATCTTTCAAATTCATATGAACCTCTCAGTAGTTGTAAAATGACAAATTCATATTTCAGCCTTTATGAGGCCTTCATACTCAATCGCATGATTATTTTGGTAATGTAATGGTGAGGAGATAAAATTGAAGAAATAAGAAAGAATTAATTGTGAGGCATTTTTTAAAAAACTGGATAAAGACATCAACGCTTGAAGAATATTGTCAAAATATTTTGTTAAAATATTATTGTTATTATTATTGACAAAATATTAACTTGTAACAAAAATTGTTGAAATGACTTTATAATAGGATTGGCTGTAAATGAAGCCTGAATAATAATAATAATAATAATAATAATAATAATAATAATAATAATAATAAAAAGACGAAATAGGTAGAACAATCAAATGGTTAGAGCTTAAAACAGGTATAAGATGGGAGCCATTCTAATCATTGTAGAATAATAACGACGATAACACTGCTGATGTCGGTGGCGATGACACAAATAATAAAAGTAATGAATATCGATATCTTTTTAAATCCATCGATTTTCACTTCTTAAATGCGCAAACACAACATGGGCATAAAGTTCCACAAAAATCTAGAATTCTTTTCGTCAGTGATTCAGATGTTTTGTTCTTGCCAATCGGTAATTCTTTCATGTGTGGAATTGTGTTTTTAAGTAAAGGCACGTTCTCTGCCAAATTTTCGACTTCAGTTTCAAAGGGATATTTTTTTAGGTTAACACCTTTGTTTGGGAAACTAACACCACCCGCTGTGACCAAAGGCACGGTTTCTGTCGTCGTCTCATGATCAACGCTCGGTCTCTCGGTCGTATTAAGTCTATTGTTTGTGTGAAGAGAATCTGAATTTGGACAGACTTGATGCAATTCTTCATCGTTTGTATTTGGTGTCCGACTTATCGCCGATGAATTAATGAGTTTTTGCAAAGTATCTGGAATATTTTCAATTGACAGCACTTCAGGAATGCCATCATCATTCCCGTTCACACTTGTCAGCGAAATAGAAGTCACATCCGGAAGGAGGAGAAGGCGACTCTCATTGATGTCATCTTTTTTCATTGCGTAGAAAACACTGTCGGACATGGAGCACCTTGGGAGAAGTTCATATCTAATGCTTTCAGAGGACCGCGAACTTGAGTCTTCCTCTCTATGCAAAGGAAGGTTATAATCACCTGCAAGGGAATGTTGTGTATCTCCTGATCCCCACAGCAATGAATCACGCACTTCACGCGGCAAATTTCGTGTTATATAGAGGCCGAGTTCAGTTTTGTCCAAAGATTCCCAATTAATCGGATGGATATAAGTTTCAGATTTGAAACGTCTTAGTTGGGATTCAACCAACACTGAATCAAGTTGTTTACGAAAACAGGGTGATGAGTGAGACGCGGTCATTTGTTACTGAATTCCTTGGTAAAGAAATAGGCAGTTAAAATCGAAAACTGTCACATAAGAATAAATTTTCAGGTAGAGATCAAAGTTGATCTCATCACGAGTGTTTTGAATACAAACTTGATTTCAAATTAGTGAGGACAAATTCCATTACAGCGTTTCAATCATGCTAAAACAACCGATTAATTCAATACTGTCAATTACGTCATAATAGACATGACGCAAACAGCGATGAAAGCAGATACACCCCTGGTCAAAATCTGAAGACCAGATACAAAAGAGTTAAAAAATATAAAATACTGTTACTTTAATCAAAATATATTTGCGAAACATTTACTTAGAAAATGTAGTTTATCAACAAACAAGTGAACATTTTAAACTTTTAATTGATTAATTTAAACAAACATTGAAGAAAAGAATTTTTTGGTAGGTCATAAAAATAAGATCATGTAAATAAAAATATCAAATACAGAAGAAATAAGTCAAAACGACGATTTAATTCTCAGTATCCATTTTTGCGAATTACTTCGAAAATTCGCTTTGGCATACTCATTATTAACTTCTGCATGAGGGTGCTTGGGATGCTCGCCCAGGATGCATAATGCAGCACGAAGAGCATCCACAGTTTCAAATTGCCATCCATGTTTATAAACATTCTTTGCCATCCATCCCCAAACATTCTCGATTGGGTTTCGATCTGGAGAGCACGGTGGATTACAGCATTGTCCTGCTGGAAAATACAGTTTTCTCCAAATAGATGAGGGCCTTCAATTAGCGATGCCTTTCTTAACATGTCAATGTAAATAGCAACTGTCTGACGACCTTTTACATCCTGTATCTCAAGAGTTCCATTGTGCGAAAATGAACCCCAGACCATAATTGATCCACCTCCACTGTGTCGTGTTGAGACTTATGAGACATCGTTTGCATGCCAGTAGCGCTGAAAACCGTCTAGGTCATCAAGATTGAATTTTTCTCTTCTGAAAACTACACTTTCTTCCATTTATCCACATCCCAAGTTTGCTAATCGGAAGCAAATTGTAAGCGGGAGGTTTTATAGTGAAAAAGAAGGCGATGCCTCTGCATCCGTTTCAAGTTCTTAAACTCTTTCTTATTTAAATGCCTTTGAATTGTTCGAGAGCTGCATTCAGCATATGTATTCGCTTTTATCTGATTTGATGTTAGACTTGAATCTCTCTTAACTTCTCGCCTAATGCGTCTGTCTAGAGATGGTGAGATTTTATTGGGGTGACCATTTTTTAGAAGCATACGCATCCGGATTTTTAATTAAGTTAGCAATGACAGTTCAGCTAGGAACAATTTCATTTGCAATAATAGCTCGTTGCGGAAGACCACGTCTTTGAAGTTCAACAATCCTGCCCTGTTTGAACTTTGTTCAAATTTTACCTTTAGCCATTTTAAAATCTGTAATTTAATGCTGGGAATGACCCACGTAGATGTCTACACGCCTGAAGCTATGAGCACACTGACTAGTTCTAAAATTTTTGTCCAGTAATTTGTTTTTTTCACACATGGTCTTATCTTTATGACCCCCCCCCAAAAAAAAACTTTTTTCAATGTTTGTTTAAATTAATCAATTAAAAGCTTATATATTTTTTTTAACTTATTTGTATCTGGTCTTAAGATTTTGACCAGTGGTGCATATTGCATAAATGCAAATCTACATCTAACATTGTATGCGTGTATGTGGCTGCTTGCACGCGTATGTGAGTCTGATACATAGGTAATATGTATAATACACACACACACACACACACTTTTTATACAAGTTTGATTAAAGACCAACAAAAGTTCTTTCTTAAGGATTTTTAATAGATTTTTTCTATATTTCGGATCATTTCCTGTTTTTCGGTATATATTTAAATATAAATGGTCTCAGTATTTTTGACTCTCATTAATCATTATGAAACAGTTTTTTTTGTAGCATGCCGGTTTCCTCATTTTCAAATATTTATGCTTCGCATCTGCACGTGACAGTTCGTGTCTTCATATTTTTTATTAAATGGATTGAAATACATTAAATATATATATATATATATATATATGTGTGTGTATGTGTGTGTGTGTGTGTGTGTATGTGTGTGTGTGTATGTATGCATTATGTGTATGTATATAAATATAAATATCTATATATACAATATTTATATATATTATCTATATATTATATATGCGGGGTACTTATTGAAAAGCGCTCTACATCAGCGATAGAGCTAACATATTTAGTTGCGTTGATGTAAGTTTGTGAGCAGTCTGACGATTGCAAAGGGCGTGAAACCCAGGGTCACAAACTCACATCAACACACACACACACATATATATATATATATATGTATGTGTGTGTGTGTGTGTGTGTGTGTGTGATTGTCACTTCTTTGCAGAAGAAGACCATCTCTTGGTAGCATTTTGTGTTTTTCATTCAGAATTTTGTTATTTCTATCATTTATACAGGAGCTAATGCTCAGCTATTGTTGTGGTGTGCTCCCTCTAATGAGGCTATTGTGGACTCTTCCACTTACTATAAGTAGAAAAGTAAGCCTCGAGGGAACAGTGATATAGACTGTTCTACCGATGTTGTGACTGTTCTCAGCTCCTGTCGAACTCTCTGCCTTGGGTGGAGAGGAACCCGGACGAAGATGTGCCGAATAGCAGAGTTTCATCCGTGGGATGGGTAGACAGACCCGAACCCGTTTATGCGGGTTCCACGGAGATTTTTTGGCCGAAGCTACGGGTTCGGATGACCCACGTTAAACTCGGTCTTGTGCCACATACACACTCGTGGGTGGGGGCTACTAAATATCAACAGTGATATAGACTGAACGCTGGTCAACCGACACACACTCCCAAGTCGTGTAATACACTTCTGTTGTATTTACTGTTCAATACACAATTTATCTGCAACCTCTTGTTTTGTTATTTCTTAACCATTACTTGGTCACAACAGCTATGGGCCTGTAATAATTCTTAAGGCCAGCTTCACTTTTACAACCTCTCTTACACCCATGGCAAACATAAAGCTTGTCCGTGTTACCCTCTGTTGGAAACTTGCCTGTCCCTGTGTACAATCTTGTGATGTCTGAATCCCGCAACAGACTTACAAACCTTGTCACAAAACTTACACAAGTAACCTGCAGGTATTTCTGGTAGGGATGCATTCATATGAGTTTGCACCTGACCTCTCTGGTGCGACCACATGTGACTGGTTAAACCAACCGCCGAGAGGGTGGCTTTTCCACAAATATTGCAAGTGTGTTGGTGTCCTAATAGCTCTAGGGCGGATCCTATTTTTCCCTTCCTAATGCCAAGCTTTTTGTTATAATGCTCAATTCTCTTCTGTTGAAAATTGTTGCAGCGTCCCTAAATCAACCTTCTCCAACCAGATCTATTTCCAGCACCACTTTCCCAGTCTTCAACATTAACACCAAAAATCTTTACATTACATTTAACTACACCCTTGAAATATTTTTGAGCTTATGAATGGGTCGATTACCTTGTACTAGCTCACCACAGAAAAGTCTTTCGAGCAATCTGTCATCCTCCATACGTGTCAGATGACCTGTCCAGAGCATTTGGCTACGGAGAAACAATTTCTCGATGCTGGCTATATTTTCGCGCTGAAGCTCGTTTGGGTGTGGTGTACAAGACTGCCAAGATTCGTCTCAGGCACTGGTGGTAAAAACGCTCTAAGACCCTAATGTGCCTTCAATAGGTGGTTCGCATTTCGGAGAAATATAAAAGGGTGTTTAGGGAAACTCTTTATTAGATGCTGATTTTTGTGTTTATGGATATATTACATACAGACCATACTCTCTTTTCAAATTTTCTGAATGCTTGCCTTGCTCGTTCATTCACTTCCACATTTACTGAGCCACCCCTTGTGAGTGCACTGCTTAAGTATACAAAAGTGTCACCTACCTCTAGCCTGAATCCGTTAACGAGAATGTTGGGCTATATGTAAGGCAGTCCATGACTTTCATCTTTTTCAGACAGTGCAAGTCCCTGAGAAATGGTCCATTATCACCTGCAGTCCATCTTCAACGTGAGCAACAGATCGACATCATCAAATTACAGGAACTCACGAATAACCAGCTGGAAAACCTTACTTAGATCGATCGCTGAATCGTCTCAGATCAAAAACTATTCCATCTGTTTTGAAACGAAGATAAACGCTGACATTACAGTTTTGAAAAACCTTAACTAATGTTTCAACAAAATAGATGCTAAAGGGAATTGAAATATCAGCTTGTTTTACATTATTATCAATTGGAAAAGGCTATGATAAGGCAGCATTATAGTTAGGTCTGTCCTTCATATTGCTGTGCAGTTCTCGAAACATTTTAACAAACTCTGGTGGACATTCCAATTTGCCTAAAATCATCCACAGGGCGTATCAACGGTATCAAAGTCGACAAACACTTGATACAAGGAAAAAAATATTTAATGCACTTCTCTTGCAATTGAAGAGCCGAGAATATCATGTCCATATTTCCTCGTCCAGGCCTAAATCCGCTCTGACTTTCTGAGATTATCAAAGGATAGTTCGATTTTACAAAGCGGTTATGCAGAATATTCGCAAAACTTTCCCAACTGCTTCAAGAAGACTTATTCCACGATAGTTACAAGTTGATTTTGATCCTTTATCCTTGTAGAGAGAAATGAGTATCACATCAACCCCGTCTTGATGTATGGAGGCACCTTGGTATATGTTAATTATGAAATTAATGATCTCCTAGGCAAGCTTTATACCACCATGAAGTAAGACTGCAATTGGAATGTTATCAAGACCAGGTGCTTTTTTCGGTGCTAAACGCTTTTATGGTTTTCTTGATTTCTTCTAGCGTAGGAAGAGCCAGAATTTCATTTATGTCAAGCTGAGGCAGGTTTTCATAACATCATCATTGACTACTGATAGACTGTGAAAAAGCTCTGTAAAATGCTGGGTCCATCTATCAGAATCTTTAAGTATGACTGAGTCATCTTTAGACTTAACAGATGCAACTGATGATGATTTTGGCCCAAACGTTTGTTTGATGCGCTGAAACAGTCTTTTTGTCTTTACTGTCATAGGTTATCTGGATTCTGTTAGACAAGTCTAGTCATCACGGTTTTTCTATTCTGCAGAGAAAATGCTGCAGTGGTAACTTAGCTTTCTTTAAAAGACTGGAGCAACATTCGGTCTTTCTCAGATGCACCAAGGTACTTCTGGTTATTGGCTTCCAGAAGCTGGTTAATTTCGGAATCATTTTCATCAAACGAATCCTGATGTTTACGCTCAACATAACCAAGTACATCAGCACTTACCTGATAGACACTGGTCTTAAACGATTAGTATCATCAAAATTGGTTCTCTCAAAGACTCCTTGAAGTCCGTCTTCCATTTTGGGATCCTTCAGCTAAGAGACATTCGCACGCTTAGGGACCTTTTTCCTATTCTATCTAACTTTATGCCTAATCTGAAGTTTTAATTTTGCTCTCGGCATTATATGGTCAATACCACAGTCAGCACCCCTTGTAGCTTCTACCGAACAAACTTGAATTTCACGTTTATGAGTGATTACATAGTCAAGGATGTGACCATGTGTCGACATAGGGTGTATCCAGATTACTCTATGGGATTCTTTTAGATTAAAGAAAAAGTTGCAAATAACAAGATCAAACTGAATCGTAATTCAAGAAGGAGGAACCCGTTACTGTTCATCTTGCCAAGACCACATTTGCTCAGAGAATCCCCGGTGTTATAATCCTGACCTACTACTACTATTAAAGTCTCAGAGCAGAAGGATTTTATCAGCTACAGGAGTCTTTGTCAGCATTGTTCTGAGGTCTTGATAAAAAGCAGAAATCACTTCCTCGCTGCATGTGGGCGGAAATAATAGTCATGTAACGATTATTTGGAAGATGAAATCTTGTATAATTCTATCGTTAAAGCCTTGAGGATGTTCTAGGAGATTAACTAGCTCAGATTTTGTGGCAAAGCCAATGCCCCTATCACGACTTTTACCCTGCGGTTTGCCTTGCCAGAAGAAAGTATAACAAGACTCTATTTCAGTTAAATGATCTTCATCATTTAGTCGAGTTTCAGAGAGTGCGGCAATATCTATCTTATATCTTATAAGCTCCTTATCAACGATACCAGTACGACGTTCAGGTCTAGCTGACACTTTACGATCAAGGAGTGTTCAAACATTCCAAGAACTGATCTTTTAGATTAAGACGCTTATTTTTGTAATTCCGTGTTTTTCTCTTGCTATAAAAGGACAGTCGGCAATCGCAGGATACTGACCAGTTATATAAAGAACAGGCATTTGTTTAGGTCACCATTTCTAGACCATTCCCAAATTGATGGGTGAGCAATGCAACCCTAGATAAGGCTGCTCAGATACTAAGGACTACGCTGAAATATGTTGCAATTCGGTCAACAAAATCAGCGACGTTAAGAAAAGCTCTAAGCCGCTCACGTGCAGATTTGTATTACTTCCAGCCACGTCAAACCTGCACATGTCGCTACACCTCCATCACCACAGGTCTTCTTGTGAAGTGCTACCTACACATATAGATGGAAATACTACATGCTAGTGCTACACATACAGCATCCTTTCCATCAATTTAATCGGATGCTCAATAAAAAGCCGAAGCAAGATGACTGAACGAATAAAGCAATCGCTTTTTATATTTTCATAGGGTTTGACCTCTCCGAATTCACTGGTTGTACTGGGCTGCAGCTTGACTTGCAGCAGGAGTAAATATACTCTGACTTGACCTAATATATACATGTATGCACTCAAATAAAAATATATACACATTTATATACATAGACACGCACTATATATATATATATATATATATATATATATATATATATATATATATATATATATACGTGTGCGTGTGTGTACACATATGCACACACACGTACACATCTATATACACGCTTATATACAAACATAGGTTTATTCTTCAAAGTTTTCCTTCTCTCCGGAAGGTTGCCAACCGAGGCTACATATCTCAACCTGGCCTTAAGACGTTCACTATTTGCCCAAACCTAGGTACCTAGCAGGTGTTACCACCCCAACAGCAATTAAGAGGTGGCTCCACAAAACATACAATCACCCGATCAGATAGCTTGCTGCCAGATGTAGTTTATCGTCATACTTAGGACACACACACACACACACACACACACACACACACACATACACACACACATATATATATATATATATATATATATATATATATATATATATATATATATATATATATATATATATATAATATAAAAAGACTGAAACACTAATATTCCATGGTCATAATTTATTCCATTGGAATCGTAAAAACGATCCAATTCCTCAGACCTACAAATTCAAAAAGAAAACAGAAAAAACAACTCCGGGAAAAAAATAAAAAATAAAATAAAATTTAGTGAGAGTGTATGTATGAGAGTGTGGGACGAATGCTAGAGCAAATGAGATCTATAGAGAGGGGTAACAGGCGAGAGAAGAACAGGAAGGTCTAAAGATGAAGGGGGATTAAGATTTAACAGAGAGAAGTTTTAAAGGGGGGGGGGGGTGAAAGACGGTTTAAGTGAGAAAAATATGCATATTTTCAAATGTCCAAAGATACACCGGAAAAGTGTATACATTTCTTGGTGACATACACACACAATAGACGGTATAATCTTAAAGTTCAGAAGATGAGAGAAATAGAGGAAAAGAAGGAGAAAAGGGGTGGGAGGAGGTGGGGTGGGGGAACAAAAAGCGAATGGCGTTTAAAAGGGCCGCTGCGTAAACAAGAAAATTTGACAAAGGTAATATCGACAACAGGTTACAAATCTAATATAAACATATAAATATAAAAATAACGATTATCTAACTTAGCGAGGACCTCAATTTCTATGTTCAAAAATACATACGTATCATACATAGGTCTGATGAATTGGATCGTTTTCACGATTCCAATGGAATAAATTATGACCATGGAATATTAGTGTTTAAGTCTTTTTATTATATCCTTACTTCTGGATTCTATCCTCTTGGAATTATTTTTATACACATATGTATGTGTATGTATGTATGTATATTTATTTATATATTTTAGATATATACTTGCATATGTATGTGTATATTTTCCACTAATATTATCTATCTATCTATCTATCTATCTATCTATCTATCTATCTATTTATCTATCTATCTATATATATATATATATATATATATATAGATAGATAGATAGATAGATAGATAGATAAATGGAAAAGAAATGTATAGGAAGATATAATGCGCACCAACACACATTTTCGCGTCATTAAAATAATTTGAAAAAAAAACGATTATTAAATGTGTATTGTACGTGACAGAGTATCATTACTTCATATGAAAATTCTTACCAAAGTTTGTACAGGCTTCTTATGAGAAAATGTTTAGAAAGAAATTTCTGTGAAGATTAATTCTTTATCCTTTGTCAGGCCATTGCTGTTTTGTTTCAAAAGATTACACATCAGAAATGTGAGAGTTTTGCTTTGTTAGAATCGATGTCTTATATATTTCATTTATAGGCAAAAGACAAATAATGTATAGATGAATGTTCAAAAGAGAAATTGATTGGAATGAAAGGTAAATATAGAAACTGTTGCAAAATAAATATCACTGATGTGTAGAAATTTATTATGTGTATGATGACTACAATTCCTTATTGGTTGCTATTTGAATAAAGTATAATGGCATTTATATCCTTTCCTTTTTATATTCACAGTTTTTTCACTTCTCATTTGCTGTCTATACGATATTTCCGTTGATTTCGGTTGTAATAATCGCTGTCACGATATTGTTGCAGTCACATTATTCATTGTAGAAGTCTGATTTAAAATTGCACTTTTAATCATACACACGCCTTTCATATTTAGCATTTCAAACTTATTTTCCTAAATATTGTCTTCTTTTAATCGTTGTTCATATTTTAATGCTACTATTTATGTTGCTAAGGATCTTTTGGAGTTTTATTTTTGTCGTGATTACAGAAGAGAATGCGATTTTAAATCTTAATGAATCTATCTCAATGTGCAGTACTATGATATTTTATGTAGGATTTTAATGCATCAAATTCGTCAATGTCCCTCTTTGAAATGGTAAGAGTAATAAAATATGCTAGCAAAAGCGCTGACATTGTGTTTGACATATGATTTCCACATACACTAAAAGTTCCTGGTTCTAATAGTAAGAGATGTTAATCGCTCGCAACCTGTGACAACCGTCTTCACACCACTGGAAATTGAATTAATTTTTGTTATTCGTATATGATGGAGAAGTTATCTCTTAAAAACACCCTAACATTTTCCTCGGAATAAAATTATTCATTTTCAGGTCAATCAGAAGGATTATAGAGAATTATTTTGAAAACCTATTTTTGGAGCCTGAGCTAAGAGTTAGACATGACGCTTCCCACCAAAATGTCATCTTTAATTTTCCATCAGATTGATGTCATGTCATTCTGCCACGAACAACTACATTTTCGCGCTTTGCAATTTCATCTTATGTTGTAAAATGGCTCTTCAAAATTGTCATAACTATATTCCCATCTTAAATCAAAACATAACTGATTAAATAGGATCAATCACTAATCAACAAACTAAACACTTTATTTCTTCAACGAAAACTAAAATGTCTATTTCACAAACCAATGTAAAACGAGTACAATAAACCTTTTGTTACAATTATACATGAAACGCTATCTTCTATCTTCTTTTTTGCTTGTTAACCGTTTGGTATCATATTATCTTCCACGCCAGTGACATACGGTCATATATACGTACGTCAATTTCATAAAATACCATTTTTTTCGCTTGTTATGTCTAATTAGTATAAGCTTATCCCTATTTTGTCTTTTACTTAAGAAAAATATTTGTAGGATTTGCCACAATTTAAATCGTAAAATTAGTTAAAACACAGCATAATACGTTTACAAAACCTGTTATGTAACTTTTAATTATTTTTATAACATGAATATCAATTTCTTCAAGTAGAAAAGTGGAAAGAACTTGTGTCACTTGATTTTGCAAAGGACATTTTCCGCAAATGTGCGTTTTACTTTGAACAGAATCAAATTAAAGGCAAAGGAACACGCGTCGATATTCATGGGCACCTTAATGACAAGATAATGAATGGATTGAATCATAGCATAAGATTATTTATTTCAAGGTTGCAGTTATAATTATTGGAGTAATGTTTCAGCTTTGTGCCATACGAACCCAACCTTAATAAATATCAATATTGTAGCAATATTACAACCTAAAATATTATTCTTTACCATTTAGTCTTTCTTTTCTTATTCTTAATTAAATAAACGCATATTGAAAAATATTTTTCCGATTTACTTTATTTTTCTTTCCTTACTTACTTTTAAAAATCTTAATTCCTTCTTGCCTATATTTCCTTATAGTTTTCTTTCTTCTTTGTTGAAAATTCTTAAAATTGAAAGAAATAAAGAATAAAGACGAATAATGAATAAAAAAGAATAAAAACAACAAGAATAAAGAAAAAAGAAAAATAAGAATGAATAATAAATAATTATATGAATGTAGCATAAAAAGAATAAGGAATAATAATAAAAAAGAATAAAAATAAGGACCTGAAAATAATAAAAAAGTAAAGAATGAAGAATAAAGTATAAACATGAAGAATGAAGAAGAATAAAAATAATAAACGATAAAGGAGGAAAACGAAGAAGAATGCAGAATGATGAATAAAGATTGAAGAAAAATATGAATAAAGTATGAAAAAGAATAAATAAGAATGAGGATGAAGAATAAAGAACAATAATTTAAATAATTCCTAACGAGGAAAAGATAAAGATTTCCTTATTAATCAAATTATCAACACATGCATTTCTGAGAACCTCTAGTCATATATTTAACCCTTTTTCCATTTATTTCATTGATAGGCGGCGACAACACAACTATCACAACCACCACCACATCAACAACTGACATTACTATTACAAGCATAAATGATGTGTTTTGGATGCATTCATTTGAATGTAAGCATGGAATAGAATTATTTCCCTCTTCCTTTTTAGGCATCATATTTTACAGAACGTAGTTGATTATGAATCTTCAGGATTTTAAGAAATTTTGTTTTGCCCAATATTCCTAATTTTCAAGCGACTCATTCTAATGAAATTGGTAATTGAACCTATTTCATGTCATCTACCTATCTTTGAAAAAGTGTTTGCTGTTTGGAGAATCATGCGATCATGAGAAGATTAGTTCTTATCTTAAGAACTAATCCAAAGCAAATAGTGGGCCATGTAATCATATTTTTCCTTTAGACATATGTAGCTTCATGAGAGTTACGTTACTTGGAAAATAGGGAGATTTAATAATAATGACGCTTTCACTCAGTTTTTTTTTCTTTTTTTAATTAAATCATTTTACATTGGTTGCCATGAATTATGATACGAATGTTTTGCTGGCCATCTCTGGCAGTTTTTACCAGGTTGGAATAGAGACCATTCTGTTTTCATAATCAGAATTGACAGATCATTCTGGTTCATTTTAAAAGGCAATATATAACGTGTGATTGTGTGACTGGAGATTCATTTCTATGCCAAGGACAACCAGGTATATGGTACAAATAATAATTATATGGACGTCATTGTTCCTCACCAAATACTATTGTTTTTCAGAATTATATTTTTTCATCCTCACACAATATGAAATCCAAGCTTGATTATTCGAATATTTTTAAGACTTGATCTTCGCGTCTGTCATTGACAGTGGCTGTACCAAATTATTTCACTGTTACGATTATACTAAACAGAATAAACATTATTTAGTTACCTTCCTTATTTATTCTATTTTTAATAACTATTGACTGCTTTTGCAATCTAAAGATAGCATTACTACTACTAATAATAATGAAACATTAAAGATTGCCTAGAAAGTAGAGACACGCGGTGCTTTTCTTGATACTATTATTTTTTTGAATATAAAGTGTAACAAATTAATGCTATGCTTTTGTGCAACCTTTATAAATATATTACTTTCGATGTATTTATTTACAGAAAAACTTAATTTCTTTTACATTGATTTGCAAGTCGTCTTTGTGCTCAAAACGAGCGTTTTGTTGAAAATACTCATGTGCACTGAGGCTAGCCCTAAAATGCTAATAAAACTATTATGATTGCATTCAGTTTTAGAAAAGTTTTAAGGGAGTTATGTATTGTTTTATTTTTACTATCAAACAAGACAAAACCTATTTGTAATTGGATTCTACGAAATGAGATTTAATCAAATGATTTGGTATTTCCTTTTTACACAAATCCAAATTATTAAAATTAGATATGAATTGCCAATTCATATTTTAATAAACAGGGTTTGGGTTTCATGGATAGGAAAGAGAATGGAAATAGATCACAATATCTAAAAAGAAAAGAAACGAAGAAAAAATTCAATGTTTTCATCCAAACTCAATAAGAAAGTTTCTTATTGTAACAATACAATCTGATTTATAAAAGATTTATTAATATATTTTGGTTATTACACTTTATTCACATTCATTAATTTTATAATTCTATTTTTGTATGACAAAAGCGCTTTTGAATCTGTGACTCTATCTAACTGGGATTTAATCATGACTTACCGACGCAGTATCAATTAAGTAAAGAACTTGTCTTCTCTATGAATCAAGAGAAAATATACGAATACACAACATCGTATCCATTATTTCGAAATTCACTTATTGAATTGACTCAGTTTTGATTTATAAAAGTACGTTCTGCACGAACTGAAACGTAATCTCCAGAAAGAAAACATGTTAATACATTATTTCATTGAAGCCCAAGAATTAATATCAACATGATTATTTCAGTTTGAAAGAGAGAAGCATTTACATTCGAACCATTAATTCTATACTAATAAGACCAGTCGTCCATTTGGTGAGTAAACAGAAATTTTAAGAGTGGGTACAAGGATATAAAAGAAAATCCTTTATTAAAGAAATTAAACTAGATGATAAATAAATTCAAATTATCCAAAAATAATTTTTTAAAATTATATTATTTTTTTAATTTCTTATTTATTTAAGATTGTTTAAATATTTAGTTTATCTGGATAAGACGAAAACTAAAAAAGAAAACGAACAAGATGACGTATACTTGGATCAAATTATTTTTACTGATTTTTGTATACATTTCATTATCGTTTTTCGAAATTGTCCAATTCTAAACAGTTTAATAATTCTATGAATAAATAATTCTTCCAATGTCTTTAGTTCACTTAATCATGAAAAGATCTTGATTGAAAACTTTGCACCTGTTAGTAACACAGATATTAAGTGCAGCTTAAAATCTTACACTATTGCGTCTCATTAGCACTTTTGCGTTTTGACTGCCAGTCTGCCTATCACCCCTTACACACGTAATGCAAGGAATTTACTTATATTAACACGAACAATGTATCATGTGAGTTTCGGGTTATAACATATCTCCAGTAAAAATATTAGTATTTGTACAAGAAACGGTTTATGTGTTCAATTTGCCGTTTTTGGTTTTATTATGTGTAGCGGAGCACGGGCCTTTGATATCTGCTAGCAATAAAAATAAAACTTACTGATCTAACAGGTCAAAGGCAAGGACAACACAAAACGAGGAATTCAAATAAAATATGCCAAAATTTATTCTTGATAAATAACGATACAAATCAGAGAAGAAAATGCAATTGTTTAAGTTGAATGTAGAAAACAAACGAAAAACAGATTCGGAACTCGAAATCTAGTAATGAGAAATGTTTAAAGTAGATTGGATAAAATGTTTATATAATGCCACAGACGAGAAGACCGTAACGATTTATGATTTACACAAAGTCAGCATTGTATACACAGAAGACGGCTGATAGTATGAGGCGTACATTAGTAACCGGAAGAGTTGATTCACAGAAAGTAAAAACCGAAAATGCTGACGTGATTTATTGCGCATGAAAACATACAACAGTTGTGGGGGAATGGGTTGAGGCTGGTCTACACTAGCTATCTTATACCTAGCTAATCAAATTCACGACCCACTCATTCATTACAATTTGCACATCCACCACAAGTACTTGTCTATCATCATTCAACTCTACATATACCACAATACCGTACATACACAGGGAACCGAAAATGTTGAAAGGCAGTTGAAAATGCCAAATCAGTTGAGAATATGCCGATAGTAACTGGAAAAGTCCATATCCGAAAAGAAGGTAAATTCAGTCAGTTGACATGCGCAGAAGTAGTCTAGATTGGTACATATTCAAAGATGATAAACTGAGTTAGTAGACATGCGCAGAAGAAGTATGGAACAGTATGTTCGAAGAAGGTAGACTGGTCAGCAGATACACGCGAGAGAAATCTGGAAGAGTCGATTTTCGAAGAAAGGTAATGTGTGTGCGCAGGAAAGAATAATGCACACCAATGACGACTGCTGGGCGTAGAAAATGCCAATGGGCTCGGGAGAAGATTGGCATACGACTAGCACGATTGCTTTGGGAGTAAGATGCCGATGGAACTCAGGAGAAGTTTGGTATGTCACAAGAAATGATTGCTATGCGTAGTAGATTCCAGACACGGTTGGTTGTACGCAGAAGATATCGAGGCCGTTGATGATCGCAGAAAATCCAGAAACGAATGGTCACTCTCAGTGGGTGCAGGGACCGTTGAGAAGCACTGGAGACACTGGAACGAGAGGTCGTGCGCTGGGAGTGCAGGTAACGTCGACAAGCGTTGGCGATACCGGAACGAGAGGTTGTACTTGTGAATGCATGTGCCGTTGAGAAGCGCTGGAGACACTGGAACGAGAGGTTGTGCGCAGGGGGGATGGAAACGAGTTTGCCCTTAAAAGGACAAATGGTAATCGCATACCATGTAATCAGGAGAAAGACAGTGTGTTAGTCCTGAAAAGGATTCTAAAAGCACAGGTTAGAACGTTCACTACGACAATAGATCGCTCTTGTAACCAGGCAGTCCGCGAGCTGCACATGGGTCCGACTGGTACAGCAGGACCCTGTAGAAACTTTCGTAAAGATCTGATTGCAAATCTTTGGGCCTGCAGTAAAATTGCCTCAGTTTAAGATTTAATAAGAACAGTTCGAATCACCCATCGTTCTATTTTGGCTAAAAAGACAATAGCACATGGCATAGTGAATGTTGTGTTTTATTCACTAAAAAACAACAAAAATATTAAACAGATACATTGGGCTCGCACATGACGTGTATCTATGTTTTACGTACTATGCGAATTCATTTGATAAGACACGATACAAATATCTACTTGAACTATTAGGAAAACTTGATTTAAATACAAATGATATTAGAATAATCTAAATCCTATACTGGGAGCAAAAGGCCTGCATAAGGATAAGAAAAGAATTGTGTAAATAGACACAAACAGAAAGGGGTGTAAGAAAAGAATGTATTTTCTCACCAAACTTATGCAATCTTTACAATGAGGCAATCAGGAGAGAACGAAGTTCTATCAGGATTTTTATTGGTGGGCACAATTTTAACAACTTAGATTAGATATAGAGATGACACAGTGTTGATAGCAGACACAGAGAGGGAGCGATAGGAACTCTGCTAATAAGGTAGTAAAGGAAAGCCAGAAGACAGGACAAAGCATCAATTGTAAGAATAGAGAATGTATGGTTGTCATCAAGAAGCATAGTCCAACATGAGAATTGGAGATCCCAAAATTAAACAAGAACAAATATTTAAATACCTAAGAAGTGTTTTAATAGAGGACAGAAACGCGACACCGAAATCTGAAGGCGCATTGCAAAAGCAAATGTGTCTTTCTAAAAGCTAAGCAAAGAAACAAGAGAATTTTGTTTGGAACAAAAACAAAAGAGTGCTCGATTGCTAGGCAATATCAAACCTACTATATAGCAGTGAATACTGAAAAGTTGTTTCTACAGATGATGACAAACTTGAGGCAGCAAAGAAGAAGAAGAAGAAGAAGAAGAAGAAGAAGAATGAGCAATGATCGTCCACATCCTGAAGGGAAATGGCATGAAGAAGAAGGAGGAGGAGGAGGCTTGCGCGGATAATTATGTTAGTTGGTTTTCAAAAATTATCCTGACCATTAAATATGAAGTCAGTAAAGGTGAAAATTTAAAATAATCCCTTTTAATGAAAATTTTCCCAAGAGGAAATAAAAAGCACTTGGTAATTATTGTCAACAATGTAGGTGGGAAGAAGAAAACATTTGAGATAATGAACATCAACAACCAAATTGGATAATTTAGATCAACTTAAAAGATTTAATTTTCAATCATTCAGGTAATTCATAAGTGCAGATGCTGTCAAAGAAGGAAATGATTAACAACATAGTCAAATCTTTCGTCAGTTGTAAACGCTTTATTTAGAAATATGCTTGATGATAGTGAGGTTTAAATTTCGAGTAAATGGTGGTGATTAATGGAGAGCAGTTTTGTCTTGGAGGCGTTAAAGTTAACCAGCCAATTCCTGCCCCTTCAATCGGTTGTCAACTGGGGCAGGAATTGGCTGGTTAACTTTAACGCCTCCAAGACAAAACTGCTCCCCATTAATGACCACAGGGATCCTACCCTGCATCCCATTAGAATGTCTGAAGCTCAACTTCTTGAGAGCTCCTCTCTGCGGCTGCTCGGTCTCACGCTGTCTGCTGACCTGAGATGGAACGACTACATTGAGTCGATTGCTTCATCCACCGCAAGGAAAGTTGGCTCCCTGTGCCGGGCCAGGAAATTCTTCTCCCCTGAATCGATCCTCCAAATTTACAAAGCAATCATCCGCCCTTGCATGGAGTATTGCTGCCATATATGGTCTGGAGCCCCTTCTGTTTGCCTCAAGGTTCTTGATAAGATCCAGAGACGGGTATGCAATGTAATTGGCCCTGATCTGGCTTCTCGTCTGCAGTCTCTCTCTCACAGACGCACCGTCGCCTCTCTCTGTCTCTTTTATAAATACTTCCATGTTAATTGCTCCGATGAACTGCATGCTAGTGGCTTCCAGCCTTGCCTGGGGTGAGAAAAAAAAATCACATAAATTGCGATGTTATTGCAACTCTTTTTACGGCTTCTTTGCAATTGCGCTCAAAAAGGCGGACTGCTTGTATAAACGTTATCTATAAAGTTTGTAAAAAATGATATTTCCTTTTACTTGAAAAATCGGTTACAGATAATATTATACGGTAAATATTGTGGCATTAAAATTTCGAAAAGAATATATTTATAAAAGAAATAATTTATCTATTCAATATACATTTAGGCTAATTTTTATAAAGAAAGCCGTTCAAAATGCAAGAATTAAAATTAAGCACATAAAAGGTGTTATTATTATTGTTACATTTTCAGATTTTTAGAAAAAGAAATTATGATTTATCAATATATAAAACAGCGGATAAGAGAATATCAATGGATTAATATGGACTGTGCATAAGAACCAAAGTTACCTGTTCGGCAAGAAGAGCTTTCATTGGCAATGATATATGAAATGTGCTTTCACTGAAAAACCCTAAATCTAAACGTCAGTCAAGGAACATAAATTGAATGGGAACCCAACAAAGACATGTATGACTCTATAGAGAGAATTCAGTTGACATGTATGACTCTATAGAGAGAATTCAGTTGACATGTATGACTCTATAGAGAGAATTCAGTTGACATGTATGACTCTATAGAGAGAATTCAGTTGACATGTATGACTCTATAGAGAGAATTCAGTTGACATGTATGACTCTATAGAGAGAATTCAGTTGACATGTATGACTCTATAGAGAGAATTCAGTTGACATGTATGACTCTATAGAGAGAATTCAGTTGACATGGTCAAATGGTGGGGAAACCAAAGAGTAAGACGACGAGTAGAAAGCAAAAGAGATAACCAAGGAATATAGCAGGAATTTATTGAGGCTTACTTTAAAGGGTGTCCATTTAATTTTATTTTACTATCATGTTACTGTGGCGCAAGTTGTATAAATTGGATTTGGGGACCACAATGTCAGTAAAAACATTTTTAAATACAGAACTTTACAAACATGAAATAGAATTCACCCAATTAAAATGCTATATGCATTTTCTTTTGATTCACAAAGATCTATTGGTCAATCGCAACTGATAAGAAACCAACACCTGAATTACACATAAACACGCAAAATAAACAAAATGACGACGGCTTCTGTTTCTGTTAAAGACAATGTTATTTTGACCAATATCAGTGGTCTTAAAATATTGAAATGAAAAAATATGGCTTTAAAAACTCGACTATTACTTCCAGTTATTAATTACTTTATATAAATAGAACATGTGTTGATGTATCTTTAAGTGAACTGCTGATTGTAATTCATATACAAAACTCGCAACAACGTAGATTGTTTTCCTGTCTTGTACATTTTCTTTATCTTTTCTTTAACAGCGAAATCAATAGAATAACTGCCCTGAAAGGCATTTTAAGAGGTTATTGCATTGAAGATCATGCTACAGAAAAACGTCAAAAATGGTATTTTAATGAGAAGTAATAAAATGAATGAATTACTTAGACGCTAGGTGAGCAAGGAAAAAAAATTATTTCCTCTCTGAAGGCGCGGATCAGAACTCATTCTGTTGATAAACTTTACGTTATGTTAACAGACTCGCATTGCAATGAGACAGGAAAGCTGAAATAATATTCGTCATCCATTTCAGTTTATCAGTGGTAATATCTAACGTAATTGAGAAAAAACAAGGACGTAAATGCGATAAATGGAAAATATGTTCCATCTCCAATTCATTCTCGAACTTTTTAAAATCAAATGATTTAATCACGAATAAATACCCGAAATCATCCAAAATTGTTTGTATCGCTATATTTAAGACAGGTCGGAAAAAAGAAACAAGGAAATGGAAAGCAAATGTAAATGGATATAATAAATAGAAATAATAAGACAAGACGTGCAAAGACTGAAAAAAAGGAAAATTTAGTAAAAATGGTAATTAAGTTAAGAAAAATAAAGAATAATGAGCAAAAGTAAAGCTAAAAAGAGAGAGAAAATTCAAATCAAAAGAGAAAGGTCGATATACAAATATGAAATGAAAAGTGAAAGGTCGAAGTAACCACGTGAAAGGAAAAGCGAAAGGTCGATATACAAATGTGAAAGGAAAAGTGAAAGCTCGATATGTACATGTGAAAGGAAAGGTGAAAGCACGATGTATACATGTGAAAGGAAAAGTGAAAGGTCGAGGCATACATGTGAAAGGAAAGGTAAAAGGTAGATGCATACATGCGAAAAGAAAAAGTAACGGGCAAAGGAAAAGTGAAAGAAAAAGTGAAAGCTCGATTGATACATGTGAAAACAAAAGTGAGAGGTCGATGTATACATGTGAAAGGAAAGACGAAAACTCGATGTATACATGTGAAAGAAAAAATGAGAGGTTGATGTATACATGTCAAAGGAAAAGGGATAGTTCCATGTATTCATGTGAAAGGAAAAGTGAAAGGTTCATGTATACATATGAAAGGAAAAGTGAAAATTCGTTATATACATCTGGTAGGAAAAGTGAAAACTCGATGTATACATGTGAAAGGAAAAGTGAAAAGTCGATGTATACATGTGAAAGTTAAAGTGAAAGGTCGATATATAATGGAAAATGAAAGGTAAAAGCGTCATATATACATGTGAGCGGAAAAGTGAAATCTCGATGTACACATGTGAAATGATAAGTGAACGCTCGATGTATACATGTGAGCGGAAAAGTGAAAGCTCAATATATAAATTTGAAAGGAAAAGTGAAACCTCAATGTATACATATGAAAGGAAAAGGGAAAGCTTGGTGTATACATGTGAATAGAAAAGTGAAAGCTCGATTTATACATGTGAAAGGAAAATTGGATGGTCGTTTTATATATGTGAAAGGAAATGTGATAGCACGATGTATACATGTGAAAGGAATCGTGAACTGTCGATGTATACATATAAAAGGAAACATTAAAGGTCGATATGCAAATGTGAAAGGAAAAGTGAAAGCTCGATGTATACATGTGAAAGGAAAAGTGAAATATCGACGTATACATATGAAAGGAAAAGGGAAAACTTGGTGTATACATGTAAAAGGAAAATTGAAAAGTCGATGCATACATGTGAAAGCAAAATGAAATGTAGATATAAAAATATGAGAGCAAAAGTGAAAGCTCGATGTATATATGTGAATGAAAAGTTAAAAGTCGATGTATACATGTGAAAGGAAATTGAGAGCGCTATGTATACATGTGAAAGGTAAAGCGAAAGCACAATTTATACATGTGAAAGGAAAAGTGAGAGATCGATGTATATACGTGAAAGGAATAGTTATAGCTCGATGTATACATGTGAAAGGAAAAGTGAAAGGTTCGTGTATACATGTGAAAGAAAAAACTGAAAGCTCGATGTACACGTCTGAAAGGAAAGTCAAAGGTCGATGAATACACGTAAAAGGAAAAGTGAAAATCGACGTATACATGTGAAAAGAAAAGTGTTAGCTCGATGTATACAAATGAAAGAAAAAGTGAAAGGTTCGTGAATGCATGTCAATGAAAAAATGAAAGGACGATGCATACATGTGAAAGGAGAAACGAAAGGTATATATATACATCTGTTAGGAAAAGAAAACCTGGATGTATACATGTGAAAGAAAACGTGAAAGGTCGATGTATATATGTGAAAGGAAAATTGAAAATTCGATGTATACATATGAGAGTAAAAGTGAAAGGTCGATATATAATGGAAAAGGAAAGATAAACTCTTGATGTATACATGTGAAATGAAAAATGAAAGCTCGATGCATATTATGAAAGGAAAAGTGAATTCCCGGTGGATACAGTTGAAAGGAAAAGTGAAAGTTCGATGTATACATGTGAGAGGAAAAGTGAAATGTAGATGCATACATGTGAAAGGAAAAGTGAAAGGTTTTATACATGTGAAAGGAAACTGAGAAGTCGATGTATACATTTGAAAGGAAAAGCAAAAGCTCGATGCATACATGTGAATGGAAAAGTGAAAGTTCTTTTTATACATATGAAAGGAAAAGTAAAGGGTCGATGTATACATGTGAAAGGAAAATTGACAAGTCGATGTATACATGTGAAAGCAAATGTGTGAAGTCCATATATACACGTGAAAGGAAAAGCGAAAGCTCGATGTATACATGCAAAAGGAAACTTGAAAGCTCGATTTATACATGTCAAAGGAAAAGTAAGAGATCGGTGTATACATCTGAAAGGAAAACTGAAAGGTCGATGTATATGTATACATGTGAAAGGAAAAAAGATAGCTCGATGTATACAAGTGAAAGGAAAAGTGAAAGGTCGATCTCTACATGTGAAAGGAAAAGTGAAAGGTCGATCTCTACATGTGAAAGGAAAAGTGAAAGGTCGATGTGCATATGTGAAAGAAAAGTGCAAGCTCAATATATATATATATATGAAAGGAAAATTGATTGGTCGATGTAAGCATGTGAAAGTAAAAGTGAAAGGTCATGGTATACATGTGAAAGAAAAGTGATAGCGCGATGTATACATGTGAAGGGAAAAGTGAAAGGTAGATATATACATGTGGCAGAAAAAGTGAAACCCCGATGTAAACATGTGAAAGGAAAAGTGAATGGTCGATGTAGAGATGTGAAATGCAAAGTGAGACCTCGATGTATACATATGAAAGGAAAAGTGAAAGCTTGGTGTATACATGTGAAAAGAAAATTGAAACGTCGATGTATATGTGAAAGGAAAGTGAAAGCTCGATATATTAATGTGAAAGGAAAAGTGAAAGGTCGAAGCATATATATGTGAAAGGAAAAGTGAAAGTACAATTGCATACATGTGAGAAGAAAAGTGAATGATAGATGTCTACATGTGAAAAGAAAAAGTAAATGTTGATATACAAATGTGAAAGTAAAAAGTAAAAGTCGATGTATACATGTGAAAGAAAAAGCGAAAGCTCGATTTATACATGTGAAAGGAAAACTGAAAGGTAGTTTTATACATGTAAAAGGAAAAGTGATAGCTCAATGTATACACGTGAAAGGAAAAGCGAAATCTCGATGTATACACGCGAAAGGAACGTGAAATCTCGATGTATACACGCGAAAGGAAACGTGAAAGCTCGATGTATACACGCGAAAGGAAACGTGAAAGCTCGATGTATACACGCGAAAGGAACGTGAAATCTCGATGTATACACGCGAAAGGAAACGTGAAAGCTCGATGTATACACGCGAAAGGAACGTGAAATCTCGATGTATACACGCGAAAGGAAACGTGAAAGCTCGATGTATACACGCGAAAGGAAACGTGAAAGCTCGATGTATACACGCGAAAGGAACGTGAAATCTCGATGTATACATGTGAAAGGAAAAGTGAAAGTCGATGTATACATGTAAAATAAAGAATTAAAGGTCGGTATGCAAATGTCAAAGGAAAAGTGAAATCTCGATGTACACATGTGAAATGATAAGTAAAAGCTCGATGTATACATGTGAAAGGAAAAGTGAAAGCTCAATATATAAATTTGAAAGGAAAAGTGAAAGTTCGATGTATATATTTGAAAGAAAAGCTAAAGGAAGCTAAAGAAAAATAAATAGAAAATTAAAGAAATTAAATAAAAAGAAAATAGTACAACCTTGAGAAAAATGCTAAAATGTTAGAAAAAGAAAAAAGAAGAAAGAATAAAAGATTAATAAAGCAGAAGACGAAACAAGCAAAATAGAGAAATAAGGAGGAGAAAAAGAACGGAAAAAACTTGAAGACGAGACAAACACGCTATGAGCAAATAGAATAGAAATTGTTGTAAAGTTGAATGCAAGGAGAAAAACCTGTCCAAAATGTACACCTAATGACAACAAACGTCATGAGAAACAAAAACAATGAAACGAATTATTTGTGTTCCATGAATGTCTGGACACATTCTAGGTCAGTGGGTCAAATCAATTTTGCTTCAAGAAGTCAGGAATTACATTTGTCAGTCTGTTTCCCTGTTTGTCTCTTTATTTCTCTTTCGACGCCTATATCTTTCCGTTTGCTTTTCTCCACATAATCCCCCATATATATATATATATATATATATATATATATATATATATATATATATATATATATATATATATATATATATATATATATATATATATACGTATGTACGTATAATCAAGATTGTACTGAGTAGTTTCAATGATTGAATCATCATTAACCACAAGCTGTAATCTGGGATCATTGTTGTTTCCGGAATTTCTAAAATGTTCATGCAGTTAAATCAATAACTTACGGAGTACACTCCCACTCTTATTTACAATTAATTATATGAATACAAATGTGTCTTAGGCTGGTTCACCTTTATTTACCGAGAAAATGGAGTTTGAATATTAAGTTGAAATCCTTGATCTTATTACAGCTATCATCTTTTTTTGCATCAAAGAGAGAAAATAATTCTATCTGCTATATACAGAAATGCTGCCGTAGCCCATCCGCGTATAAGGGAATTTACAAATACTTATGGGTGTTTAAATATTCATGCAGTATTTCTTCGGTGTATTGCGTGTGTTTATGTAAGAATAAATTAATTTACTATATATTTGATTTAAATATGCACATGTGTGTGCGTAAATATGTAAATATAAAAGATATATAATATACAGAATCATAGGTAGATGCAATATACGTCTATCAACGCACGTTCATACAACGACCGATATTTTTATTCCTGGACAACTTCACTCTCATTTAGATGCATTTTTCTCAATCATAAATAAATTAAGAAAATAGTAAATGAACCAAAAATGGGTGGATATTGAGAACAGAAAGAACACAATACGAAAAAGATAAGATTCTAATGTAATCAAAATCATTTCAAAATGAGTTGTTCTTTCAAGAGACTCAACACATGATTGAAAGTCAAGCAAAAATCTATAAGCACTTAGATAAGTAAATTAAATTAGATCATTGGGAACGGTAATATTTATGTTGTTTTGATGACATTGAACGACCAGAGTGTTTAAGTCTAAAGAAGAAATCAATAATAAAATAATTAAATAATTAACCTTAATCTGTTCTTCTTCCGTTTTAGTTGGTCCAGTCAGTAATGTTGATATGGAATTTGGCATTTGATGGCTTTCGGCAGAGACAAATACAACAGGAATAGCACCATCATCAATACAAAGTCTAAACGTTCTATTTTATTTTGAGTTTTTAACTAAATTACTTATTTTGTTCCTTTTCAAAATATTACTATACACAGTTATTAAAAAAGAATGAACCGATTTCATTATGCAATATTTTAATAAGGAAAAGCAATATAAAACTCCAGCCACATTACAAGTATTCGACTGACAAAAAAAGTTTTATTTCCTGTGTGTTCAATGTGGCCATCACTCCTCTCAAACGCATAACGGATTCTCGCCACTTATTCCTCCGAAATTTGTGGTCATCCTGAACTTTTTCCTTTACACAGACGCCCACTCTCTTGAAACTTAGGCGAGGGCGGATTAATGTCGATTTGCCTTCGGAAAGCACGCTGCACCGTGACAACCGAATTTGTTTTCGCGAACACGAGAACGCAGAACGCCTTTTGCTAGGACTCGCCATTCTGGGAGTGTTATGAAAA
This sequence comes from Acanthosepion esculentum, assembly GCA_964036315.1. Classification (NCBI taxonomy): domain Eukaryota; kingdom Metazoa; phylum Mollusca; class Cephalopoda; order Sepiida; family Sepiidae; genus Acanthosepion; species Acanthosepion esculentum. The sequence continues at coordinate 39,671,279 of OZ038500.1, read as the reverse complement.
AGGGTTTGAGAGGAAGTGAAAGAAGGATCAGTGCGTATAGCTTGAGTGAAGCTTTATTCTACTAGAAATCTACTCCGGTAGCGAACCGTTGCTAGAAAAATGGCCGACTACCTCATGGAGAGAGGAAGACAAAAACAAAGGAAAATCAATCAGTCCTGGAAAGTCAGGGAAAGATTAAAGAGTTCTTTTATTTTCACCACATTCTCTTCCACCTAAGAAAAAAGTTCAGGTTCATACGTTCTTCTGGAAAGGGGTGGTTTCTATGGGTGTCTCTGCTCAAACTGAAAATAGAGAAAAGAGAAAAACAGATGTTCAAAGCTGATAATTTTCAGCTAAATACGGAGGTTTTCGACGAATTCTAGAAGAGCGTCGAAGATTCAATACATCAGCGTCTTCTGAAGAGGTCCTCTGGAAGCTATCCAAGGGCAGAGGATGAGGAGATGTAAGAGTGGTATTTTCAGTGTCGTGGTTTTCGAGGGCAGCTGAATCGTCAATAACAGTATTTTTGAGAGCACTCAGCAGAGGAGGAGGAGTAGTAGTAGTGTTAGACTGGAGAGGGGCATCCATTGGATCAAGTTCTGTGTGTGAACTGTTTGTTTTGTCACCCAATGGTGCAATATGGCGTAGAGACACTGTCGTATCTCGTCCATTATTAAGTTGCACGTGAGCGTAGTTCGGATTGACTTCGAGTATGTCAACTGTCTCGACTAAAGGCTCATATTTACTCCCGCGGACATGGCGCCTCAGGAGCGCCGATTTTGATTTTGTTAACCATGTTGGTATGGAATCACCAGAAGCTGATTTCTTTTGGAAATTAAACAAACGTTCATGAGGAGTACAGTTCGAGGCAGTGGAAATCAATGAGCGAATGCAGTGGAGTGCTACATCTAGAACCTTTTCCCAACATACAATCGGGAGATTACTAGACCGTAGAGCCAGGCTCACCGTTTGCCAGATGATACCATTGTACCTCTCTGCTTGTCCATTGTCCTGTGGATTAAAGGCAGTTGTTCGGCTGGTAGCAGTGCGTCGAGAAAGTAGAAACGCCTTTAATTCGTCCGACATAAAAACTGTACAACGATCAGAGTGCACAAAAGAAGGGTTTCCAAAAATGGAAAATAGACTGGTTAGATATTTTCTTGACGGTCGCTGCACAAGGGTAAGCGAAAGGAAAACGGGAGTATTCGTCAACCACAGTAAGTATGAACCGATTGCGAGAATTTGAAGGTAAATGTCCCTTGAAGCCTATACTTAATCTTTCAAAGGGTTGGCTTGCTTTTATGGGTGTTTGAGGAGGCATTTTAATGAATCTAGGATTTATCTCGGAACACATCTGGCATGACCTGGTTACCGCTCTTACATCTACAGAGTATGGCATATTTTTACTTCTGACAAAATGCAGCATTCGGGTTACCCCAGGGGGATATAGATCTTTGTGTAAGATATGTAGTTTGTCAACAGAGATGGTAGAAGAGCAAATTCGTGATAAAACGTCTGCAACAGCATTTTGTTTTCCCGGACGATACTCTATGTCGTAACTGAAACAGGCAAGTTCTAATTTCCATCTTGTGATCTTCTCGTTTTTTATCTTGTTTTTACTTTTAAGATTGAACATGTAAGAGACAGATTTCTGATCTGCGATGAGCTTAAAATGTCTCCCGAGTAATAAGTGTCGCCATTTTCGAATCGCTTCTACAATTGTATAGGTCTCCTTTTCAACTGATGAGTGCTTTTGCTCGGCAGAAGTTAAACTTCTTGAAAATAAAGCTACAGGCCGACGGTTTTGGGTTAGAGAGGCAGCAATAGCATGTTCCGAAGCATCTGTTTTTAATCTCAAAAGGTAGAGTAGAGTCTATAGCCACCAGGGACGATTTTGCGATCTCCTTCTTTAGATACTTGAAGGCATCCGTTTGTTCTTTAGTGAGAGGAAAATGGGTAAATATAGTTAAGAGATGTAATTTATCGGAGATATTTTATATCCACCTAGAATAGCGAGAGAACATCCCCATTGCTCGTCGGAGAGAGGTATAGTGTTGAGGTACTGGCAGATCCACCAATCCTTTGAGTCTGTCGGGGTCTGGTTTTACTGAATCCATGCTTATAGTATACCCAAGCAGGTCAACTAAACTAAGTGAATAATGACATTTGCTTTTATTCAGTGTTAGGCCGTACTTTGCCAAACTATTCATAAATTTCTTTAGATTGTTGTCATGTTCTGCCTGAATATGACCACAAATATTAACATCGATATAGGCGTAGGTTCCTGAGAGATCTTCACGCTTGATAATGTCATCGATGACTCGCTGGAAACTTGGTACACCATTGGTTACTCCAAAAGGGATTCGACCCAGCAGCTTCGAAGGCAGTATATTTTCGTTCTTCTGGCTTGATGGCAACATGGTGATAGGCACTGGTTAGATCATGTGTGCTAAATACCTGATAACAGGCAATCTCATTTACCATGTCCTCTATATGAGGAAGTGGATAAGCATCCAGAAGAGTGAACCGATTTATCGTCTGGGAATAATCCACGGCGAGTTTTTTCTTGTGATTTTCAGGAGACACTACCAGTGTTTGTGTTCGTCATAGCGATTGAGATGGCTCTATAATTCCTTCCTTCAGCATACACGATATTTCTGAATTAATGAATTTAGCGTCAGGTAGGCTATGTCTCCTGGATTTTACTGCTATTGGATGACAGTCAGAAGTTAAATTTGCTAACAGAGTGGGGTAAAGGACATTATTAATTGCAGTTAGTCCACAATAAGTGAGAGGTGGAAGCAGTCCTCCGAAAGGTATTTTTACTGAAGAATGCTGACGTAGGAAATTATGCCCAAGAATGACATCACAGCATAAGTTAGCCATAACGGACAACTTGACATTACTGTACTCTCTACCACTTAGATTGAGGGATACTATACAATGTCCAAGAGTAGAGGATGCATGGGAACTGCTAGCCATAAAAATTCTTTCTGAACTTTGCGAGATTGCCAACCCGAGCCTTTTAACCTCGTCAGAATTAATAAAATTTTCTTAGCTGCCCGTATCAATAAGTATTTTTAGAGACCTGCATTTTTGTCCAGAGATGGCGGCCACGGTATGTTCTTCATAGTACCCAGGCTGATCTTCATCGTCAGTTACCTCAGTTTGAACAGTAGACAGATGCGTTTAGTGAGTTCTGTTGAGAGTAGGACGCTAATTGTTTCTGTGCCATCTCAAGTGTTAGCGCCTGGTCATAAGCAGTACCTAGATCTAGTGTTCTGTTTTCCAGGAGTCGTTGTCTGATGTGATTAGACGAAATTCCATTTACAAATGCGTCTCGTATGTATTTGTCTCTCGCCCGTATTGCAGTAACAGCCTGGAACTCGCAATCCTTCGCGAGTTTCTTTAAAGCTTGCAAATACTGGTCTACACTCTCGTCAGTTTGTTGACGACGAGTAGCCAGCAGATGCCTACAGAAGATGGTATTTCTAGGCTGCACAAACACTCCTTCCAGAACGTCCATTGCTGAATCGTAATCGTCCACGTCAGAGATGTGTTTAAAGATAGTGGGAGAGACAAGGTTGATAAGTAGATTCAGTTTCAGCCTGTCTGGCAGTGATGTCTGTTGTTGTGTTTCACCGGCCGCTTCGAGAAAGATATGGAAGGATCTTTTCCAGTGTCGCCATGTGTGGGCTAAGTCAGGTTTATTCGGGTCTAGATCTAGGCGTTCTGACTTAAGGTATTTTTCCATCTTGGTAGATTTCTAGTAGAATAAATTGTTATGAAAAAGGGTTTGAGTGGAAGTGAAAGAAGACTGAGTCAGTATAGCTTGAGTGAAGCTTTATTCTACTAGAAATCTAGTATCGAACCGTTACAAGAAAAATGGCCGACTACCTCATGGAGAGAGGAAGACATAAAAACAAATGGAAATCATCAGTCCTGGAAAGTCAGAGAAAGATTAAAGAGTTCTTTTATTTTCACCACAGAGAGTAAAAAAACAACTGAACGTTGCCGGAGATACGACGCGACTACAGCGCCCCCGTGACAGCCATTCTAAACTTTCAAACTCCTCTTTCAAATAGTCACTGATTCATTCCATGACAATGCTTGAGAACTGAAGCAATGCGTCATGAAATCGGTCCATTCTTTTTTAATAACCCCGTATATTAAAATGTAAACAATTACTGATTACAAAAAAGTGATGTCGAAATTGTGGATTCAACGCGAATTATTTATTTAAAAAATTCAATCGTCACACATCAAGAAGAAATTGTTTGCATAAAAGTAAACATTCCATAAAGAGAAATGATGTTCTAATTGACCTGTCAAATTTCGTAGCATGTTTAAGGTGTTATTTCATTTTGTAATTTCATTTTACAATATGTGTTGAAGATATGTGCACAAGATTGACACGAGATTTCAAGTGGAAAAATAGAATTCCCTTTTGTGCAATGTTCTCAGTATTCTTCTTTCAAAACAATAAACATAAAAATAAATCTGAAAATATAAGGTAACATCGTGTGGGAAGAAATGATCTCTGAAACGTAAATGAGTGCGTCAAATGCCGGGAAGGTAGTAGAGTTAGGGTTGGTTGCATTGCTCTTGATCAATGCAGGTGCGTTGCGTACAGATATCAGTCATAGTTCGAGCAGCGACTTTAAAGTGGGCTTGTCCGCAGCCTCATCAAGTCGCCGAATGCATCAAGAGCCAATGAGGATAATGCTGTGAGTGAACGCACCTCAGAGGCATTGGTTCTAGAAGTTAAGATCTACACCCACGCAAGATCATATTCTGTATCTGACGGAGTAGTGGACAAGTAGTGCACTATGCACTGCTATCAACGGGCCAAACTGTCACTGCGTACCTGTACTCACAGCAGTTGAGATGTGTGTAAGATAGTTATTTTTAAAAATGTTTTATTATGCTGAGTAAGCAAATTAGTTATCTTCAATAAGCAAAAACCGCTAAGCTGATCAAGTTTTACGATGATAGATTTAAATAGTAAAAATGCATTTAATTGATATCACTTTTTAAAATTAATTTTCGGGCTTCGAACGGGCTGATTCGCACAAAGAAAATTTGAGCTTTCTAAATTATACAAGTTCATTGAATAAGTAAGCAGTCAGGTTTCATAAGTGAATTAGAAAGAAGGGGATAATGACAAGAAAAGAGAGAATAAGAGAAAACAATATGTAAACATGGATTTATTAATAGAAAAACCAAAACGAAGTCTGTATTAATACGGTTTTTCGTATTATTGAAATATATTTATTAATTCGAATTTCACCTTAAATCGAAAAGATGTATTGTGTATTTTTCACAGATCAAAATATATTTGCCTTATGTTCCCAATTTCATGGCAGTAATTAGCATATTTCTGTAGGAGAAATCAATTTTCATCCATTATGTGCGAGTATGAATGTTAGCTAACTAAAAGCAAATCAAGAAATCACTGAAAAATTTGTAAAGCAAAATGATAGAAAAGATGATTGAAAACTGATTTCTTGGGAATTGTCGACAGTAATCATGTGGCAATTTATTAATTTCCGTTTTTTTGTAAATGAAGATCACAAATATTCATTCTTAATTTTATTTTGTGTAGATTCTTCATCACTGAAGAAGTATTACAAATATTTTGTTTTGTTTTGTTTATTTTGCACCTCATAGAGTTATTGACCCGAAATCACAGAAATGCTTCCTTCTCTTAAGTAGTGCTCATCTAAAAATGCTTGCAAATTATGTTTCTCTTTGCATTTACTGGCCCTTGAGTGTCAAGTGAAGGACGAAAAGAGCGATAAAAAGTTTAAGAAAAAAAATCCAACATAATATCAACTAATAGGAACCGTTTAAATTTATAAAGTTTATTTTTCATGGTAAATTTGTGCGTTTATAATTACATTTTCCTTAATTTCATGACAAAGAGATTATGAGATTATGTGGCATAATCTTTAATGAAGGCGACTGCCTGGATCTTGAACTATCAATCGGAAAACTGTGTTTTATGGCCTGTTTTATAAAACAAGATACTCTCATTTGGTTATGAAATGTTTGCTATCTATATTGTTTTATTTGGGTTTCATGTCTAGTCATAAGCCATGCATACATATACATGCATCCGCATTCACACGCACATACACACGCATGCAAACATATAAACAAGGAAAAAGCGAGTTCATTTTGAATTACTGTTTACTTTTGGCTGTAGCTGCAACATTAATTTTCTGTTACTGGAAAATAATGATTTACCTTTTCCAATTATAATGCACAAATATATGGGAAATATCTGTCAAGTATTTCACTCAAATACATTAATGTTGCGTAGAAATACGACTGACCTTCTCTACACTAATTATTGAACATAGACTCGTCCATTCACTGAGTAGGACATCTGCTTATATAGACAGAGGTCATAAAGTGAGTCGCAAAGCGTAGCGTTAAGAAGTACGCATTGCCACACTAAACGAGGGTATTCGCTATTGTTGTATTATTAATCCATGACCCTCACTTAATTACACCCTTTCTTCACTAAACTTTTTTCCAGTGCTTTCTTTTATTTTTATTATTAACCGCAAACTACGAGATTATAGGAGCATTATACCAATTATGATAAAAAATGTTTTACAAAGATATTCGGCATAATCAATGTTATATGAACCATCCAAGACGTGTTTTGAACAGATTCAGACTTTTTAATAGCAAAACTGGAGAAAAAGATCATAAAAATCCAACATATATACAAATAGTCTTTCAAAGAAAATAACACCATATTATATTTCTAATGTAAACATTAGAAGAACGAGATTATTAAAAAATTGACAAGATGAGAAATCCATGGTCATTTGTACTTCCACTGATAACACTCTTTCAAATTCCGATGTAAAAATATCATGAAATCACTTTGAAATTAAATACGTAATTAAACCATACCGTTTTATATTCTATAAACGTAATTTTCGGATTGTCTGCAATTTACAAAAGCTGTAACGAAGCACAATGTAAAGTGTGCTTATATTACAAACATGTTTCATTATGTTGATCCATAAAAAAGGATTAATGAGTATCTTAGTTAAAGCAAATGAAATTTTATACTATTTGGTAACTTATTAGGAAATACAAAATATGAAAGTGAAATGGGGACAATTTTAAACGACAAAAAAGTCGCTCATTTAAATGATAATAGCTCTGAAGTTCTTGGTAATACAATAAAATATCATTCATGAAATATCACATATCTTTGCCCGTTATTTTGAATGTTCAGTTATATAAATCATACGAGTGTAGTTGTCGTTTTTGTGAATTGTGATTAATATGCAATATCATGATCGACAAATAAAAAGCAGTCGAAATGAGATTTGTATACAAGCTGCAATTTCAGTCTGTGTAAGCAACCGAGAGCAAACATTTGATTGTCATTATTTGAATTGTAAGTTGTAATAAAAACGCAAAGAAGAATACAAAGAAATCGATTTACACATTCTGTTTTGAATTATGCCATTTTCTGAAAAGATAATTTATGCACACACACACACACACACGCACACACACACACACACACACACACACATTCGCCCTATTTCTTCATCTTATTTGAATAAATGTATTTTAGGTTTAAAGCTTTTAATTCTCATGTGGTTTGGATGACTTTCGTTTCTTAGTCTATCTACAAGTAGAATCTGAAAATTTCTCATCTTGATCCACTTCTCAAGATTTGAGCAAACTGACAACCATCCAGTATCCACGAATCTATCTATCTATCTATCTATCTATCTATCTATCTATCTATCTATCTATCTATCTATCTATCTAATTCTATTCTTCCCATATTTTGACAGACTGTGTTATGTGGGTTATGTGCAAATATATCACAAAAAGCGACACATAATGTTTTATTTAACATTTTTAATTTTAAAATAATTGTATCGTGAGATTCTCTTTCGTTCTTTATTTCTAAATGGTCTTTTTTCTGAGGTAATATCGGACCTCTTACAGGCTTCGACGTTTTCACTTATGCTACTTATTCTTTTCCTTAGCCCCACAACGTTGTTGCAAGAGTGAGCTCAAGGGAATGAGTTTCGGGGGTTCTTTTATCTTTCTCCTTATTTCACGGCTATCTCTCTTTATTCTCCACAGCTACCCACTTATTTGTTTGTGTATATTTCTGAGATGGAGTATTGTAATTATTTACATTATTTACATTGGTCGGACTGTCATCAGCTTTATTGTCATACACTGCTATCCTCAAGGACATATGACCCAGTGGATAAAAGCGTTGATTGAATCCAAAGAGTTGTGAGTTCAATACCTTGCTACGGCAGTGGTGAACAAAAACTTGGCGAGTTGAGTTAAAGGGAGACAACTGAGACATACGGAAGAGGTATGTCACGTAGAACTAGAACAATTTGCCGCGGTGGACAAAATAAAGGGTTCAATTCGAAATTCCAATCACCTGAAGCAGGTCGGAGTGTACAACGGCCGAAACGTAGTGAACATAACAATAAAAATGAGGACACAGTCCGAACAATGTAAATAATTTAAATAGCTTCCCACTTGATTGAGGATTTTCAAAAGAATCTATCGTAAAGTAAGTTATTTATGTTCTTTAAATTTTCAGAAGCCAATGTCCTGCAAAATAGCGTTTATCGCTACGCCAATGAAGTAAATGTATGCTTTGGATAAACAATTTTTAAAACTATTTGAATTTAGTCGGGCAAAAACGAATGCATAAATATTCGAATAAGGAGAATACAAAAGATTTCATATTGCCAAATTTAAATGTTCAGGCAATTTTCTAATGTGTAGCCAAATCTTAAATAAATAAAAATATTTAAATACTTTATTCTTTTTTTTAAGTACGTACTTTTTTCTAAGTCGGAACTGGAATATTTTTTTACATAATATTTCATCTTTGAAGTATTGTCTATTTGCAGTTTAGTTTGGATTAATTGCATGAGAATCAAATTTTACTTAAATGTTAATAAAATTATTTTAAGAGAAATTTGCTATCTGTGACATGTTTGTACAATTTGATGTAAATAATACCTTTCATTAACGTTTCTAATTTCGAAATTGTTTTTCCATTTAACGTGTCATCTGTTGCTTCAGTATCGTGAAACTCTTCTCTTAATGTTGCATATCGAATTTTATTCTCAAAAGGAGAAGAGATGTGGTTTGGTACAGGCATTAGTAATGAGTATGTTATCACAGTCCACACATTAAAGATCTGCCCTGAATGCTGAACATCAATATCGACAGGAGAGCCAACAATGAAATGAATTTCACAATTCACGGGATGCGACATTTACTAAGTTATCTTGACTCAATAAAAAAGCCATGAAAAGTTTTCATAGAGTTTATTTGAGGCGTTAATGTAACACGTGTTGGAAAGTTAGAAGCATTAAACCGTCACATTAGTGAGAAGCTGCTGCTGCCAGCAGAAAGGCAACACATATTATTATCCCCATTAACGCACATATCGATCATTTTAACTGCATGTGTAAATAATACGATGAGATTTTCATGAAGATGTTATTTGTTATTCCTACTTGTTTGATACCGACGAGACGTATTCGAGACGTATTCGTTGCATGCATCGGAATATTTTCATGTTTTCTACTCTACATCTATTTGAATAATCGAACAACTTCCGAAGTCCATTTATAGCATTCCAAAAGACTATGTTAAAACAATAATATTGATGCCAACTTTTTCGTAACGCTAATTCTGTTAGCATTGGATACAATATCATAATAATATATCGAGGTTGTAGTAAAACGGAAAATAGTACATTTAGTTCATTTTATCTGGGCAAGTTGTTGGGAACTTTCTATTCTAAAATCGGTGTCCATGAGGGTACAAGGAACAGGGGTCAAATACAATAAAATAATCTATATAATAAATAGTCTAGTCATATTTTAATCCGTTTTTTAATCTTATTCGAGTTGTTTTTTTTATTACGACTTTTAACGGTGACACTAATATAAGCAGCATGAATCAGAAAAGAAAAAAACATTGACCTTCGACTTGACACGAACACCTCGCTTCCTTGTCTAAATACGATTAAATAATGAGTTATTGGTTTCACTAAACAATTAACATGACATGAATTCTGGATGTTTTGCTCCATTCTGAAATCAATTCTTTATTAATGAGTTTGGTTCAATTATAATTTCCGTTCATAGGCTCTCATTTTTTTTCTTCGTCTTGATGCAAATGTTTCTGCGCCATAAACTTTGTGAGTCAGTTTCTGACATTGTCGATGTTGCTCTTAATATGCAGATTATATTTTCTCCTATTCAGCAACAGGCATTTGTCAATCAATATGACCAAGTTTTCTAAATAATTAGAACATAACGCATTTTCCATTAATTAGTCATTTTCCTAATATTTCCCATTAAAAAAAAATTATTGCACTAGGAGACGATTCAAATTTAGATAATATTTTGACACCGATATTACTTCTTAAGGCAGAGAATTAGCATAAAAATCGACATTTCCAAATGAAGATAAGGTTGTGCCCATAAATTTTATTTTCCCAAAGATATTTTTTGCGAAAAAGCTCTTGCTATCATATCTAAGAATATTTCTGAGGGAAGATGATCTCATCGCCGTGTCAAAAAAATACCAATCAACCAGTTACGGGTAAAAATTTGTTGAATTACAGTCAATAAACTCCATTAGGAGTGTCAGAAACAGGAAAGTGTTCACAAAATTTGAGAAATTGAAACAATTTTCCAGCTTATCTTAATAAACGATGTTGTACAAAGTTTGTAATTAAATGTAATAAGTGGCATTCTGTACTAAAGAAAAGTAAACGCATTTTGTCGAAGCTCCAAAAAATTAACGGGTACGAATTTTAACTGAAAAAATTTAAATATTGTTTTTTTTAAAAGTAATATAATAATTTAATATAATTTGCAATTATTATTTATTTTATTTTATTTATCATATATTATGATTTTATATTTATTTGAAGTTATATATGTATTGTTTATTATTATTTCTTTCAACTTTGCCCACAGTTATCAGATTTTCTGTATTAGTATTTATTTGCAACTAACTTTTGTACAACTAACCGGAAGATAGTTTTCTTATTTTTACTTTCTGCTTTGGTTACCTAAAGTTATATTTTACCAACTTTGAATTTTCTACTCTCGTTCATTTTTATCGATTGATAGTTTAGGTGTTAGTACTGTCAAAAGACAGTATGAATGATTTTATTGTATATTAAATAATGACTTCATAATTTCCGATATATATTTTCATTTTTGTTTCTGCTCTCTTTTTCTAAAATTAGCAAAGTTTGCGGTATTTGTGTTTGTTTATTTATGAACCATTTCATAATTTGTCTTGCTTTCTAGTGGTTTTGTTTACCTAACAACATTTTATATATTAAAAAAAACGTTAATATTTTTAGAGCTTCTAAAATACGTAATGTATATGAATGTTTATATACGTACATTATATAGGTTCCAAAGGTATCATAGACAGGGGTGATAGTGGGGAAAAGCTCAACTGTCTATAAAGTGCTTCCGTGGCATGTGACTCAAATAACCTCTGACAACTACGTCCAGCTCCAAGGTGAAGGCGGAAAACTGGCGCTTCCAAACCAACTGATTCAGGTAGATGAAGTTCGTCAGTCCTGGAAGGCAGTCCATCTAGGGATAGGAAAACCCTTGTTTTAAACCTAAATCTTATAAACCTTATATCTAAAAACAAGGAAAAGGCTTCGGAAATAAATCCAGACAGAAAAACTGGAGGGGAGCCCCGAAGGTGGTTGACTGTCAACACTGACAACTTTCCGGCAACTCCTGTATCAAGCCGTTCACAAATGTATTTTTTAATCTTGTCAGTACGACCGAAAATGAGGGACACGTGTAATCTGTGCAGCCCACGACATATAAACACCATATCTAGTCTCGGCGAAGGAAAAGTCTGATTTCAAACCACCCGCTACCTTGTAGGTCTTGCCTCATTTGTCTGAGAGGAGGGACGGGGTAACGCTAACATCTCCGATACAAAAGGAACCGGCAAGCCATTGAACTTATTCTGTCTTGAATATCACCAGGAACCACAATTCTGAAATGGAGGGGTAGTGACACAAAATGCGCTAACGGAATGAATGAATAAATCTTCGTTTCTGAAATGATGATCGAAATTAGTCCAGTGAATGAAATGTTATAGAAGACGATTAGAGAATAAAACCACAAATATTCTTAAAAGGATATAAATATCAAATATATAGTAAATCATTCATTAAAGATTAACGAATCGGGCCAATTAAATGATAATGATAGCCATTGTTTTAACTGTGGTCGCAGATTCTCATTGAAATACAATGAAAACTTTATCTATCTCTTTCTCTGTCCCTCTTTCTATCTCTTCATCTCAAAGAAGAAGAAAAATGGAAGAGAAAGTAGAGGGATGATCAATTTAAAACGAAGAAGTTTATCAATTTTGGAATGTTGGAGAAAACGCTTTTAATTGTGATTTTGAATTCTCAGACAAAAGTCATTTTAAATTTATAGTTTCATTTTCAGCATAAGAAAACTAATCGAAAATGTTTTTCAAATATCTTCTTAGAAAAATGTCAAAACGGTTCGGAATATAAATGATTTCCTTGGTAAAAAATAACATGAACTATTTTTTGCTCTTTTCTAAAGTGAGATCCAAATTTTATCAAAAAAGAATTGAGAGAAGTCAAAATGTTTCCGATATTTCTAGGAATTAGTAGTTTCTTTTCGAACAAATATAAATAAAAAGGAAAAGTGAGAGTGTAAATGTTTTCTTTTGGAATATTTCTACAGTCACGTAACAAACTCTACTTATGTTATTCGTTAGATGCGATTAAGATCTAGTATTTATTTTCATATATGAGTTTGCATATACATTTATATGAATAATAGAGAAAGAGAGAGAGAGAGAAAGAAAGAGAAAGAGAGACACAGAAAAAGGGTGAAAAGAAGATCTTTGTTTAAGTATCTCCATAATCAATTACAATTAAAGTTACATGTGAACTATTATTATACTAGTTGTAGTACCTGTCTGCGCCAGGTCAAGAAAGGGCTAATTATAATGATTAAGTCGGAAAACGAAACACGTCGGCAAGAACTAAGAATTTTTCCAATTGTCATTTTTAAACCAATTTGTCTTCATTTTCAGAATTAATTTTGGGAAATTTAACTATATTGTCGACAAGGGAAATAAAAAGCAAAAGAAAGTTACCAATACCAATATCCAGAAAGAGGCTTACGTAGGAGTTTTAAATTTTAATTTTTGGATTTGATGTAACTATGGGTACAAAAGATATATATTCATAGTGAGTATAAAAAGGAAGAAATATTAATATTACTCACAGCCTCCAAATAAACTTAATGAGCTAGTAAACTGCTCTTTTTGTTTACATAGGCTCGGTTTCTGTATTTTAATATAAACCGATTCTAAACTCTTCAAATGATGACCGGACCGAGCTCTATTAAGATAGTGAATCAATCATCTTTATGTGCACAGTCAGGGTTGTTCAAAAGGTGCTGACCAATTGCTGAATCATGCACTGCTTGGGTCGTCCTAGAAGATCGACTGAAGTTAATACTTCTTGTACTTACAGGAACGTGTTGGCCGATAAGGGTCTCCAGAATTTTGTAGCCATAGCTTTCATTGCAATGAAAGCTACAAAATTCTATTGCTTGCCTTAATAAAGTCAGAAGACGAAACGCGCCGGCAAGAACTAAAATCTTTTTCTAATTGTTATTTTTAAACCATTTTAACTTCATTTTCAGAATTATTTCTGAGAAACTTAACTATATATATATATATATATATATATATATATATATATATATATATATATATATATATATATTGTTACGAAATTGTAGCATACAAAAAGAAAACGTGGGATCCTTTCTCGGTCTTCACTCAGAAATGAAAGCAACACAAGGGAGTCAACGAAGAACAGACGCAAGACGATGGTTCTCAAAATAAAACATTTATTTACCAATATACAAACAGGTAAAAAAAAAGAAATACATTTAACAACGGGGAAGGGACCTATAGAAGAAAAGAAGGCGCGAGCGAATACATATACATCAACTTATCTGACCGTTGAGTTGACGTTTTCGCATAAAGTTCATATTCGCCGAAGCGAGAGTTCGTAGTTTAACTCAACATTTTGGTCGGCCGACAATTTTCCAGAATTTGTTTTCCTTTCGGGAGTGTTCAAAGTTTTACAGCACACGTATAGGCGTTTCGTTGGTCGATACAGTTTTCATAGCAGCCCTTTCGTCTCTAGTCGACAGACTTCGTTATCTTTCTCATTTCAGTGGACAGTCCACTTTGGAATCGGGACGATCGCCCAGCGATGTTCGTCTGCCACTGATCGGACGGAAACTGAAAACCCTTTTTCGACTCTTGCTGTCCCCAAAGACAGTCACGTGGGTTTTCTTCGTCCTTGACCGGGCACGCGGGAGGATGGGGCAGAGATCACGCATCGTTTTCGTGATGGCCAAAATTTCAATCTGCCCTTAGGATGGCCTGATCACGTGAATGGCTGGAATTCACTTATGGTCGACCGCCTGATAGCTGTAGGATTTCGGTACCAGGTCGTTTTCGCGTCGGGTCGCTTCAAAGTCATGGACCCGTGGTGTGTGGGTGGAAGAGTAGGTAAAGAGGGAAAGAAGTGAAGAGAAGAAGAGAGTATGAACATATTCGCTCGCAAGTTGAAAGCATTAGTAGATTCTTATCTATTTTGATTTATTTATTTATCTCTCTCTTTTTATACCTAACTAATTTTCGTTTAGAATTTGGGATTTCTCTTTCTTACGCCTAGGTGGTTAATGAAATTCGAGGCTACGTCACAATATATATATATATATAAAGGAAGAAAAATAGATCCAACACCACATCAAATGCCAGACTATATGATATAAAAATATTTCTCTTTTCTCTCTCTCTCTCTCTCTCTATATATATATATATACACACACACACACACACACACACACACACACACACACACACATATATATATATATATGTGTGTGTGTGTGTGTGTGTGTGTGCCTGTAGTTAGCTAGCTAGAAAGCTAGATATATAGATATTTTATATAATAAATCCCAGCATCTAATGTGGTGTTCGATCTATTTTTATTTTTTTTGCTAACTATATTTTTTATCTTAGGGGCAGTAGTAATGATCTTAGTGTTGGGGATAACTAGTTTGTTCTCAAATGCTGTTGGAGGGTAGAATTATGAATTTTATTTTTTTTATTGTCGTTTGTTGTTTCTAGGTGTCTTTGTTGTCGGTGGTGGTGTCTACTTTTTAAGACACGTGGACTTTAACTGCTCGTTTTCTAGCACTGAGGATGAAATGGTGTGGCAAGTGAAGAGGTCATAACGTTTTTCAATCTATTTCTCTTCTTTATCTGGCTCTACTGATTCTGAGGTAAGAAAAACCCATGATTCGTCCTGATTTTATTTTGGGTCTGTGATCGGAGGAATAACGATTAAATCATTTTTATTTTGGGGTTGAGGTAAACTTTAAAATCTAACTTATTCTAGTTTCGCATTAATAGGATGTTGAGGAAAGGTAGCGTTTTGTTTATTTCATGCTCATGTGTACGATGGTTGTTTCTACGTTATTAAGTCTCTTTATGAGGCTCGATGGTTGATTCTACGTTAGTCTCTTTATGATGCTTAGATTTTCATTGTAAGGATATATTAGAAGGACGTCACTTGTGTATCTGAGGTAAGTGGAATTTTTAGGTATGTTTCAGACTCTGAAAATTCTAGGAATAGACAAGCAAACACATCGCTTATTGGGGAATTTTTGTTTGTTGAAATTTTTATGGGGAGAGAAGAAACATAATTTAGTAATTAGTTTGCACAGTTATATAATTTTATGAATCGGTAGAGGAATATTTTTATTTTTATTTTGTGGGGTGGTTTCTTAATATATTGAGGCATTTTGTGACGAGGATATTTGTGTCCAATGATTTGACATGCTAGCTGTAACCTTGTTTTCTGTGTTTGTGTTTCTTATTTTCTGGATTAAGACTTTGCAGCTTCTTTGCTACAGCAAGGTGTAGCCAGCTAACCATGATAGAATTCATCATGAATAATTCATTGTATAACACGGTGCTTGAGAAAAATATGATACCAACAGTCAGAAAACTGAACCAGAAGGATATGTCTAGGTACCTCAACTTTTTCGCGTGAAAACAGCAAAGCCTAATGAAAAAGGCCACAAACTTAATAAAAATAAAATATTATCGTCAAAATGTTAATGTTATTATTAAGATGAAAGACCGTAGTATTTTTTAATTATTCTTTGAAATTTTTTAATCCTTTCTAAAACGGTCGAAATTTTAGTCAAAATCTTGTTTTGTTTACATTATCGCAGTAACATAATAATAACATTGACTTTTTGTGCTTTTTTTCCGTTGAAAACACATTGATTTGGAAATTCTTGTAAAAATCAAATAATTGTCCGATTTTAATGAAATTTTCAGCACTTATTTACAAATGAATGAAATTATTTTTGAAATTTCTTTTTTTAGAAAGTTTTGGTAAAAAATATTTTTTTCTATATTTTACCCGCTACTTATTTCATGAAATTTCGCAAAAAACTTTTCTATTTCCTGAATATTTTTTATTCGTTAAAAGTAGGACTCCTTGAAGAATCTAAATCGCCTAATCTTTTTTTTTCAAATTTGCACTATTCTAACTGAAAATCTGCTCTGAATTTAAAAATAATGACTGCAGTAAAACTATGACATTATTTAATTAGAAAAGCATTTAATTGCTTATGTAAATAAGTTATATTAAGGACATTATTGTCTGAAGAAATGAAATTTTTCCTATGAATAATGAATTTTTACAAGAAGTTTTTCATTTTTTTAAAATTTTAATTATAATAATTAATAATAGTTTAAAATCGTGTAAAATACTGTATTGGGCTATTTGCTGGATGTGATATAGTAATTAAGTGGAAACGAAATTTACGAATCTAAAATTGAAAAGATTAATAAACGTAGTTACATTATTCTATTTTTAAAATATTTTTTATTTCTTATTTTTTTACTTAATTTGTTCCCTATTTTCATCTATGAAAGTCTAAACGTGACATTATTATGAAACGGTCACGTGATCTAAGAGTTTTTTTGTCTCTTTACAGAGAAATTAATTTAAGAAAATTTTATAGTATTTTTATTTTTGCATAAAGCATCTTCGAAAGATAAATAAAATTCAATAAATTATTAGATAATTGCGGAAAATATGTTCATTTGTAAAAATTACTAGGTAGTTAAAAACAAAAAAATGCGTTCACTTTGATTTCTTAAATTTTGTATCAATTTTAGCCAGCCATCGTCCATCCATTATTGCCTCAGATAAGCTATTGTAGCGGACCGTGGGGGTGAAGATGTGAAGAGATATCAGAAGGTTAAAATTTGCTGCTGGCCGGTCCAGCTACATGGGAATGTCGGACTTTAATTAAGTCCAAAGAAGACAAAGAAAACAAACAAGACCGATATATATGGGTAAACAAATATATATTAATAACAAAACAAGTTAAACAAAGACTTGGACTGTTACATAGGGTTTGTATGGAGAAATTATGTGTGTGTGTTGTAAGTGTTCGTACGTACATGTATTGTTCTTAGCGCGTTTCCAGAATTTGGGAAACGCTATATCTGTGAGAGGTCACATATTGGCCTAGGTGAAAAAGAGAGGTATTTTGCCTCGTCTTCGCGCGAGGTAGCGGCCCAAGGCCTAAATTGAAAGAAAGAGAGAGAGAAGGGTCAGCCAGTATTTATACTCAGGGGAAAGAGACCTCTGTTGAAGGATTAAGGAACTGAGGAGGAGCTAACTCCGACACTATAATAAGCAGGACCAATTTTTAAATAAATGGTTGTATATTACTTTTTATGCTATAAGTAATATTTATTTCAAATCAGATTAATTTAACTTTAAATTTTCTAATTTTACTCAAATAACGTGTCAGAAATATATATATATATATTTTGAAAGAATTTTTAAATCGATAAATTTTTTTGTTTACAAGTTTCTTAAATTTAAGAAAATGGCCTCTTTTAAGGAAATTTTAAGAAATCGAAATTAAATTTGGCATTCCAGTCGATATAATTTCTATCTGAAATTTACCAGAATATTTTACTTACTGGAAATGATAAATTCAATCATTTAGCTTTCAATTAAAGCTAAAATGAAATCTTCAGGAATGTTCTTTTCATTTAAAAAAATTTATTTTAAACTTTAGGTATCGAAAATTTATGCCGAAAAGCGGAGTTAAGTAATGTAGACTATGAAACATGACAATGACCGAAACATTCCAATAAAAAGAAATGACCTAAAAGAAAGAATTTAAAAATTATGGAATGGCCAATTTAAAATCCGAATTTTAATCCTTTTAAGATACTGCGAAATGATTTGAAATGAACTGTGTTTGCACGCCTCAAACATCATACATCTGAAAGAATGGAGGAACCAGATATATTTTCTCCCAAACGATGTCAGTGACTGGTAGGAAACATGCAATTGAGTTCATTTCAGCCAAAGGGGCGGAGTGGGGGGATAATACAATCTATTAGGATATAGGGTGACCGAACCTTTTCCTCAGCAGGAACTGATATTTTTGTTCATCTGTTGTAAATGATAAAGTAACATTTTAATTTTTTTCCATTGCATCCTTTTTATCTATCTATCTATCTATCTATCTATCTATCTATCTATCTATCTATCTATCTATCTATCTATCTATTGTTTGAAAGAATATCAAATATTGATATGTCGATATTTTTTCAAAAGTAACTGCATATGTCTTGGAGTGTTTTAACTTTTCCTCAAGGTCAATATGTAGCTCTGAAAAGTCCTTGAAGTTTTCAAATGAGAATCATTGTTAACAACCAATCAACCAATTATTCTACAATTCACTGCTTAATTCCCTTGTTGCTAATTATAAAACAAAACCAAAGAAGTAGATGATTACTTATTGTTCACACATACATAGTTATGCTTAGGTGACTAAGGGATCCCTACTGACTGAATTATTAGTACGAGTTAAGCATAACTGTATCTCTTTATTGTAGTCGAGATATTTGCTTAATGAAACAAAGCATAATTAAATTTGTTTAATATCTTTTCCTATTACAATGTGGTACAATGGAAATGTAAAACAAGAAAATTAATATTTGAAGATTGTTGTTAATTAAATCTCTTCCCAATTATATATTTATGAGAGGGTGGGGGGCTGAAATAATTCTCAGCTCGACTGACTTCCTAAAACAGTATTTCAGCAACCAGGCGTCAGAACACAGATAACTGATTTTGGAAAATTTCCAGCTACCCACAACCGCCCCTACACACACACACACACACACACACACACACACACACACACACACACACACACACACACACACACACACACACACATATATATATATATTTATATTAATGTATATTTGGGAAGCAACCATTCTTTAAATCATGTTTCGTTGAATGTGACAGAAAAGGAAAATTTACTAAATGTTTTATTTAGTTTTACAGCATTCTTACATGATGGGAGTGAGGGTGTGCAAAAGCTTTCCGTATTGTCTATTGTCCAAAGCACTTTCGGACATTTCTTTAGCCATTTTCAGGGGGGGGGGTGTTTTTTTGTGTTGTAAATTTCTCTTCATGTTTGACTGTATAAGATGTGATTTTGTGTTGATTTGAATCAACAGTAGCAGCGTTTATTCAAAGTTTCGCGTCTGGAATTCAAGTGAACGTTTTATATATAAATATTTTTAATAAATAAGGTGAGATTGATTCAACAGACTTCAACAGGCGCCAAACATTGAGACCCTGCTTATGGGGGACATAATAGCGAGAGCACGAGTTCTAACGACAAACTGGAGACCAAAGCCAAGATGTGGTCACAGCCGTAATCAATGTTTCATTAAGTTATATTTATATTCGGGTGTAAAATGCTTATCATCTTCCTGGTGTTCTACAGTTTATTCAACAATTATATTTCTCCTTTTAATTGCTCAGCCTATCATTATGAAAAATCTTCTTAATCATTTTGCATCTACAAAATAGTTCACTTTTCCCGATGTCACTTCCATATGGCCTTAATGCTTATACCTTCTTGATAAATGTTGGAAAGCGGTTTATTCATTTATTTCAAGTTGACCATTTCCAGTGAAATAATCAAATCTTTCATTTTTAGCTGCTTGGAATTTCGCATGCAATAAATTACATACATTTTTACCTATATTTGTAAAAGATGCCTATGATAGATTCAGATTGAATACATGGAGAATCAGCAGTTACTAACAAAAATATCATTATCCTCGAGGCGTGTCAGTAACTCACTAAATGTGGCATTCCAAGCTTCTCATGACACGGATGTTGGACACAGACATTTCTGTTGGCATAATGCTTGCGACCACCCCACACGAGGGAAGAGAGCAAAGTCCGGATCGAGGCTCCTATCTTTGCCTGTACCTTTGACTAGTTCTTCTCCAGGAGGAGCCTGGGCTCGGAACACACTCCAAGAGTGCGGACGGGTTTATCAGTCCAACCAAAGGGCCTCGGAAGAGCGACTTCTGTCCAGGCATCTAACCGTAAACCGTAAGACTTGTTGCGGTTAATCTTGTCCCCCCGTGACTTTTTCGTGTCGTTCAAACGCATTCTGTACCGCCTCTATATCGCAGCCGCACGACACGAAAATGGATACGTCATCGGCCACGGAAAGTGATTATACGTAGGGATAGACGATATGTCCGGTCCCCCAGCTGGCGAAGGAGATGCTCCAACGCGTAAAGTAGGGGCGACAGTGGGCAACCCTGACGAACCGACAGAAACAGCGCAAAAGCGCGCGACCGCTTTCCGTTCACCTTTCCGTTCCGTTTCCGTTCACCTTTCCGTTCACCTGTACCATAGCACTGGAGGGTGGGGGCGATACTGGAAGCTGCAGAAGTCGGGTTTGAATCCGGCGGCCTGCAGGAAAAAAGCCAAGTATCGGTAGTCGATTGATCCAAATTTATCAGCGCGGTTTGCCTGTCGTCTTTTACATCCTCTAGCATCGTTCGGATCAAATTCAGGTCGTTTTGAATTGTTCGGCCTTTCACAGCACAAGTCTGCTCCGGTCCCAACAGAATCACGACAATTAACTGCAAACGCTCTGTCAGGATCATAGCCAAAATTTTAACTCTGTGTTTAACAGAATTATGGGTTTGTAATCATCTAATTACCGCTCAACATCCTTGCCCTTTTTCAAAAGCGTGATCACAGCCTGGAGATCCGGTCGAGAATGGACTGCTTCCGGATTCATTTGTTAAAAATGACAGTCAAAATCGGCACAAAAATGTGCAACAGCCTCAAGTACAATTCATAAGGCAGACTATCAAGTCCCGGAGACTTGCCACTGCCGACCCTCTTCAATGCCAAGTAGACTTCGCCCTCTGTGACATTACCCTCACAGCTAGCCGCTTCAGTCGGTGAAAACCGAGGAAAGCCAGCCAAATAGCTGCGAAACTCTTCGTTACAGAGACCAGGTTTCTTAGTAAACCGGCTCTCGAAATGCCGCCGAAACGCCTCGCACATATTATCGGTCAATATCAGAATAAGCCCCTCTGCGTATTGACCTCCCGAATGTATCGATCGGAACCTCATCGAATTTCCTCCTTGCGCAATTCTGCCAATGTTCATCTTGTTTAACCTCTGCAGAGTTACCTGACTCTGGCAGCGCTTGCTAGCCGCTCGCTGCAGAGCAAGCCTAACTAAATCTATCTCTAGAGATCCCCACCTCTCTGGTCGGAAGAGACTATTCTTGAGAGCCTTCACCTTTTGAGCCGTTGGTTATATTCGGTGGTAAAAGACTTAAAGCTATCCTTAAGACTCTCTCACCACCGCCCCACTAGTTCCCGCTACACTAATCTAGTTAGGTTTTGCCGGAAGTTCCGCCTGTCCAGTAAAGAAAGTGTCCAGCCATTCTAGGCCTAGCACCTAATGCCATTTGGGCGCAGACAAATGTGTGGTCCGAGTAGCCAAACAGGTGGAACGTAGGTCAATCAAGCAGATCTATATCGGCCGTTTTTACTAATATTATCCGCCCGGGGTTATCGACCCGGTATCTATCGACGAGACCAAAATCGCCGATCAGATCAACCAAGCTATCGGTTTATGACGGGGTCCAGGATGTCATTCCAATCCACCATCAAGACTAAGCGCGACGAATCCACCAGGAACGGCCCCAACTGACGGAAAAACGAGACATGCTCCTTCTGGTCGTTGGGCGTATAAACCGCAACGAATCGAAACGAACTACTGTTCACGACAATTTCGTCCACGCCAACAGCACTTTGGTTACTTTGAATAACGAACCAAAGAAGGCCTTTTTCTGAGTAGAAAGGTCTCTCTCCAAGTCCTGCTTGCCTATTTGGCCTATTTGCCTTCTAGGAGATATGTCTTTTTTTCTTTTTCTTTTTGTACGGAAGTGGAAGGGAACGGAGGTTTGGAAAGGGAATGGAGAGGCTCCTTGAATTTGGGGTGGTATTTTCAATTTTTGCTGGCGAAGCAGGGACGGATTGGGATTGGTTTTGTCCAGGTCCTTCTCCACACTACTTCGTCCAGCCCGCTTTTCCTTCTTGGTAATGTCTTCTTCCTATTCTCCGACTTCTTCCTCCCCCTCCTTTTCAAAGAGGAGGACCGAGATGGAGGCATTTCTTCCGCCTCCATATCCGAATCCAGCATTGCTGCTTTTGCTGTTGCTTCTGCTTTTGTTGTTACTGCTGCTTCTGTTGCTTTTCTTGTTGCTGTTTTTATTATTGTCGCCGCAGCAGTTTCTGTTGTTGATGCTGCTCTTTTTGTTGCTGTTCGTCTGGATGCTGTGGTTGCTGCTATTTCCCTTCCTTTAGCCGCTCCTGGGGTTGTTGCGGGACATCCTTCTGAGGAGGAGGGCTTGCCGTCTTCTGTCTCTTCTTCACTACTTCCAGGACCATCGGGGGCCTTGCCAGACTCTTCCACTGCTTACGAATAAGAAAAATAAAAAAATAAAAACGGAAAGAGAGCTGAAAAAATGAAGTCAAAAGAAAAAAGAAAAAAACGAAGCATAAAAGGCAAATGATAAAAATAAAGAATAAAACAAGGAAAAATCGGGAAAGGCTTTTGTAGAAAAGGTTTGGTTTGGCTTGTTTTACGGCATATCTACCACAATGGGTTATTTAATGCCGACAAGATTTTTATTGATAGTATTTATAAAAGAAAATGTATTGACGGTAATAAATTTTTTTCAAAATTTATTGCTGGTAATAATCTTTTTACAAATTGTTTCTGGTATTAAAACTTATTTTTACATTTTCATAGTGTTTTGCCCCCAATTTGGGGGTTAATTATTTACCCATAGCTGGGACCTCAACAGGTGCTACCACCCCGGGTTAGGGTGGATCTGGGAATACCAGCAATTAAGAGGTGATTCCACGCTTCTCAAAACATGACCAAAGGCTTTTCTGTTGTAAGTAGTTTATCGCCTTACCCAGGATGTGGATGTAGTTTATTGTCTTACCCAGGACGCTTTGTAGAAAAAGGAAAAGATTTCGTGGAATATATTGAAAGAAAAGGATGCAAGTTTCGTTCGCCACTTTAGAGAATTCTGTGATGCAAATTCCATGCTGACAAGTAAGCAATATCAACATTAAAGCAAGGGAGATATATCAATGAAAATATAAACTTTTCGTTTCATTCGGTAAAAATGTTTCATTTATTTTCTTCCTTGCCAGCTACCAATTTTCAAAAGCTTATGTCACAAGTAAGTGTTTCCCGGGCAATATTTCAGGCCGAATGTCTTTCCGATCACGTTTTGAGGAAATAACTCTAAGTATAAATGACAATTGCACATAAATAAGACGACTTGGTAAATCACTGAATATGGATGAGAAAGGAAGTATTGTTTCTTAAACGTTAATGACACTGACAAGCTACAGACCAACAAAGAGTATTGTGACCTGTTGCTAGTTTCTCATTCTTCGAATAGATACAACGGATGTGAAATAAGCGCGTTTATTACTGAGAAAGGTGTGAAGCCAACATTCTCTGCTTTCCGCAAGTGGAAACTGGTAAAGGAACTTGCCGAAACTGTGTCTTATGTTCCGAGTATTTTCAGCCATCATTGCTTATTTTCAGGGAATAGTAATACATTAAGCAATCACATCTAGACAAAATTTGTTTGGCTTATTATTTTCGTCTTGGTTTGAATCTTTTACGTTTAATCTTTGATCGTATGAGATTGAAATTGTTATCCGATTAATTTCAAGTGTCTTTCTGTCTTAAGAAATCTAAAGAAAATACTACAGTATATTCAATTCTCAATTTACATTTTAGTTCAAACGAAGTCTTTAAATATTTATTATATGTTAATATTAGGCGCTCCCTTATAAGAAAACGTTCGGTATTCATTAACCGAGCAGTCATTGCTGCTGTCGGTTGAAATTTATAAAATCTTTCTATTAAACACCTTTTCAGAAAATATGTTTCTCGAGTGCATTAGTTATTATTACTCTTTCCAGTATTGATAGGGGCCTCCTTACTTGTCTTTTGCTTGGTGTACTAATTAAATTGATTAACTTAACGATACATAGTAAAAGTAGATGTGCTGATATGCGTGCATTTATTTTATGTATATCCTCCTATAATATGAACTTAAAGTCAAGTTTCCTCAATATACAGGGTAACTGAAAAGTAACTCCCTATTTTATGTATGATGGACCCTCCCGTCTTGTAAAAATTATAGTTAGACGGGAGAGTCCATCATACATAAAATAGGGAGTTACTTTTTAATCACGCTGTAGAATTTAAGAACTGTGTAAGAATCAGCACAAGAGAATATGACGATCATACGTGTTGTACTTTTCCAGCCCATCTATTCCGCACAGTCGTTGTCTACGGACCTATTACACTTAATTTCTGGCTTAATATATGGGATGAGGCGTTGTCATTATTTACGTTATTTATACTCACAATACCGTCATCTGTGTTGTTACGTTTTGGCCATTGTACCTCCTAGCCCTGTAGATTATAGCGTTGGTTAGTGAATTCCATGACGTTCCATTCAGAGTTCTATCCCTCCACAAGGTAATACGGCTATACAGTGAAAATAAAGTTAGCAGGACATTTAACCAAGATGGAGGTAAGAACAGCGGAATGAAAGTATCTACCCGTAAATAGAATAAAGGGC
Organism: Acanthosepion esculentum; assembly: GCA_964036315.1. Taxonomy (NCBI): domain Eukaryota; kingdom Metazoa; phylum Mollusca; class Cephalopoda; order Sepiida; family Sepiidae; genus Acanthosepion; species Acanthosepion esculentum. The sequence goes on along the minus strand of OZ038500.1, from coordinate 39,646,068 downwards.
TTAGTTCGAAATTTACTGACGTTTGCCCGAATCAGCTGAAGAAGAGAGAAGCGTTGAGATATTAACAAACATATGATGTCATCAGTCCAACTGCAAATAATGTAAAAAAAATCGTTGATATAAATTATCCAGGTGTTTGATGATTTTCCTTTCAGTATATTTTATGAAGTTGGAGAAGAGACAATGACTCTACTTTACTTTTGTTAAACAGCTTAACCGAATGATATTGATAAAATTCTTAGGTTATATATATATATATATATATATATATATATATATATATATATATATATTATTACTCCAAAAATTATTTTGTGGAAAACCCTGTTTGAGTAGACGCTCTATTTTTACGTTTGCCAGCCTGCGAATTCGAGAGACTTAAGTCGGTAAACGTAATTTCTTCTTCTCCTTCTATATGCCGTATTCCTTCGGGGTGTGAACGATCATGGCTTTCCACAACTATCCTTTGTAGCTCTTACTAAAATTTGCTTTTTTTTCTATTTTTCTTAATACCTCTTCTGCCAAGCACCTACGCAAGCTCGTTACGTAGCTTATGTGACTGCTTTCCTCTGTCCTTTTTTAATTCAATATATCCTGTGAATTTCAAATTTTCTAACCCCACTTTCCTCGTTATATCTCCCAGAAACATCGATTATCGCTTTCTGATGTTAAGTATAAGTATTTTGTAACAATTTTCCCTAAATATTCGTCGTTGCTCACATGTTCAGTCGATCGTATTCTCAGTTCTGGGTTATTCTAATATCCATTCCAAATGACTCTACAGTTCAAACAATTCTTTCTGGCGTACTTTATCAAACGCTTTTGCATCATTTGTAATTAATGCAGATTTCACAACTCTAGCATCATTCCTTCATAGTTTCGTAGCCCCTTCGCTACTCCATTCACGTGATCAAGGGCAGCCGCTATATATCTTCATGACCTTGTCCTTTTTCTTCATTGCGTCACCCCACTTTCTTCTATCCAGCTAACAAGTCTATTTAGATTTATAATCAACCTAATTTCTCTTTAGTTGCTTGATTATTTCTAATAGAATCTACATAGTCTTGGGGAACATTCTATAATAGCTTTTATATTTCTTAGCAAGTCGGAATTTATTTTCTTTTCGTTTTAAGTACTTAGCAAGTTCTGCAGTTGTTATTATACACCCTTGCCATATACACTCGTGGTTTTTCACCGCGCATGGAGGGGGAAGAGGAGGAGGAGGCGAAATGCAGGCACCCTGGTCTTTGTGACCAGGGGGCCTGGATGAGTTATGTATTGAGTTACATGTCCTTTTATTTTTGTCTGCTCACTGGACGCTATTTGGGCTCTCCTTAATTCCGGCATTCTTGACATTACTACTTCCAGCACTCTTACCCGTTATTATTTCTGACTACCACAGACTCCTACTTCCGGCATTCCTGGTCTTTATTACTTCTGGCTACCACAGAGCCTTATCTTCCGCTATACTTGTCCTTCATTGCTTCCGTTCTTTCCTTCGACCTTATCTCACCTGGTTGATCTGCGTTAATGGACTTGCTTACAAAAGCCCTGTACTTCCGGCTACGTATAGGTCCCTACTTACGGATTTTCTGACAACCTAACTCACCTGGTTTAGGAAATTGCTGCATGCATATTGTCCAGATTTCAAACAACCTATTCCGTACACTTCGATTAAATACTACGGAATGTTCATCATTGGAATAATCAGCAAACTACCCGGACATTAACGCAACATTGGCTAATATTTTACTGTCGCTTCATCATGGATTTAATCAACTCCTCCCACCGGACAGTACAGCTATTTCAGTCTAGCTTCAACTATCAGTTTCCGGCGTTTCCTGTCAACCTAACTCACCTGGTTTAAGAAGTTGCTGTATGCATATCATCCAGACTTCAAACAACCTATTCTGTACACTTGGGTTAAATACTACGGAAGGTTCACAATTGGACTTAATCAGTAACTATTCAACGGCAGTATCGGACATTTAAATTGAACTTACTTCCTCTTTGGCTATATCGTGTAAACTCAAATAACGTACACTTCGGTTAAATACTACGGAAGGTTATTCATTGGACTTAACCAGTACTTATTCAATACTTTCGCCGGACATGTGAACTGAATTTTCGAACTGTGGACTTACATGCCAACTTAACTTACATGGACTCTACTTTTAACATTTAGTCACAGTTATGCTATCTAGATCTTCTCGCCGGTCAGTATTCATCAATTTACTTAATCCTGCCTCCATTACTTGATTCATTGTTTGTTCACGTTCCTTTAATCCAAAAACACGCTTTCGTATACGATGTAAAAAAATCTTGTATAAATTTTAATTTTGTCGTTTGTTGTCCTCTTGTTGACCTGTCAGATTACACGTCATTCTATTTTTAAAATGTTATCGGTCCTCCTGTGACATCTTTATTTGGGTGCACAGGCCATATTATATCGCGCCCCTCCAGGGGGTCCACTACAATAGTCAACCCATGAACTTTTCAGCTCACCTTCGTATTGTAAATATATTGCGTGATGGGTGCACAACAGAAATTGTGAAATTGTGAAAATAGTTTTCCATAAATCATAAGACAATCAAAAAAGAGATCAAAAGCCTTGGCAAGAAAAGAAAAAAGAAAATGACTTTAAGAATGTCAGATAAAGAGATTTGAGAAAAAGGAAGAGCAAGAAAAATGAATTGGCAAGAAAATTATTAAAGAAGCTGGTGAAAACAGAGAAAAGATGCATAATTGAAAAAAGACATGAAAAAAACACAACTACACATTTAAATAAGCACCACAAAAAAGAAATGTGTAAGTTTGATGAAGAAATATATGAAAACTGATTTCTCAACTGCAGTTATAGTGATAAAACTCTAGATACCTCAAACGGATTTGATGCTGGTGTTACCGTATACGAATTATTTGTTCTTTGATAATATGTACACATCACAACTAAGAAGCTTAAAGCTAAAGCAAATTTTGATGCAAAACCATGTTCCTTTACACTCTACAATTCTAACTCTCACTCACATTGCTAAAAAAGATTTCAAAACAGCAAATTAATAGAATGGTTACCACGCTCTTCAGATATTAATCCAATTAATTTGCGGTCCATCATTAAAAGTGATTAGTACAAAACATATGAAAGTAAAGAATACCAGTAGAAAAATCGTGTTCCTATGCGTTATGTCTTAGGGATTTGTTTATAAATAAGAATTTATGTTGCACTTTGCAAAATGATGAAAAAAAAAGAAATTCGCGGAAGAATTGAAATTATCCAAACAACAGTATATTTAGATGTTCTGTCATTTAATTTCCATTGAAAGCCACCAGATAAAACTGGTATGAACCGTAAACAAGTGCAATAATAATTAGGCATATATATGAGGTACTGAAAAGTCCTCAACTTAACCATGGAAGGATTTTAAAAATTAATTATTAGCAAGAAAATGGCTTTAGCGGGGAGAGAATAATTAAAGAAGCTAGTGTTGAATATCAAAACAGAGTGACAATATGCAGAAGATTAAGAGCATTGACCACAGAAACCAACCAACTGACTACCATTTAATTAAAAAAGAAAAAAAGAAACAAATGTGCTTGGAGAAGAAGTACATGAAAATTGATTTCTCGCTTGTAAGTTTTAATGGCGAGCTTAGATCTACCTTGAATGGGTCTAATGACTCTTTCATTGAAATAGTCAACCAATACAACTTAGAAAACAATAGCAGGGGATGAGTAATATTTGGGGCATGTGTTGTAGGCAGTAAAATATAGTCTTCTTCATATTTCATAGTGTATAGAGAAATATAGTGAATTGTTGTAAATCTTTTGGAAATCCATCTTCATGTTGTGCAAAGCTAATCATTTCTCCCTTTACCAAAATTGGTTTCAAAATTTTAATCAAATTAAACGAGATGGGTCTGAGAAAGAAAAAAATAATCAAGCGAAGAATATCTCTTAGTATCAATAAAAATCCCTGCAAGTAATATTAAAGTGGAAACAGTGGAAAAGTTAATAAAATCAAGGAATGAAAGACTAATAAATGTTCTATGAGTCCATATTTATATGTAAAATAATGAAATAATAACTTATTCAGACATATAAAAATTGTGTTAATAAAATTTATTTATTTAGGATATATTTACGAATAAATATTGTTATTAACCTTATCGCATAATAACAGATGACACCTTACTCAACATGTTATTATCTATATCGTTAAAATAAAGAAATTTATATGGTATTGTTCAAATAAATATATGATCACCAACATCAATTAATTTTGTTACCAATTTTATTATGAAACACTTACTTGCATAGTAAAATTTCGTGTTGTTTTGAGAATAGCTGTAAAAGCGAGACGAGAGAAAATAGATAGCATATCCTAATCGCTATAAGATCTACTTGCTTTCTTTTATCAATTGTTTGCAGTGTAGAGAAGATGATATTTCTAGTGTAAAACAGCCAGATACTAAAAATGAGTCATGTAAAGGAATAGGTTGATTTAGATAAACTTTTTTCTTGTTAGAAATTGATGTGTGCTGAACATTTCTGATCATCCACAAACAATAAATGTTTTTTTAGTTTTATCGGCCTACACTGCTCAGTGATTCTTTTCTTTGGAGGCTTAGGTCATATTTACATGAGAATCCTTTATTTAGTTCCAATTCCGATTACTTGTGGCAAAAAACGGAAACAATTATATAGAAAGAAAATATCTGAATAGAAAAAATGTTCGATTTCACTTTATCCTTTTAACTTCTGATTTTGTTTATTTTTTTAAAGAACTATTGTCAACAATACATGAAAAGACGTCATAGTTAGCAACTGGTGTTTTGCTGATTTGCTAATGTAAACTTTGAATATTTTTGGTGAATGACGTGGAGGAGAAGTTATATTGTACCAAAAGTATAAATGTGGTATAAAGCAAAAAGAGGGATGGACTGTGTCCGGTTTTTACTAGTCTTAACTTTAACCTAGTCTCAATCATTGCCCCATCAGTACAACTAATTTTCTTTTCACCTTACTAAATACACATCGCATTTGGTATGTATCGTGAAAATTTGGAGCTTTTTATCTTCACTTGAGTTTTGCCATTCATCTGATCCTTACCTTGAAGAACATAGTTTTTCTTTAATTTCATTATTTTTCTTATACCATTTAACGATTTCAAGCAGAATTTTTGTCGTTTGCTCGAGAACCCTGTAGGAATCCTTCTACTCGGTTTTTCGTTGAATGTTAAAATTTGGAGTGTCGGGATTCGATACATTAACAAAATATCGTTATAGGGTCGCTCGTAATTTGGCCGTCTAGAATAATCACATGCTTTTCAATGAAGGAATAAAATTCAGTAGAAAAGACAACGTAGTTTCAACAAATAAACATTAATTTAATATAACGACAAGAATACAAGCAGTTGATGATAGATTGGAAAGTAATGTCTTTTTGTTTGGGTTAATAAAGTTCTGAAATAAAATATAAACTGCCTTTGTGTACGTATGTGAGAAACAATAAAATGTGTGATATGTGTGTTTGTATGAAAAAGTCAACATGTGTGTGCATGATTCATAGTAAAAGCGGATACGAGAGATAGAAATTGTTTCTTACTGTTGGTGGTGTTGCTGTAGTCTGAAGTTTGTCAACGCTGTCGCTTTTAACATGAGGTCATGAAGATCATCAGTGAGAGTTGTGTGGAGTTTGGTGACAGCCGCGTGTATATTTTTGGGGAACGGATTTCGTATGTTTTTATACACTTTTTCCGAACAAAATCGGCCCCAGAATTAAATTATTTATTTATTCCTAATTGGCTCTAAAAGGGCACGTGGTATGTCTTCTACTACGTCCGTACGATATTTGGTCGGTATCTACCTAAAAATAATGATGACTAATACAACAAACATTCTGATTTGTAATCTATGATTTTATTGGTGTGTTTTAAGATGTAAGTGTTTTCTTGAGTGTGATTGGTTTATAAATATTGTATTTGATATTTTAATGGACACGACAATCCAACCTTATTCTGGTGGCCTTTAAGTAACATTTATAATCCCTGTGCAGAACTCCCAGATACCAAAGAGATGTAATTTGCAAGTTCATCTCATTCACTGATCACAAAACTGACAGGCAAGAGGCTACAGAAAGATTTTGATAAACTTCCAAGAAATGACACGTTTTTCAATACCGCTATATTATTACAAGTATCAAAGTATTAATCCATTGATTGAAAGCACTGTAAATAACGATCAGATTGATCATAAAGATGTTAATCACCATAAAAGCAACTATTAAATGACTGGAAAAGATTAGTCAAATAATATAAACCATAGCTAAAGAATTAATAAATAATATTTTATTTGTTAATTCTTCATGTATCACGATGTATGAAGCTCAGAAATCAGTCTAGAGCAGTTTGAGTGCGTTGTGGCTGATCTGAGCGATTACTTAATATGCAGGTTTAGGATGTGTTTCCAACAAGAAGCTGTCTTAAGAATATATCTTTATATGTAAGGTTTGAATTCTAAAACTAGACCACCATCTAAAACGATCCACCGTTTCGTTTTTTTGAAAAACAGTTCATGATACAAAATGATTAGGTAACAATATTAACAATTTTATTATTACTTACACATATTTTAATTTTAATATGTAATACAAGTTATTACTTCCATTATACAATATTATTTCGATCAAATACAATAAGAAATTAATAAGAAAATGTTTTTTTAGAATGGAATTGTTAACTGATATCACACTAAAAGCCTTTCCACTTAAGTAATAATAGCCCGGGGTCACAATTTATACCAATTCTAGTATTTACCATATTATAATTTTTAACGTTGAAAGTCATTAAAACACAAAAAACAAGCAGCAATCGTCTGCTTGGAGAGATTCATATTCATTGAAATAGCGTAAAGTATGGATGCCTCCTTTTTGTGCACATACTTTCATTTTTTCTAGTTAATTTTTCCAAATAATAGTTACATTTTTTATTATGTATACTTGTTTCTTACTCATATTTATTTTAAATGCCTGACGGCAGAAAACCAACATGCATCTATTTATCTATCTACCGTCAAGTCATGGACACATTTTTCAGCCACACAGATTAAGTTTTACAATAATGCGAGTAGTTGTCAAACATCTGGGATATTTGTTATAAAAAATTATAATGTAATGTAGTGAATTGTATAAATATATGTCGCGTTGTGTATATTTAAATTTATTTAATAACGTTGTTATAATGTATTATGAATGTTTATTTTTCACACACACAATAGTTGGACTATAATATGCATGTGTTTCTTTATTGACGCGGATTGTTATAAGAATGTGTATAGAAAACAAATACTGAATTTCCTATTCTTAGCAAAGAAAACTCTATTTTCATTGTGACATGAGTTAATTAAAATAACAATCCTGATCTGTTTACGTGCTAATACCCTTTGGAAAAGTATGAATCTACTTCTTCTCCCCCTAGCTATGAGTAAATAGCAGGACAGACCGGGTTCTATAGCCTTGAGTGGCAACTGGTCTACCGTAGAAAGAAATGGCAACCTACTCCGGGAAAAAATCTGCCTCGTCAGTCATGTATCAAAAGATACATGATCACCTAAGCATTTATCCCGCATGGCACGTAACTGACTGACTGATCTACTTTTATATTACTTATAACTTTCAGAAGAGAAATTAATATCTCCCACATTGATGACTTTTATTCCTGATTTTTAAAAATGAAGAATTGGCAATAAATTATTCTCTTTGTTCTATTGTTCGAATCTTTGATTATTATAAGCGTTATTATAGGCACAATGTTTCGGTCAAGTACTCTCTGCTCCTTTTACAGGTATCTACTATTTTTGTTGATATGTGATATCCTATATGTATTGATTACTGCTTTATTTTGTCCCTGTCATGTCGTTTTTTTAGGTTCCTACTGAACTGAGAATATTTTATTTCCTGATTCAAAGATTAAATTCACGATCACCAGATGACAGCAATACTTACTTAACCAACGCCTATCTCCATTGAGCAATTATATTGATAGTTCCTCGTCTCACAAAATCAAAACAAAGAAGCAAACCAGAAGTACAAAGCCGCGGAGATAAGCAAAATGTCAACGGCATCTGACATTGAATTTAAAGGCCCAAAGAACACACAAGTAACGTCCTTCGGGATAGTGTAGTAGTGAATATAGATCTTGGTTAATTATGTAATTCTCTTATCTACTTGGAAAAAGTATACACCATCTTCTCCCCCATATATGGGTAAAATAGCAGAACAGATTGGGTTTTATAGTCTTGGGTGGCATCCGGTCTAGTAGACGGAAACTCTGAATTCAAATCGGCCTGGAGAGGGTTGGGCTCCGTCAGGCTATCCTGCCCAAGAAGCATCACTTCTACTGCGGCTGCAGTATATGTGATGCCCCTACGACTCTGATGGTTCACGGGATTCACGATCGATCGCGCGCGCATATCTAGTTCAGTCATCGGATCAGGTAGTGAAATAATATGTATATAAGACATTTTATATTAGTTAATATGATAGACACCTGACGATGGCCAGATGGTACTTCACCGATACTGCGTGTCTATGATAATTTCTAATAAACAGAATGAGCCGAATAATTGTCTTAATAAGTTATATTTTGAGCGTCATTGTTCCGACGACCAAGTTTATCTTTTATATAGTTGCTCTCGTTATCACTATGTTTCAGTTGATCCATTTTTAGCCCTCATCAGGTGTAATCTACGAGTTATCTATTTTCTCATGAATTACATCTGAAGAATTGATCGACTGAAGCGTTATGATAACCACAAGAACTCCACAATGCGAGCGTCTGAATAATGCCGGACATATCGTGCATTTCTCCTATTGATCACCAATTTATTTTCTGATCGAACTTTTATTGTTCTTTCCGACGTTAAAAGTTCAATTTAGGTTATATGACACTTGGCATAATTGGATTAAATATTCTTCATCAGAAATTCAACAATGCCACGAACGTCTGTGCGATCTTTAAATAGGTGATCAGCTAATTTAAGACAATTCCGCCGTTACAAGTAATTAAATACATCACTCTAATCTTGTTTCCCTTTTAGCTTTCTGGATGATTAATAATAAAATAAATTTCCTCTGAGGCAGATTTAGAGAGCATAACAAAACAAAGACGATCGTGTAGTTAATATGCAAAATAATTCTGGAATTTACATAACTCTGCTTTATTTTGGACTTACTGTTATTTTAAACAGAATATCGTCTAGTTATGTGTATATATGAGTTTTGCTCATACGAAATATATATTGATATATTAAACAAAATTCTACTGGCAATTTCGAATGTTCGTTTATTTTGCTTTTCTTTTTATCAGAATGATAGATATCGGTGAGCAATGTAACCTAAAAATACCTCATGTAACTTGTATGATTCTGTTGACTGACAGAGGGTAAATTTTATTTCAGGTTGACCAAAAATACACATTCGATTTATAAAATAAAAGTAAAAGTTCAACATTAATTTTATTGACCAACCTTTTTACTGGTTTGTTTCAAGTAACTTTTGTTTTCTTCCATTGAATAGACTTTTTGTTTCGTTAAGGAATTTCTCTAAAGAATATAATGAATGGTAACATGAAGGTGAAATATCTGGTAAATACAAAAGATGAATAAAACTTTCCAGTCAAGCAGTATCAATTTTTATCTGGTTAACAGAGGGATCCTGATGGAATAATACTTATGGAATAATCCTGACTAAATAATCTTGATGCAATATGTTGCCCTCCCGATTTACTATTTCTGGATGTTTTTCGTGGATTAATGCCTTCTTATTAGAAGCCATATTGTTCGAAGGTCATAATACAGTACATCTTTTCAATATAACCATATTCACATCACATTTTTTGATATGGTCAATGGTGCTAAGGTTCTCTCGTATGATTTCTTGTCATCGACCTGGTAATATATTCACCACTGCTCGTGACAATTTGTTTAAAGAAATTTCTTTGTGCTTACGTAACGAATTGCACATAGAAATTTGCTCAGGTCGTTTTTTCCTACTTCTCTGGAAGTCACACGTCAAAGTAAATGACATAACGAATTTGATACAAATGATTAACACCATTTGATTTTATAATTTAAGTGTGATGACAACTTCCCACGTCTCAAAAATGAACTAATTTCATCGCTATCAGCCTCAACTGATCTACACAGCCATCGAGCATTGTATAGCCTGAAATCGCCTACAAGAAATTTCCTAAATGATTTTTGACAATTTTATTCATACACAGTAATTTCACCGTGAACTGAAGTTTTTAGAATCCGTAAAGGAAATATACAACGGTTACAATATAAAAAAAACTATATGCGCCGATATTATATTATTATCACAATAACATCAAAAGCGATTAGTTTAAATGAAGTTAAAACAAAATGCCATTTATTGATAAAAACAGAATGAAGTATTTATTGATAAGTACCAATTTAGTATCAGTCATTTGCTAAAATCTTTTGATCACAGCATTCTGATTTGAATGTCTCTCGAGTAGGAATAAAGAAGTTTGAACTCTCGTCACTTATAAAAGAATCTCATATTTTATGGTCATTGTCTGAATCAATTCATCCATGGAAATTTACGGCGAGACACATACATCGATATTGGCACTAGTGTACTTGAAATTGTCATGCAATAATGTTTCTTTTTACAACCGACAAATAATCTTAAAATATTTGAATTATGAGATGATCTATTTTCATTAGTCATTTTTGACCAGCCAATTCTTCATTTTATGGTTGCTTTTTATGACACCTAAGTAAGTTGTATGGAGTAAGAATAAATTTAGATAACTTTGCGGATGTGAATTCAAGTCCGGTTGGAAACTATAAAATTTCTATATTACGGCCATAGAATATTCACCTTAAACATTGTGATACAAAATACCAATAAGATAAAGAAAAGTTCAATAAAATATTAATAATGTATCTTATTTCAGTATCCAAATCATTTAAGACTAATGGTGAGTAAATTTGACGACATTTAAACTCTGGCATAATAGATAAAATCACTTGAATTACTGAACCTTTTTAATGCATCATCTCAAACTGATAGACATAAACTAAAGCTAGCTTATTTTCGGCTATAAAAGTAAAACAATAACCACTCTTAAATTCTTAGGTTTCATCTAACATCGTTATTTTTAAATTCATATTATATTTATTTAAATTTCTAAATGTATTTATTCGTTTTCAGTTGGTCACCGTTTGTTTAATAATATTCCTAGTTCACTAACTGGGAATATTATTAAACATTGTGATTTTAACTCATCGAATCTCTGACTCTTCAAATGTAATTTCAAGAACAGAAATAGAAATAAATTGCCTTAGTATTCAAGAAGCACTAAATGTTTCGGCACTGAGCATTTCAAGAAGATATGTATATTGTAAATTTTAATACTATTCAAGAATTTTGTCAGGAAAACAAAAGATCTTTTTTCCTTCTGACAAATGGACCCATGTTATTCTTTCATATTTTGGGATAATAACAGTTGTGAAATTTGAGATGTTGAATTATTTGTCATCATTTGCAAAACATGTATCCACATAGAGCTGAATAGATTTGAAATTGACGCCATTCCATTATCTCTCTGGCAATGCATCATTCTCTCCCTTTCTGTTTAATTGGAAATCACCTGAAACGTTTTCTAGTCACGAACATACCACGGGTTTGGACATGGAAGAGATAATTCGGTTGAAACTGCGTAGGTCTTCTTTATTATAATCCAATAAGAGCTTCCCATCTTATGTATTCAACTCCTTACCCATTCTTTTTCGTTTTCTTTGATTTTAGTATCAAAATCAAAAGCCAATATAACAAAAGATCTTACATGATTGATCAAGATGTGGTTTGAACGGAGTAAACAGAAAAAAAACATTTGAGAAGAAAGCTATCTACCCCAGCGATTGCATATGAGATTTAGTTTTCAGATAACTGACTTATAAGCAAATCAGATAAATTGATTTTTAACAGGTTTAGGTAATAAGCAATTAAAATTCTATATGCTGATTGGTTGGCAATATAGACAATTAGATTCTCAAAAATGAAATTGTAGCGCTGTAGATTATTATTTAAGGATGTAATGCCTTTTTCCCAACTTGATTAAAAAGTATCTAGAAGGATTATATGTGAAATCGCGGTATCTGGTAGGTCAATGTCTACCAAGACGTTATCGACTATTAGTACTTGTACTCAGTCTAACTTCGTAATACTGTGATATTAAATGTAAATGGGTAAAATCGCATATGCTGTCAAATACGGCAATCACTTCAGGTTCCACGTATATAAAGGTGCATAGATAGTAACATAAGTATACACACACACATACACACGCACACACATATATATATATATTTATATCTATATATATTTATATATATAGATGTGTGTGTGTGTGTGTGTGTGTGTGTGTGTGTGTGTGTGTGTGTGTGTGTGTGTGTACAGAACAAAACACAAATTAATACACAGGTTAAGTACACCAAAATATCTGAAAAGTTTCTTTGGATTGACACTTAAACTTAACGTCTTTGCTTGATTTTAAGTGCAATTTGATAACATTAAACTATAAAATTGGGAAGAATGAACATTCAACACAACATTTAAAAAGAGTAAATTAATTTTTCGATAATATCAGATTATTTACAGTTTTAGAAAATATTTCATCCCTTTACAAACTTAAAACATTGTCAAAAAAAGAATAATAATATGATTCCAAATTTGCGACAAATAAAGGGAAATTTTACCATGGACAATATTCCTCTTCTTATTAGTCGATGTTCTTATATGCCCACATGTTTCACCGCTGTCGTTTCTTCCTATTTGTCTACTTCTGTCACGTTTCTTATCTTCGTTACTTCATACCTGTCCACCTCTGTTACTTCTTTCCTGTCCACCTCTGTTACTTCTTTCCTGTCCACCTCGTATCTGTCTACCTTTATCAATTTATACATGTCTCTTATTATGCAATATGGCGTCTGTGTGAAATGCAACATTTGGTTTGCGGCTAAATATTGCTAACTACATCACAAAGTTGATGAAAATTAAACTACTCTTGCAACTGTGATACACAAATACAGTTCGGAATTTAATGCCCTCACAATGTTAACGTTAATGGATTCATTGGTGGTAAGATGACTGGTGAATCGTTATATTTTTTGTAGAGGGCATAAGAGACACTCTAGAGACAGAAAGACAAATACATCATCATTGGTCATATACTTTTCTTATTAACATTTCAACATGGAATCGCGACAAAGAAGAGTGTATTTTTGTAGCAGTGAAAAGTTCAGTTTTTCTTCATTATTCAACGTAAATATATTTAATGTCTTCCTCGAATACGGTCGCAATATTTATTTCCGATGTCCTCTCGCTGGAGTTCATTATTCTTAGAAAATATTTCAACATTCTATAATTTTAGGAAGAACTGACTTTGGACAAAATGTGACGTTGTTAAAATCTTATCTAAAATTAATCTTAGACAGTAGAACACTGGAAACTTTTAATCAAAAGTTAATAAAATGCCATCTATAAAATACTCAAAAGATATTTTGTAATGTGATATAAAATAGTACATTTCTTCTTTTGTCTTCTTTTTTGCATAGAATAACTTTATCCACTTGATATTTGTGCTCTGGCAGACAGTCTGTAAAGTAAATAAATCAGTAAAAACATTCCAAAATTATACTTGAGTATCCCTACTAATGACGTTATAGCCTAAAGAATTCTTGTAGTGGCTATATTCATCAAAGTTAACTGCCCCCAGACCCTCAAATCCTAACGAAGTAATCTTTACTTCCCATCGAAGAGAAAAAAGAAACAACAGTAGAATTCTTAAATTTAGCGTGTGTAGTCTTTCGAGGTTCATAAAAGAACTCTAGACTCGCTCATCTATGAATCCAGTCTCTTAAATTATATATCTGTGACAGGTTCGTGAGCTGCTGACTCATGCAATGAAATAAACACAATTCTATTTAAGATATTTAAAGAAATAAAGCAAAAGGAACCAAGGAAAATTGATATAGAAAACTGGCAAACAGAAAAAAAATCATGGTTAACGAATTCTGGTATTGGAAAAAGAAATGGGTAATGGAAATTTTCCCAGAATTCTTGCTTCCGGTGATTGGAAAGATTGTTGCTATCCCGTGCGTTTAAATCGATAGGTTTTGTCAGATTATGTTTAAAGTGATTTCGGCCATTTTCCAACTCATACACGTATACATTAATATTAGAGAAAATATACAATGGACTCTGCCAAATATAGTTCAAAACAAAATTCATAGAACTTACCATTGTGGGATCTGAATGATACTCCTTGTAGTTCGGAGGTAAGTGATCATGGCGTTCTTTCTTATTTTAAGTTTTGTTTTAGTGATTTTCATCTACATCTGAAATAGCCGAATTTATTGAACAAACTGCTTGCATCTATTTGTTGCTTTCAGAAGCAACACATTTTTCCAAGCGTTTGGAGATAATGCAATTAAGCAGAGACAAACGTTTGTACAAACATTTCAAGAACGGATGAACATCTGTTGATAATATCGTAATCTTATGCATTTATTCTGTCTCGTTGCGATGCAGACTTCAAATTAAAAGAAAATCCGCAGAAGTATACATAATACAACCCAATGTCTCGACAAATATATAGAAAATAGAAAATCCGTGATTTTCCTATAGTTTCGAATGTTTCAAAGAGGATAAAAATATCAGTACTACATCCGATCAAATTTTTGAGTTACCTCCAAGATATATATATCCAAAAATATTAAATTATTTTTCTATGCTTTATGGTGGAAACAAAGCTTTTGTGTCATCTGATTAGTGGAACGACATTTCAAAAACGTTTTACACACAATAAGACGAACCTTTTTTTATGATTTATTCTTATCTGGTGACACTCTTCTTTTGCTAGAAAAGAAAAGTAAAAAAGAAGTGCTTTATCACCGAACATTTACGGCTTATGCTATTTGTTTTTATTTTCTTGTATCTTTTTATTTCTCAATGCAATTTTCACATATATCTATAGAGAGAAAGAGTTGGGGAGAAAGACTGCCAATGTTTGTCACGAAATTGTACACGCATTTTATGATCGTATTTGTTATTTTTTCAGGTGAATATTGGCCTTAGAAATGGATAACATCTTTACATTTGAACAACAGGAAATTGTAGTAAAGTGATAATGGAATGAAAATACCAAAAAAACTTTATGAATTTCTGGGGAAATTGAACAAAAACGACAATATTCAGTGTACACTTCATATGAAATAGACGCTGCTGTTGGGGTGAACGGATGTGTTTTTTCATTGCCCAAAGAGAGCGTTGTCGTATTTTAAAAACAAATGTGATTCTTTAATTTATCTATTTTCTATTCTTATATTTTTCTTTGTTTATTATAATTTTCTTATACTATTATGCACTTACAATATTAGCTTATTAAAATACATATTTTTGAAGTCGATTATACATCGATTTTTTATTTTATTTTTAAAACAGATGTTTCAGAAAGTATACTTACTTTATTAAGAATGACTAGACTAGGGAATTTTTATTAGGAACATTTAATGCATTATATTTGTTAAATTACTTACACACTGGCATGAATAAATGTTCATTTATATTTAAGTGTAACATTACTCATTTTTATGAAATAGGACGTTTTTCGAAATTGTACGAAATCCATTTCGAGTCGGGTTTTTTATCATTCAGTATCGTTGATTTCTTTACCTACCATTCAAACATTTTAGCAACATTTTGCCAATAATTTTATTCAGTTCCCATTTCTTATTTATTGATAGTAGTAGCGTAACATTTTTTTGTGGATGCATTTTCCAATTTGTAGGAAAACAGTTTTGAATCGTAACGTTATTTTTTGTTCAGTAATGAATTTCTTCCTTTATTATTTATCTCTCAAATATTTTTTAGCAACAGCAATAATATAAATGTTCACATTTTATAGTTTTATTATTTACTTATTCGTTACTCTCATTATCATTAAAGTAATAATAAGTCAAAGTGGTCATTTGATAACGAACTGTTTACTCCGACATCCAGTGTAAAATATATATGGTTGTTCGTTGTCATGGTAGAAGGCTTAGCTGTCCCAGTGATCCCAAGAGCGATGCCGTTTGGAATTCCAACTTCTGTAGGGTCACCCATAGCGGTAAGGTCGAAGAGGAAGGACCAGACTGAATGCGAGCATCCCCCGGCGGAATAGGCAAAGATCTACACGATCTCAACGGCCAAACCGGTGGAAGAGAGCAGCACTAATCGGACTGGCGTAACCAACGCGAATCTTGACAGACCAAGCATTCGACAGCCTGATGCAACCAGGTCTGTCTGGTTTCACATGTCTCAATCCCCTTTGAGCTGCGAGAGAGAGGCGCGCTTCTGGCCAACTGTGTAGGCTTCTCCGTTGCTCAGAGTTGTCTACCAAAACCAAATTCAGGCTAATGACCTCGTCAAACTCGCTTTGATTCACTGCAATCTCCGCCAGCGTCAACAGGGGAGAAAAAAGGGCGATAGGTATAGAGGATGACGATCCCTGTGCTTGGATCCGAACAGGTGTTGACAACAACATATATTAAGACATACGTATATCATAACCCGTGTATCAAGGAGCATAGTTATATTGGTATATGCACTGCGTTTCACATTATTAGTTTTTTAATGTTTTATTGGTATCTAAAATAAATAAATTCGTATTGGAATATAAGGGTTTACTTGCTGAATTATGGTTATGTAGGATGAAAGCCGAATCGTTTGCCACAGATGTAAACAAAATGTAAACGTTTTAATGAAATATTCTGAATTCCTAAGTTCCAAATTAAAAATCAGGTTGTGTGTCTGAAGCATTAAAATGGAGCGTAATTTAAATTTGATGGATAAAAATAAATGTTTAATGTGTCAGTGCCTGAAAATTTTAAACAACACTAGAACTTGCAAAAATTATCGACAGCTGAACATTGAAGATCTTTCAAGGTCACGGATGACTTTGATGGATTTCTGAGAACAAGGAGTTGTGGATTTGTGTTCTTTATGATGAAATTTATAAAAACATGCTCTTTTGTCAAGTTATAAAATCTTTAGGCATTGTGGTAACAAGGAAATTCCGAAAAACAGAATGAAACAGAGACAAAATCGAGGGACAAATCATGTGATCACGATTACTTAAAAAGACATTGATAAGAAAATTTGAATGAAATTGATAACGTTATTATATAGTTAATAAAATTAAAATGATTAAAATGTTACAAAAAAGACGGATATTTATTTTAAGTTATTTCTGTTGTGGATGAAATTAATAAAACAGTCAAGAAAACCTTTTATAGTACGAAGGGTTAAAAAGAAAATTCAATTATTCGGTATGTGAAAGTAGAGATCAGATTTACATTGTACTTGTTAATAATCTGTTTTTAACAGTGCACTCGTTCAGTCTAAACAACTTTATATATATATATATATATATATATATATATATATATATATATATATATATATATATATATATATATATTTCATTGCGTATTAGCGCGGAATGAACTGAAATGAGAACAACAATGCTATTTTTGTGTCGGAAATTCATTTCATGTTTTGGGGGGTTATTCAGTCAAATCAATTGGCTTTATTTTATTTGCATTTTTATTTATGTTTTATGGTTTTAAGCATTTTAAATTGTTTTCAGAAATATGTGTATTTATCTTAGTTTCTTCATATTTTAGGCTTCTGTTAATCACTGATACATAATCGATACTTTATTGATTTATTTACATCATTTATATTATCAATTTGCATTTATAACCGCTTGATTGCAACAAGTTCGACTGATGCTTTGATCCGTCATATGTTGCTTTTAGCTGAGAATTTAATTAACTGATTTCTGTGTTGTTCAAGCGTGTAAATGTGTAAAAGCATTGAACTATTTTAATAAACGGACGAAAGAAATTAATGCGACTGATGTTATTCATGGTTCACTAATGAAGTGATTTTCCCAAGAAAAGGGGAACTGAAATAGCAGCAGCAGCAGCAGCAGCAGCAGCAGCAGAATATTCTCTGAAAATAACAATCGTAAAGAAATATTCCAATTTATTTTGTTTGATTTAATTACTTTTCTGGAAAAATGGAATATTCCAAAATAATCACAAACAACAAATTAATTTACAAGCATACAAATGGAGATTTAGATTATATATGCTTAAAGCAGAGTAAAAAGTATGAAGCATTCATACCGTAAGCTGGAATGGTTAAATAGTCAAAGCTATGAATGCAATTCACATTATTTTTCTTTTATGTGCTATGTAGCTTCAAAATCTTGGGGTTCATGACTCCACAATTTTCTGTCCCTTGTACTCTTAATAGGTTGTGTCTTTGTTAAACCATGTTCTGCCATTCATTTACTCAAGCTCGCTTGGTAGGCGATACATTGATTTCACTCTGTCCTGTGAGTATCAAATCCTCGAATCCGTCTTTCCTCATTATGTACACTAGAAATTTCAACTGTTAAGTATAAATGTCCTTTTTACACTCATTATAATGTTAAGACACAATTCTTGAATAAGTTTAATAATGCAGATCTAAATATTTCTAAAAGTGAAAACAAAACCTCAAAAAACCTTTTTTTATAAAAAATGTTATAAAAATACGTGTTTTGTAATATATGTTGAGAAAAGATAGACACCATAACTCAATGCAGTTCTACTAGCAAAAAATGCTTCCAAATTCCGAGGACGCATTTTGGACTTTCACGCTTTTCCGTTGATGAACATTTTGGCTGGGCACTGAAAATCTGTTCCTCAAAAGCCTATCCCAGTTTCACATAAAAAACACTTTTATTGATAAATGTTGTATGGCAAATGAATATTACTTAGGCAAAGGAAACTGCTGATAATGCTCGACCCATAGTAGAACTCCATTAAGTTCCTAATTATAACATTCGTAGTAGTGTTAAAAAGGATAAAAAGAGAAGGTTAGCCTCAAGAAATGCGACGCATCTAAGATGAGAGAATATTAAAAACAGAAAACATATATATCTATATATGTGTGTATGTTTGTGACCGCGCAAGAGTTGAATAGTTTCCAGGGTGTCTCGTTAGGACTTTTCGTTTTTAAACTTCCAGAATAATAAAATAACACTCAATTTTATACATGACATATGCTCAATATATAATATATAAAAGTTTATTTACATTTTTATGCACTATATATATATATATATATATATATATATATATGTGTGTGTGTGTGTGTGTGTGTGTGTGTGTGTATTTGTGTGTGTGTGTGTGTAGAGGCAAGATGGAGTCGTGGATAGCGGCTCGGAAGAATCGGAGAGCCGAGTTGGAATTCTAGTCGAATCCATTACATTCACTTACGTGCTAATACCAACTATGGATCAATAGCAGGATTGACTGGGTTTCATAGCCTTGGATGGCAACTGGTCTAGGAGAAGGACAACTCTGAATTCAAAACTTGCGGAACCTCGTGGTACGTAGTGCACCAGGTCTCTGTATTCGGCCCTTTAAAAAGTGTGGTTGGTTCTGAACAAATCAAATCATATGTGCTGGTGTCTGGCTGCTGGTTCCTAGGAACTGAGCTGCTTGACACTCATACGTCGAATACGACGGTAGAGTCCACCATATATATATATATATATATATATATATATATATATATATATATATATATATGCGAAGATCATTATTTTAATATATATATCAGCAGATCATTATTTAAACATATATTGTTAAATATAACAGACAATGAATGTCTATTATGTTTGACCATGAGCCGTTTAAACTCCTCATATTTGCTTTAATTTCGAGTGAAAATAAAGACAAAAATTGTCCAACATTTGGATATTTTTATTAAGCTGTTCCTTGATCTAAGCTTTCGGTTCATATAAGCCATCTTCAGAGTGATTATGCGGACATTTAAACAAAGATATTCACTATCAAAGATGATATTCTATTATGATTACATAGAAGATTGCTATAAGTTTATGAGATCATGTTTCAGCATTGTTAGCAGTAATTAGTTTATTGATATGCTTTTAAGATGGGAAGTGGTGTTATTCGTTAATTGTTTAAATTTATTATGATCGTCCAAAATGGCCCGTAATTTTGTGTGGTACTCATGTTTGTTTAAAATAACGAAAGTGTTAATTTTATCAGATATCCTCGGATAATAATACAATTGTTATGTTTTAGTTCGGTGGCTGCTTTTATTAAAGGAGTGCTTATTATTCCGTTCTGGTTTTTATGATAACGGTGTTTAATAGATTCGCCTTTTAAACCTACCTGTATAGTAAGTGATATGGTTTTGTTCCAATAGAAGTATCTGTTGGTATAAATTAGGGTTTATTTAAACATTAAATTAGTTTTCTGTGCGACATGAATATTTGGTCCAAGATTAAGGAATCCCATTTCATTTGGTGTGAGTTGGTAATATATCTGACTATCAACCTGGCTACCATTATGGAAATGTAAAAATCCATAAAAAAGATCATCCCCTCCGACTGATCATTTCACACATACCTACACCAGTATATTACCTTCCAAAAACCTTTAACAAATTAATTACTCCCTACCTCCCAAGTAAATATTGTATTTACTCCACAAATAGATTTATTCAAATTCTTCATGTTGTAAAACCAAACAACCAAATAATCGCATCTTTGGATGTACAAAATGTATTTACTAATGTCCCTGTCCATGAAGAGATTATCCGTGATGTATACAATATCACACTTCTCTCACACGCATCAAGTAATATTTATACTCAAATAGACGGTAATTCGATGACTTTTTTTCTAATTATTACATGGCACATTTAGAAAATAAAATACTTAATGACACTATAATGACCCCCTATATACGTAAGATACATAGATGACATTTTCGTTTTTAGCTAAAAATATTACAAAAACATTACACAACTTAAAAACAAATTTGAAAGTCACTCCATCCTCAAATCTACGTTACAACTTAATAATAATAAAATTCCATTCCTTGATGTATTTATTGATCCCAATGCACACAAATGATATCATCTTCCAAAAACATTCTATAAAGAATTATATAACATTAAACAAACACTTGTTAATAATGGATTTCCTAATTCCGTCATTGATCAACAAATTATAATGTATCTCAATAAACTTAATCATACCTCTAACAAAATTGATAATATTAATAATAATAGTGTACATCAAAATAAACATACTATTAACTTATACTATTATAATCAAATGCATAATAATTACAAACATGATGAAACAACACTCGAAAACATAATAGATAGAAATATTAAACTCATTAATAATAATAAACAAGTTAAGCTCATCATATATAAAAAAATTAAAACAACTGACCTCATAGTCTCTAATAACCCTACAACCACACAACTAAATCCTCTACAAAAAACCAATATAGTGTATCAATTTACATGCTCGTTCAGAGATTGTATCTCTGATACTAATAATAAACCCACTACATATATTGGTTTTATTACAACCACGCTCTCCCGTAGATTTACCTGTCACCTCTCTGATCTTAGTTCGATTAAACAACATTTCTTAGAAAGACATAGCCATATACGTAATATTAGACATATATTATATTACAATACCCACACATACACACAGTAAAACGAACCATCAGATATTGGAGGCCATTTACATTAAAACAAAGCAACCTAGACTCAACAAAATTACATTTCAAGCTAGTCACAACACATTAGGTTGCATCTAGACATATGGTTATGTTGTTAATATGTCGGTCTATCACGTGGTACGGCGTCAGAGAACTGCATCATGAATGTACAACCTGCGTTTGCTATTCCGCGACCGTCATCGTCGCATAGCAATGTCAACATAACAGAGTGTCATCTTTGATGGTGAATATCTTTGTTGAAATGTCCGTATAACCACTCTGAAGATAAGCTCATGTGAGTCGAAAGCTTGGACAATTTTGAAATTGTTGGACAATTTTTGTCTTTATTTTCAGCTGAAATTAAAGCAAATATACTGAGTTTAGAACGAGTCATGATCAAACATAATAGACATTCATTGTTTGTTATATTTAACAATATGCGTCTAAATATATGTGTGTGTGTGTGTATGTGTGTGTGTGTTTGCGTGTGTAAGGTATATTTAAGTAGCAATTCATCCAAATAAGTTTGATTAAAAAGAACTGACAATGTCTATATGTTTAATTTTTTATTAGATTTATCCAATTTTCGCATAAGGTGATGAGCATTGTCATCGAAGTTGTAGATAAACTGTCCGATGTTTATATTTGGTTGCTTTTGTTCAAGTCTAACAAGGTAACTTGTTTGTTAGGGAAGTGCATTTTATATTTCTGGTTTTTGGTGGTAGCGAATGGAACAGAAAAATTTGAAAAAGTTTGAATCTGTTGTGAAATTAAATTTTCCCAGAAAATTTGATTGTAAAAATATTTATTCTTCAAAGGACTGCAGATTTTGACAGGTGACAACATTTGTTTTGTCTATGTCTGCCGAAAGGCTTATCAGACAAATATGTATGGCTGTTATTTTGAATGCAAATGGCCTTGAAGTTCGGCGATATTTAAAGTCTGGATTAGTTAAAAACAAAAAAAAGGAAATGACCCTTTTTTTACCCCTCTTGTGATCAAAGGAGAGTGAGAAAACGCGTGGGTAGATGGATCTTATATATATACAGCATTTTGGCGAAGGGCAGAGAGAGACAGCCGGGAGAATCGACAGGCGAGACACATTGGAAATTGGCTGATCAACATACACGCAATTCACACCCACCTGAAATTAACTCGATGTTCGATTCTCTGATAAAGGTTTGAGAATAGACACATTGGTTCCAAGTCGCTACCCCATCCAGAGGTGTTAAGCTATATAAAACTTTTGTAAATATTCTATCTTTACTATTATTAAAACTATCATTTTCAAACAAGATCAGACATTCTCTTTCTTCCGACAAGAGCAAGACTTTCTTTTCTTCAGACCTGTCATCAAGAAAATAAAACGGCTTACTGAATCAAGAGGAAGTGTAACCCCCTTTTCTTGTCAGTAAGAAACACAACACTTACCATCAACTCTAAAGAAAAACGACTTAACTGGCGCGAACTTCTTGGCTAGTTTAAAACTGCATGTAACCAACCTTACCCCACAGTCATTCCAAGATGAAGATATCTACGAGGAATAGTGTCCAAATTTTATGGCTGCGCGTTCTTGTGGAATAGATGGGGTTACATTATACTTTTAACTATCGCAGTCATTATTAAGAATCAGTGTGGTGTCTGTGTGTTAGTTAGTATTCCTTTGTCTACATCCTGGTATTCTCTTGAAGGATGGAACTTATGAATGGCCTAGCATGACTTCATGTTTAACGGCTATTGGGTAAAAAGATACATAAAAAGTGCGATTTATTTATTTTATTTTTAATATTAATATAATATATATTAATTGTATCATATGCACCTCAAGTACTTATTCCTAAGGTGAATGATATTTTATTTAATGTGGGATGTGTATGTTGTATAATTATAGCTTCTAGGATTTTGAGTCTTTCCTTGCATTGGATGCTGTAGAGTATTTTGGCATTATCCATTAATATTTGTCTTATGTTGATAGTTATATTTCGGTTGTTGATAATGTGCTGGTGCACTGAGTTTCGACAGGTGACAGGACAATATGATATGTATATATATATATATATATATATATATATATATATATATATATATATATATATATAGATAGATAGATAGATAGATGGATGAAAATTCCATTGAGAAATAGAAAAACAGAAGGAAGTAAAAAATGTCATAAGTTCTAACCGTTCGGTTCGGTGATTTCTTATACTATGTATAACATTTTTGGAATGTTGTTTCAATGTATCATATGACACAAACTCATTCTTTCCACCATGACATTTAGAAAAAGAATTTAATATTTTTGCATATATATCTTGGAGGAAACTCAAAAATTTGATCGGATGTAGAACTGATATTTGCATCCTCTTTGAAACATGCGAAACTAAAGGAACATCGCAGATTTTCTATTTTATATATATTTGTCGAGACATTGGGTTGTATTATGTATATTTCTGCGGATTTTCTTTTAATTTGAAGTCTGCATTGCAACGAGACAGAATAAATGCACTGAACAATCTATGAAAACTTACTGCACTGCTTGGTCATTCTTCTACCAGTTATAAGGCCGTTTACGCTAAATTCTCACGTAACTTCTTCACGACCGTATAGAAAGAAATTCCAAGGAGGAAGGACATCGATGGAATTCGCATACAGACTGTGTTCATTAAAGAATACATGGGAATCGCTAACCAGGAATTTTGTTTACGAAACATGAACCAAAAATGAGTTTTCAGTCAGGTGGACACAGTTCATTGGAAAGGTATGGGTTCAGCACACGTCAGGAAAGGGCCATTCCAAGAACTCACAACTGAGAACCAGATGAGACATACGTATGAGAAGAAACTCATGCTTCGTTTGAGTACATTTCTTCATTGCAAAATACACGAAACAAGCGAAAAAGGGTGATGAGTAATGTGACTGAAAACAAAGTCGCATGGATCAAAAGCCATCAAAAATATTTTGAACTGCGCTATACGATCCCAACATCCTCGTGGATTGTTTGCCTTTCATCTTCTTGGTTAGTCTCATATAAGAATACGATATTTTTCATTGTCCATGCCTGTCAACTATTTCTAGAACATTTACTGTTGCCAGTAAATGTCCACCCGTCCTTACAGAGTTTATACAAACTTTTGGCATTTAATAGCATTATCTCCAAACGCTTGGAAAAACGTGTTGCTTCTAAAAGCCAAAAAAGTAGATGCACGCGGTTTGTTCAATAGTTTTGACTATTTCAGATGCAGATGAAAATCATTGGAACACTAAAACAAAACTTAAAATAAGAACGAAGATTTTCAGCTTGCTGGCTGTTCTTATTTTGACTTACAAAATCTTTTTACCTTGACTCTCAACGGAACTCTTTACAGAAGTGTGAGGCGTAAATCTTTACTACATTTTGTTTAAATTCTTCAAATGTTAAGCGAGTACCTCGTATGTCTTGCACCATGATCACCTACCACTGAGCTACATGGAGTATCGTGAAGATCCCACAATAGTGAGTTCCATGAATCTTGTTTTGAACAAAATTTAGCAGAGTCTGTTGAATATTTTCTCTAATGTTAATGCATACGGGCATGAGTTTGTGGAAAATGACCCAAATCATTTAGACGTAATCTGGCCAAAACTATTGATTTAAACGCACGGTGAGAGATAGCAACAATCTTCCCAACTACAAGAAGCAAAAATTCCCATTACCCGTTTCTTTTTCTAATACCAGATTTCGTTAACCATGATTTCTTTTTGTATTAGCAATTTTCTATGTAGATTTTCCTTGGTTTCTTTACATATCTTAAATAGAACTCTGTTTAATTCATTGCGTGAGTTAGCAGCTCACGAACCTGTCACAGATATATAATTTAAGAGACTGAATTCATAGATGAGCGAGTCTAGAGTTCTTTAATGCACCTTCAAAGAGTACACACGCTAAATTTAAGAATTCTACTGTTGTTTCTTTTCTTCGTTGGTAAGTAAATATTGCTTAAATTTGATGGTCCTGGGGTATTAAGATTTGATGAATATAGCCCCAACAAGAGTTTTTTTTAGGTTACATGTTATTAGTAGTAATGCACATATACAATTTTTGAATTTTTTTACTGATTTATTTATTTGAATAAGTCTATACAGTAGTTCCCTCCAATAATTAAGTATTCCTAATGTTTAAATGAATTCTCATAAATGAAAAATCTTTCTTGAAGCTTTAGTTTGAAATTGACAGCTAACGGATTAAATTTTCTAATTCCAGAAAACAACATACTATGGTGTATTTCAAATAGAAATTAGAATAATTTTTAGTCGTTAATTTTTTTTTCTGAAAAACTAATCGAAACGGCCGTTTTGACATAATCAACAAAAGTTAATTCGCAGTTTTAATAATCTTGCAAAAATATAATAAATATTTCTGGAACGTTATTTGGAGATAATTAGCAAATTTATAGTTAAATTAATCTGTTGTAAAGCAAATATTACTTACGTATGGCATAAAATGTTGCATACAACATTTCTTAACTACGGAGTTTTATTATTCTTACGTCTCCATCGATATATTGACAGCCTAAGGTAGTGACAAGTTAAGTATGGTGGACCAGAATTGGCATAGATTTACGAATTCTAAGTAAAAACGATTCTTTTTTTTTTAACTACCAGGTAATTAAAAAAAATTAACAAAATATTTTAAGCAATTTTCTAATATTTAATTGAACTTTTTTAGGTACTCAACCTTACGTTTGAAGATGCTTTTTGAAAGTATAATAAAACTTAAAATACCATAAAAAATTATTTAATAAATTATTGGGTTACCTGTATAATGGTATTTTATTAATTATCTCAGTTATTATATTAAAAATTTAATAACTGAGATGCTATGATAATTTAATTTAATAACTGAGATAATATAATAATTATATTAATGATAATATTATCTCAGTCATTAACTTTTTAATTCTTTAACTGAGATATTATAATAATATGCAATGATAGAGGTAACTCAATAATTTGAAATTGTATGGTATTTATTTTATAATTTATATTTTTTAAGATGTTATTTTTTCATGTTATTCTTTATTATTAATTGTTATATCCTGATGGTTACGAAATGTTAAAGTTATTTTATTTATTAAATTTTTAAAGTACTTAAATTTTATTATTACTTAGTTAATAGTACACTTATTTTATTTAAACATAATCCAATACGCCAAACAATATTCTATGAAAAAAATTGCTACCATGCATAACAGTTATAAGGCTTTTCTGAAAAGGACTGTTTTTCTAATGGTTGCCTCTTCAACCGTCCTCAGAAGTGATATGATACAATTGCTGACAGCCGAAAAGGTTTATATGAGCGGAATTTTCCTTAAGGGGGGCAACTCTTGAAACACGTAACCTTTTAACGATAATGTCAAGTATGAAACACTATACTTATAAAAAGAACATTCAGACACACACACAACAAATTTTAATTATTTAAAAAATTTTTGGTATGGTGATTTCTATCAAGCTTTTCAAGTTACTACTTATTAAAAATACAGTTTTCACTTAATAACTTAATAACCTAACTTTGACTACGTTTTGGAAGAATTTTTAAAGCATTTTTGAAACTTTATAATAAAAAAAATTGAAAACAATTCTTGTAAAATTTCATTATTCATTGAATTTTTTTTCTTCAGACTATAATGTCTTTAATATATATTATTTATAAAAGCAATTAAAAGGTTATCTAATTAAATAATTAGATAGTTTTATTGCAGTTTTTATTTTCCGTTTTGGAACAGATTTTAAGGAATTTTGTTAAAGTTTGAAAAAATTGATGATTTACATTGTCTAAGGATCTCTGCTTTAAACTAATAAAAACATTTCGTTGACGATTTTAATTTCTACATATTTCATGAAATTAAGTAAGTGGAGTTAGCAAATGTAAAAATTATATTTTTACCAAGATTTTCTAAAAATTATACTTTCAACAATAAATTTATTCATTTGTGAATAAATCCTGAAAGTTTCATCAAAATCCGACACTTATTTGATTTCTGAAAGACTTTCTAAATTAATGCGTTATTTTAGCGGAGAACAGATGCGACAATAAAACAAGATTTTTAATAAAAATTTCGAAGCTGTTAGAAAGGAGCAAAAATATTAAAAAATAATTAAAAAATATTTCGTTCTTTCCTCTTAATAATAACATAAACATTTTGACGATAAAACATTGTTTTTATTAAGTTTGGGGACTTTTTTTTAAAATGGTATGCTCTTTATTCAGCGAATTATTGGAAGAACTTATTATAAAGTACTTATTATAAAGTACTTATTATAAATCTCTTTGAGTATTTTATAGATGGTATTTTATTAACTTTTGACTAAAAGTTTCTGTTGTTCCACTGTCTAAGATTAATTTCAGATGAGATTGTAACAACGTCATATTTTGTCCAAAGTCAGTTTTTCCTAATATTATAGAATGTTGAAATATTTTCTAAGAATAATGAACTCCAGCGAGAGAACATCGGGAATAAATATTGCTGATCGTATTCGAGGAAGATATTAAACGTATCTACGTTGAATAAAAAACAAGGGAATTTTATACTGTACCAAAAACACGCTCTTTGTCGCGATTCCATCTTGAAAAGTTAATAAGAAAAGGAATATTATATAATGATCTTGATGATGTATCTGTTTTTCTGTCTCTAGAGTGTGTTTTACGCCCTCTACAAATATAACGATACTATTATCACAAGTTATCTTACCACCAATGAATTCGGTAACATTAACATTATGAGGGTATTAAATTCTATGTCCGTATTTATATATCACTAGTTCACTAAATAAGGACAGTAGTTTAATTTTCATCAATTTTGTGATGTAGTTATCAATATTTAGCCGCAAATCACATGCTGCATTTCACACAGACGCTATATCGCATAATAAGAGATGGTGGCCAGATAAGAAGTCGGAGAGGTAGACAGATATAAATTGACAAATGTAGAGAGATACGAGGTGGACAGGTAAGAAGAGTGACAGAAGTGGACAGATAGGAAGTGACACATGTGGACATTTAAGGACATCAACAGATAAGAAGAGGAATATTCTCCATATCTTATATTCCCTTTTAAATTTATGGAAATTTGGAATCATTTTGTCATTCTTTTTTTTTCAATAATATTATAAATTGCTAAAGATACTAAATATTTTGTAAAACTGTAAATAATTTGATATTATGAAAAAAATTCCTCTTTTTAAATGTTCCGTTGAATGTTCATTCTTCCCAATTTAATGTTATCAAATTGCATTCAAAATCAAGCAACCGATCCATTCTTCAGATAACCAGCATCAATCCACAGAAACATTTCAGATATTTTTGGTATACTTGACTTGTGTATTATTTTTTGTTTTACATTTAATTTCACCGGATTATGTAGTTACACTGAGAGTACAAATGCTAATAGTCGATGTTTTTGCTTATCAGTGTTGGAGAAGCAATCTCCTATGGCATTACATAACAATTCATAGTTAATAATAAGATTGCATTTTCAACACTAATAATCAAAAAATAACATTAAATACGTACATTGGGTTCACATGCACAAGACTCTCTAGTAAATTGTTCTGTCACCTGTCAAATTTAGTGCACCTATCAACTTATGAACGACCAAATATAGCTATCTACATAAGACAAATACTAGTAGATAACACCAAAATAGCACCCATTGTAAATAAAGGCTCAAAACTCTAGAAGTTATTTATTATCTATCCAAAGTAAACTTCCCATATGAAATAATATCATTCACCACAGAAGAGAGTATCTTGAAGTGAATATAACTCACCCATTAATATGCGCATATTTTATATCAGTATAAAATAAAATGAAATAAACAAACAAATAAATAAATAAATTACATTATTTTTGTGTGGCTTAGCTACAAATATCTGTTACACATGACGTCACGCTAAACCTTTTCAAAGGTCCAGTCCCCCAAAGAATACCAGAATAAATATAAATGAATTCTAACTATATCACAGACACCCCAGTGGTTCTTAATAATGACTGCGGTAATCGAACGTACTTGAACAAAAATGAGAAAATATATTTTTCGGCAGTTTATCCACAACTTCTAGCTCAATACTCTACACCTTATCCGAAAATTAAAAAGAAATTATAATAAAAAAGTAGACAGATATCATATATATATATATATATATATATATATATATATATATATATATATATATATATATATATATGTATAGCGAGAGAGGGAGAGAGAGAGAGAGAGAGCGGGAGAGAGAGACAAAGAGTGAGTTATCTATCTATCTATAGATAAGAGGCGCCATATAATTGAGAAAAAATTAGAGAGAGAGAGAGAGAGAGACAGACAGACAGACAGACAGACAGACAGGCAGAGACAGACAGACAGATGGACAGAGAGAGAGAGAGAGAGAGAATTAGTGCTCACTGGATTTTTTCTGAGCATCCTCTGCAAACTCGAAATATGCTTGTGCGTGAACAACCTCATAGATCAGCAGTTTTTGAAATACGCCGATCCACCTGTCTGGCACTAACAATCATGCCACATTCAAATTTATCAAAAGACCATTCCTATACTATTTCAGGGTATGAAAATCAGCATGTCCCTCACCATGTTTAAATCCCATATCTATTAAACTGCTGCCACTTCAATGGCTGTGATTAGAAATTTGTATAAAAGAACATTAGTTCACGTGTACTGAATTAACTGGACATTGAGTGTAGATTTGTTTAACACAATATATCCGATATATATCTGAATAAAATTATTTTGTTATTTAACGTGTTAATAGGGGCCCGTCGACATTGTACATTCCGTTCAAAAATTATGAAAACAACGCGAACTTTTGCAAGTTAGAGGAATTTTATTTATAAGCGAGTACAATATTTTCTGCATGGTTGGAGATTTTAATTTGTAATCCTTATTATTTTTTATATGTAAAAAAACATTCTTGTAAATGAGAATTTTTTTTTTTACATATAAAAATATGAAAAATCTTGTGACACATAATTATAAAAACTGTACAAAGTCAATTTTATTCTATGGAATGATAACTAGAATTATCTTTCTAAAAGATGAACTTTTTTCCTTTCTCCTTTACCTACTCGTAGCTTTAGGAACAAGTAGTATTTTAGTACCTATTGATACATGAGTGCTGTGGAAGTTATGTAAACAATAACTACACAGCGTAGCCTATGGCCATAGCAGCCATATTTTCGTCCGCCACCCAATTCATGAACAACACTCATCACGATTTCTCATCGTAGACCATCCCAATAAATGTTGTAGTTGATATTTTGCTTGCTGTTAAGTGTTAACTTTGTGAATCATGTCTGCCTACTCGTATCTGGCTTCTTTGTGGTGCTTATGCAAACACAATTTGATTCGCACTAGTACTACAAAGTTACTGGCCACAATGTGGCAAACTTGACTTATTATTATGTTCGATACTTATTATTTTGGAAATGTTTCGAACATTACAAATTGCATTCAGTCATCAAACATAAAATAAAACACTTTAGAAGTATGTCCACAATTCACACACGCGTAGAGTATAATCTTCTCAGTACGAAATACTTAAATCAGGAAGAAATCATTTATATTCAGTGTGTTCTTCTAATTTCTGGCTAGAGTCTATATAATCATCAAACATTCACTGATTTTTTTGTTAATACTTTTAATATTTCAGCTTAGGACTTGCATGAAAAATCTTTATTACTTCCAAACTATATTTTAGAAAATTAGGTTCATCTAAATTTGTCGCCGAAAGGATTGTTGAGAAATTCGTTTTCATTTATTTCTTTGTCCATGCGCATTTCTTTTTGCGATATTTACGTAAAGGGAGCAGGTTTGGCTCATTTGCTATTCTTAATATTCTGCATCTTTTCTTTCTGCTGACATTCACAATATCAACTTCTTCAAATATTTTCTTGCTCACTAAACAACTTTTTGCTTATTAATCCTTTACTTTTTCTCCTACCTTTGCAAATCATTTACAAATACTGCTTCCTACCGAACGTCTCCATAACGTTAATCAATCCTCTTCATTTCGGAGGGTTTTTGTCCAATTTAGAAAGGATCAACATGTAGATCTATATTTGTTTCAAAAACATAAACAAATACTGAATTCAAAACATCCAAATCTGTTTTTCGACTATATTCAGTCTTCTTCTTTTCAAACAGTTCACACATTAATACATACACTCTGAATCTCCCCCTCTCTCTCTCTCTCTCTCTCTCTCTATATATATATATATATATATATATATAGGTATATATATATATATATATACATACATATATATATATATATATATACCTCACACACATATATATATATCCCTCACACACACACACTCACACTTCACACACACACACACACACACATATATATATATATAAACCGATAAACTGCTCATAATATGCAGAAAAAATTTAACGTTCTTGTTATGTAGAAGTCCAACAGTATATATATATATATATATATATATATATATATATATATATATATGTTGCAAACGCGTAACAACTGCTAAAGGATCAACTAGTTTTTCATCCAATGCCAAGCTTCATTTTGTAGAGTTAATCAATTAAAAGAGGTTGTAAGACGTTACTTTTAAATTATTATACTTTAGATTAGCACTCTGTGATTTGTTCTGCAAGTGAAATTTGCCATTCTTCAACTTCGCAAACAATTTACAAGTTATTCTTCCAACCGAACAATCTCCACAAACTTCATCAATCATCCTCTTTATTTTAGCAACATGAAAATGAACAACATGCAATATGCCAGTTAACATTTTCCGGTTTTTGTTTGTCTCACCGTACAACACTGAATATAAAACACTCAAAATTATTAAGTCAATTTATTTTTAAAATGAAGACACTGGAAAGTTTGCACACACCAAATATATATTCAGGTTAAACACATTAGAATAAAGAGTGTATAGGGGCAGCAGATCATTGTTCAAACATATATTGTTAAATATAGCAGACAACGAATGATGAAACATATCATGAGCTTTTCCAAGCGTCGGATAATGGCTTCAAGAAAAAATAAATGTATTTGCTATTCCTCGACAGTTATTATGATATAGCAAACTTTCAGGTAAACAAAACAGGATGTCATCTTTGACGGTAAATATTTCTGTTGTAATGTCCATATAACCACTCTGATGATGGCTCATGTGAGCCGAAAGCTTACATCGACGACCAATATAATAAAGAAATATCTAAATATTGGACAGTTTTGTCTTTTTTTTAAAACTAAAGCCATTATATGACGCTTGGAAAGGCTCCCGATAAAACATAATACACATTCCTTGTCTGTTATATTTAACAATATGTGTTTGAACAATGATCTTTTGCCCTTTTACATTATATATATATATATATATATATATATATATATATATATATATATATATATATATATATATATATATATATATATATATATATATATACTGCACGTAACAGTTTGTGAGAGAGTTTGAATTGATTTGTAATCGGTAACAAAAATACACTTAACTAAGCCATAATTATCATGTTCATGAGACTGACATTATATTTTACTTTTTTGTCTTCCAATTAAATTTCTCGTATCTATTTTAAAGTGCAGACAAAAAATTATTATTTTTATTCAGGAATACAGGCGTAATTGTATTCTTCAAAATCTACGTTTTGTAAATATTTGTCTCTTCATTTCGTTTTGTAAGTATTTGTCTCTTCTATGTAAAAAGAACACTGAACATGTTTGGGAAGTGAGCCGATCAAAGCTCTTAGACTAATAGCTTAACGATGAAAGCACATCACTCAGTCATATGGAGACCTCTTTCCACAACCAACTAGAACGGTTACATTTTATTTTCTTTATTAT
This sequence comes from Acanthosepion esculentum, assembly GCA_964036315.1. Classification (NCBI taxonomy): domain Eukaryota; kingdom Metazoa; phylum Mollusca; class Cephalopoda; order Sepiida; family Sepiidae; genus Acanthosepion; species Acanthosepion esculentum. The sequence goes on along the minus strand of OZ038500.1, from coordinate 39,612,499 downwards.
TTAGCATCAGCCTAAAGCTACGCTGAGATTATTTCATAAAAAATGTATATCCATTTTTAAAGTAGAGAAACATGGAAATCATGTCTTTGGGGTGACTTTGGAATCAGAACAAAAGTCAAAATCTTTTGCATCTTTGAATTTGAAAGAAGAAGTTACTTTAGATATTCTTATTAAATGGGGAAATCAGATGCTGTTGCGACTGCATTGCATCCGACGGATTTCCGCTCTATTCCTTGTTCTTCATTCTTTGAAGGCACAGAAACGGCTTTTAAATTCTTTAAAATATTATTAGGATTCATTTAAAGTTTATAAAGGAAAATGAAATTTCTGGTGACATTCATTGCTTCCCCTTTCTCTTTCCTTCTCTAACGATCTTTTTATCTCTCCACATAAGAAGCAACTTTCTTTCTTTTTAGCTGAGAGTTCTTTCTCTATTTCTTTACGTGGTGCAGATACTTTAACGGCTCGGCCCAAAACTAGTAGGCTTACCTGAGAAAGTTTCAGTTCTATCTTGTATTTACAAAGCGATTGCGAACTTGAATTAACTTGAATTGATTTAAAAATATTAGAACAGTGGATGGTCAAGTATTATTCATAGAACATATACTGAACCTATGGTTTAGACAGAGTCTGTAAGATAAACTGACAAAGCCACAATTCTCCCTAGAATGACTGAATTATTACAAAACCTTTGGTTCTATCACGTGAGTTGATATGTAATTCGATTGTTTTACTTTGACGTCTTGGCATTCAACAAGGAAACTGGTATTCAATATTAAAGACTAGGTTTTAACCTCCATTTTCTGTTGTCTTTTTTCATTTCTCCCTTCAGTTTTTCCCAAATCTGAATGACATTTTTCTCTTAACAAAAGTAATCCTTCCGTTTTCTTTCTTTTTTTTGTATTCACCAATCCCCTCCACAAAACATACATGCAAATATTTGAAAGTAGCAATATAAGTAAATAGACGGGCCTTAAAAGACAAACATGCTAACATAAAAATGTTCAGTATAAAAAATATTTATCGACCAGGAGTCAACTAATAAATCTCTATCACATCGACTCACCTACTTTTAAAACAATTTCGTACTTTTATTTTTACCTGTTTTGCTTGCATTCACTTTCGTTTAGTTTAATGTTATATTCGCAGTCATTCCTATCCTGATGATTCTTTCAGATGCCTTCTTCTTTTTCTGCTTCTATCAACCAACATTGATAATTTTTGTCTTCTGTTGTTGATAAACGCCGCAAATAAAATTCTCTTGCATGGTTTTATTTACTTACCATAAAACTCGGCCGATAGTCGCCCAACGGAGCCAATTTTTACTAAGTGTGTTTAACGTTCCCAATCAGACATTGAACTGAGCAGAAAGATTTTGCACAATATCTAACACACCTTGGAAATATTCTGCAGCTTTTATATTTTTCTAAGTTTTCTGTATTATTCTGAAGAGAAGCTCGTTTTTATTATCTGCTATTAAATTAGGTTTGGTAGTCAATCGATATTTGATAAAATAAATTCCTTCACAGTTACATTATGATCAAGTCTTAATGTATATGTATCCAGAAGTAAGTATTAATGTAATAAATTTGCCTCCTATGATACATATTTAAAAAATTACTTCATCAGGCGGACGTGTGACAATATCGTATCATTGAGGATGCTAGTGGAAATAAAAATATACTTACACAAATTTATGATTATTTTTTAATTTTCGGCGTAACTTAATTTTTCTACTTTGTTTGAAGCATTCTTTGTCTCATATGGTTTGCTTTGTTTTGCCTTTAGCCAATTTTGAATCATTTCAAGAAGGGGAATTAATTTTAAGTTCTTACGTTTTCTGTCTTTGTTTCTCTTTTCTCTCTCTCGCTCTATCTATCTATCTCTCTCTATCTATCTATCTATATATATATATATATATATATATATATATATATATATATATATATATATATATATATATATATATGTATGTATATATATATATATAGTGAGTGAGCGAGATAGAGAGAGAAAGCGAAACTCCTTTCATCCATTTGAATTTCATTCGAGTAAAGTGATCTTTACGTTGATGTGACTGCACATGCGCACGAAGGAGAAAGGACTCTGGGAATTTTAGATTTAAATTCATTTTTTTAAATATATATTTGGGGTATATAATCGAGCCAGTTTCATTTAGTTTCTTTTTCTTTGTGTTTATGTTTTATCACTTTTGTTAGTAAATATCACACACTGTGATAATAGATCTGCCGTGGAAGGTGAAATGTGTAAGAATCTAGACGTACAATTACTGTGTGTGGCCTAGCGATTAATCACTTTCTATACAGTATCGTCTTAGTAAATAGTTTTCTGTTTCTCTTAATTAATACGAAGCAAAATAATCTAAAATAAGCTAAAACCTGGAGGAATTGACTCGATCACCTGGAATAATTGCCACAAGGAATACACCGGATAAACTTCAAGGAATTTCAATGAAAGATTATAAGAACACTAAACGGATCTTTTACAAAACAACATACTCAATGCATCAGTTCCTCGCCGTAATGAGCCTGAACATGATTTTGATTTAAAAATGGTACTTTAATTAAAAGAGAAAGTAATTTACTAAGATAAGATATATAGAAAATGCTTTGATTGGTAGATCATCCATGGGAAATTAAAATCCATTTGTAACAAAATCTTATATTATCACGATGTGAGATATTTTACGAAATCTTATATTATCACGATGTGAGATATTTTATAACTAAAGTGATAAAAATATAAACGAAAAGAAATTAAATATAATCGGTTAGAATGTATAGCTAAAATATATATTTTAAAGAAATTTAAATTTAAATAAAAAATTCTCAGCTTTCACTTCCTCTTCCAGCTCGTGTGAAGGTAGTCGCATCAATGTATATATATATATATATATATATATATATATATATATATATATATATATATATATATTGTCATCCACAGACAGACTGTTTCGCTGTATCACAGCTCATCAGTGTGGATAGACGTCCAGTTGCCTCTGGCTAGAATCAAAAACCGGCTGAATTCGCGTCAGTCGGAAATTTTACCCTGAAGCCGTTGGCGCACGGCAGAGAAGAAGGTGAATTTAAGCGTATTTATTTTTAGATAAACACACAGTGACTGAGAGAACTCGATTCGATTTACCGAAGAGTCTTGCATTATTAGCCGTAATAGTCACTGTTTACAAAACCACACATCCTCCCCAGAGAGCTCAACCGAAATGTGTGTGTGCGTGTGTGTGTGTGTGTGTGTGTGTGTGTGTGTGCGCGCGCACGCGCGTGTATGTACATATGCATGTATATATGCAAGTATATATGTATGTATGTTTGAGAGGGTGCTGAAAAGTTATCGGTACGATCAAGAATAGCCTGCAAAATAAAATCCGATATTTGCCTAATGTTTCCTCCTTATAGAGTATGTCTGATTTGATAAGACTTGTCATTTTTACGCTGTGTCGCACGATGGGAGAGAAAGTATAACTGTTTTCAAGGATATTTTAGTGTTTGTTATGTACACTTGCAGATTTGAGTACATGTGGGAACAGAAAAACATAAGAAGGAAGAGGAAGATGTTAGAAATAAAATAGCAAAATATCATTTAAGCTATAAAAATTTGTTTTTCTCTACTGAAAAACAAAAAACGTAGTAAACTTAAACTCGACACTAGCGTGCATTCTTCCTGTTTTTGTCTTTATATTTGATTTTCTCAATTTTTAAATTATCTTATCTGTCCGAAAACGGATAATGCCAAATAAGTACTCGGAAATATCTTTTATCCTTTATTATATCATCATGAGAAGTATCCCAAATCCTCAATGACAACCTTAAGTAAGAAGTCTTTCCGAGACACCAAAGCATTATTGAACACATTCCACTTTGTTCTGAGCAATCTAAAACTTAGACTCTTACATTTGTTTTTTGTCTGAATGATCTTTTAACCAATCATTATTGGATACCAACTGATTTTTCTTCCTTCAAAATCAATCACATTGCAGGCAAAACGTGAAGAAATAATTCAATCAAGCAATTAAAGGTGATAAACCAAATTGAAGTGTAAGGAATGTTTCGTCACAAACAAAGTACAAATAAATAGCCGATATGATATTTGCAAGAAAACATTATAAACAGAAAAACGGTGACATAACATGAACAAATTTACAAGAATTAAAGTAATTTTCTTTTTATCTTTCTTTATACCTCCCTATTGCCCTCTCTGTCTATCATATATATATATATATATATATATATATATATATATATATATATATATATGTGTGTGTGTGTGTGTGTGTGTGTGTGTGTGTGTGTGTATATATACGTATATATATACACACACACACACACATATATATATATATATATATATATATATATATATATATATATATATATATATGCCCTCATTACCCCAAAATTTGATATTTGGCTATTTGATAAAATTTGGAAAGTGGTTTGTAAATTTGTACAGCAATCCGTCTTTTCATAAATGTTTCATTGAATGTGAGGAAAAGTTTAAAAAAATCATTCAAATATTTTGCTATTCTTAATGTTTTTTTATGTCGACTATGACTGTGTAGAAAGGTCTGTAGTGATTGTCGAAACTCATTTCAGATAACTCCTTAGCTATTTTCAAGGTGTTCTCTGCTAGTAAATTTTTCTGTTTGTATTCTATGTTGTATAGAATTAGTAGTGATTCTATAATGAAGCGTATTCAGAATATTCCAAATATGTTACGACTAGTTACAAAGTAACTAATATTGAGTCTAAAGTCTGGATTTCATAATTATGAATAAGAACATACCTATAAAATCCGAACTTCAGACCACCAATGTAATTTGCCCAGTTCAATATTACGACTACTGTAATAAAGAAAAACATCAAATAAATAGTCACGCGGCAAGCTTCAAGTAGTAACCTGACTAACCACATGAGTGATTTTAGTTCGATAAATAAACACTTAAACGCCCGTTTCCAAAAGAAAATCCATGTATATAATACTATCATCTAAAAAATATCTTATTTTAAAAGACGCTTGAAGATAATGGAATTACTTTTTATGAAACAGTATAGATTTACATTCAATATTATTTACTTTGAAACGAGTTGCAATGGATTAGAAGTATTCTGAAGACACCATACAATGGAATTTCTACTACATTTATGCACACACAGATTTTTTAATCATTTCACTCCAAGCAAGATAATAAAGTCACTAAAACGAAAAGGGTTATAGAGTGTAAGAAAAACTTTATTAATGAGCGAGAACAATAGAAGAAAAGGAATTAAGAGAAGGTAACGATTGTCATTGCATTTACAATTTTGAAGATCAAACGTGACTGAAAAGTAAACAACCGGAAGAGAGTTCCACAAGCAAGAAGTGTGACAGAAGAAACTGTTAGCATAGAATTTACAGTTATTACATTTAGCCATTTCAATTGTAAAATAATGAGACATTACCGCCAATCTAGTACTGTGCTTAAATTCCTAAAATCTAGGTATGAAAGAGGAATGTTCATCAGAACAGTTACCATGAAAATATTAAGAGAAAAGGCACAGAGAAGCAGCGGTGAGGAAGGGACTGAAGCAGAGATGCCAAGCCAGAACCAATAATATTGCAGATTCTTATTTGTATTTTAGCTAGAATGTCTAAATACATAGCAGAAGCATCAGACCAGATGTGACAGCAGTATTCAATGTATGAACGAATGGTAGACTTATAAATATATAAGATAGAATTTAGCATGACACAGTGAACTAACTTTCCTAGCAGCAGACTTAGCTGTTGATTCAATATAATGTCTGAAGAAAGCGTTAGCCCGAGTAAGCACAATGTGTTCCCCTCCTGGCGTTTAACATCAGTCGTGCTGATGGAAGACAAAATGGGATATCTCAGAAGATTAAAAAGTGCAGTTTCATTTTAGAAGCGTCGAAATTAACAAGCCATTCATTACCCCAGTTAACAACAGACTGTAGATCTTTTTTCTTTCAATCAACTTCCAATTTGACTTTATCGAACCGATCAGACTTGCTATTAAAACGGAAGTAAATAATTGTGTCATCAGCATAGATACCAAGGAAGGTCGTTGATAAAAAAAAATAGAACAATGTAGGTTCAAGGATAGACCCTGGGGCAGAAATGTATTAATGCAATAAGATCTGGAAGAGTGGCTTCTTAGTCACTCTTCTAGCCACTCTTCCAAAAAAAATAAACTTTTTAAAAATATCTACTGAATTAGGTAAAAACACTAGGGAAAATGACACAGTGTGACAAATTTTTGCCTTCTTTTGTCTTTGATTCATATGTATTATTTCCTAATTGCTTCTGCCTAGAAAGCAAAGGAAATAACTATTATTCCTTTCAAACATTGCTTTTATGACCTGGACATCGATGTTTTGAAACTAACCTATTTTCCATTACATTCTTGACAGATTCAGTGTTGAGTTGCTGAAGGAAAATCGTAATTTTTTAGAATTTTTCAAAAGCACCGGGTGAAATATATTTGTATTTTTATACTCATATTTTTACTTTGCTCTTTTGTAGGATGGAACAGTGGGGAAGGAAATAGAGCCATAAAATTCGCAGTCCCATTTGGGGGGAACAACTGATCACTCAAGCTATTACTTCTTCGGCATGGTGGACCCTTCCACGAGTCGATCTAACAAGAATAGGCTGCTATCATATATCCAGACTTTCTGTCATCCATCACACTGAGTTCTCCGCATCATCCCTCCAAAGAGAGAACTCTCAGAAGAGAAGAACTATCTTCAGAAGAGAACAGCCGTCTTCAGAAGAGGGTGAAGACAGCCGTCTTCAGATTACAGAGGCGCAGATCTCTTTAAACGTTATATTTAGTGGATACCCAAATTTGAGAAGAACCTCTGTTTATCTCTTAGACAGTATATTTGCGTCTACTGGCCTGAATATTCGAGGTTCGAATCCTGTCGAAGAGCGCATCTTTTTCTCTAATACGATTGCTCTCTCCATACGCATAACTGAATCTGTAAGATTTAGTTTTCCTTCAACATAAACTGAAGTATCCAAAAGTTAAAGACAACAGTAAACTGGATGGTCTCACACTTGGATTCATCTCGGGTACCGGTCTACGGTGAATATTGGAATTCTATACAGACAGGACGTGGGACACGAGATAGACTAATAAGAATGGGAATCAATCACCCAACACAGTGCATCAAATTATATCACAATTTAATCAGTTAATTCATACACATATGTGCAGCATACATTGTATTCCTCAAAGTTTCGTAGCCGTCGACCAACAAACGTACCATTATTGACACCATGGAATCGGTTACTGTGCCTTACTCGAGTCAAAGAATATAATAATTGAATCGGGGAAGACTGGCGTCATGTCAACTGGTCAGATGGATCCCGTTTACAGCTCTTTCGGGAAGACGATCGAATTTGTGTGTGGAGGAAATGGTTGGCGTTTTACATTCTGGTGTTAGCTATGTAATTCACTTGGCTCATGCTCTCACGCAGATTGAAAACTTATTATGAATGGGTAGGAGATGCTGCGGAACTCACTTCTATGCAACAACGCCCAACAAACACAACTCAGATATAAACAACCGAAGAACGTTTCTGGATAGATATACCCACATATCAAATCCTGAATCCTGTAGACATAATACCACATCACGTAGCTGCCAACATTCAGGCTAAAGGAAGAACTGCATCTTATTAGATATAATTTTCTAATTTTTTATATTTAAATTTATAAATAGAAATCTTAATGATTTATATATATTTTTAAATAGATTCTTCGATCACCTCATTTACTGCGTTTGCTTTTCCATCAATAATCAGTTTCTTTTAATGATTTCTTGTTATGTGCCTAAAAACGATTCCCAACTGGGACAATTTTTAATCGAACACGCCATTCAAATTGACTTTTGCGAATAAAATTTATTAAATGATTACGTCCATCATTTATCTCTTTCGTTTCTTCCTTCCTCTTCTCCATATTTTCCTATTTATCAATTTATACAGAGACAAGTGAGATGTCCTGATTCATATTGGCCTTTCGAAATGATGGCACACTTTAAAATTGGATGCATCAAGAATCATTGCAAATAAAAGGCAGTTTTTGCCACTCAGATAATAAATAATGAACGAAAACGTAATCTATCTATCTATCTATCTATCTATCTATCTATCTATCTATTTCGGTTTGTTCTTATCTATCTATTTATCCATATTCGTACTCATGTATTTTTTCAAATCTAATCGAACCAAAATATCTAAACTAATTTATTGAACTTAATTTAAATAAATATGAATCAAATAACCGAAAAAAATCCCCCTAAATATAGAGAAGTACAGGTCGATTTTTTGCTTTTCATTTACTATTACTGATGCGCCACTATTTTATTATTATTTTTTAAAAAGATTTTATGAATTTAATCTTTCAAGAAATCAAAGAAAATATCCATTGAAAACTGCTCTGGAAAAATAGAATAAAAATACGAAAACCGTCTGCCATTTTTATTTGCTTATTTTCTGTTATATTGGGGAAAGCGGGACAGCAGACGATTTTGATAAACAGCATCGACAGAATGATGGATCGAAGGCTTGTACTGATTGAATGTCATTGCTTTCCTTTCTGCTTCTTAAAAGTCATGCTCACTCATTAAATTGAAGATTTCTTTGGAGAATTGGCTATAAATCTGTTTCTCTAAAAATCAATTCAACTTGAAAAAGATGAAAATCTTTCATAATGTTGACTTATGTTGCATTTAATAATAACAAGATGACTGATTACTCCCCGAATGAGTAAAAGTTCCTAATTTCTTTGGAAAGTAAGTTAATACCAAATGATTTTGTTTAGGCATTAATAATGGACAAAATTTATCTGTAAAATGACGTGATTTATTTCGATATCGTTGGCAGCACGCGACAACCTAATGGAGCCCTAATTAGCAAATAAGTGATAAGATGGTAAAGTGGGTAAGGCTTGAAATAAATCGGTCAAAACCATTTGCTCACAAAAATTAGTTCCTGATAACTAAGAGAACAGTTAAACATCAGAAATGAAGGTAAAACTCATCAGATCTGTAAAGAAACGCAGATCTTGGCATAAGAAAATGATCGACACCATCAAATTTTCACCGATTCAAGAACATGTAAATTCCAATGAAAACCTTTATGACAAAAGAAATAAACAGGAAATTAAGAAACTGTCAATACATTAATTTGAAATAATTTGTAATAATTCCTGACAACTCATGTGCTTTTGTAACAACAATAAAACTATTTAGATAAGTATTTATAAATCCATCACACACTTCAAAACTCATCTCCGAGTGATTCAGAAAAGAGTACATTTTCAGTAGTATCCTTTTCGGTTTTCCTACAATTTTAAATCAAAATTAGTGGTATATAAAGCTTTTCTGTATTCTTCTGTTAGTTAGCAGTCGAATAGGAAAACTTCTTATTGATGCTACCGTCCGGCTTCCCAGCTCATAAAGTATTCTTTAAAGTATGATGAACTCTCTTGCTTCCTTGCCATGATATATTTTAGGAAATATAAAGTAATTAAGACATTTTACCTATATACCACAATGTTTTAACTACGTTATTTAGAAGTTTAAATAGTGACATATCCATTATTTATATATTATCATTGTACCCGTAAACATTAATGGGGTTTTTACGGATCAGCAAAAACATTTTTTTAAAAAATAGGTTAACATTTTCATTTGTTTACTCAGCACTTCTCCCTGGAAGCAGAGCTGTGTGCTAGAATCAAACTGTCTCTTTTCGGCCTTCTGCTTACGACCAGGATAGTAGCTGTGCGTTCCGTGAAAACATATACATACACATACAAATAGATAGATATATATTTTCATATCTTCATTATTTACCCATGCACAAAGAATACAGACATTTTTCCAGGTACTACGTTAACAAATAGATCATTTACCTTAAAATAAAGATTGACAGCAGATTCAAATAAATCTATGCAGTTGTATCACACGCTTAACTTATATGGCTCTTGGTTTTACCCAATACTTCTCATTAAAAATTCTAGTCATCACTGAATAATTGGGGAGTTTTGTTTAGCACAAATTGCAGCAGACAGGATTTTCTATGGGTTTGAGAAGGTGGTATCAGTCGTGTTGGGGAGATGAAAACACACGGACATAGGTTAAATTAAATTTTTTTCAAATCACTAGAGTAAACGACTGAAAGACAGTTATAGTTTTTATTATTAAAATTTATATTAAAACTAACATAAAATAAAAGAAAAATATATGTATTCGTAGCATGGTCTCATTCTTCATGGGTTGTGCTCATATTACTAAAGTATTAAAAGTAGGGGAGATCAGGTTGCGTAACAGATAGAGTCACGTTGCGTTTTAAATTACAGATGTTTGACGAACAATCATTTTGTCCTTTTCCAAGATTTTTGTTTTCTTGTCCAAACAGAATAACAATGGTTATCTATAACAATGGTTATCTATATAAAGCAGAAGAATCAACATATTTTATAGAAATGTAGCAATAATGAAGTTGCTACATCAGAATTGCAAGTTTGTTTAGAGGTATTCTGGTTTCGATATTCATCTATTATTCAGATATCTGCTTATACAGATTACCATATTTTCATGGATTTATATATTCTTCTTGGGAGAACTGTTTCTGTCATACTTCGTTAGGTCACAACAAGGCCATGTGCAAAATTTGCAATATGCTGTACCAAATCCTTTACTGTTGCTGTCAGATTTTCCGTTTTTTTCTTAACAAACTTGCTGTAAGCGTCTCCTAGCCATTTCAAAGTTAGATGCCCTTCTCTTGAAAATAAATTAAAGGAAGTATAACCAGATCCAGTTGCTATAATATTTTCTGAAATGATTTAAAGTTGTTTTTTAAGAAAATTACAGTGTAATAGGACCGTTCTGATTTCTCGTTCATTTTCATCGATAGCATTTCAATGAAGTTTTATCTTTTAGTCAAAATTCTTTGAGTTTACATTTCATCTGCTAACGTAGGTTGTTTTCTAAATTTATTCCAATGAAATGCCATTCCAGACAGAGGATTGCAGTCGAAATGGTAATGAACAAGTCATATGTGTTATGAATGGAAGAAAAGTTTGTAGAATGTGGAGATTATGATGATAAGTAGGACAAGGATTGGACATTGACTTGGAGAGGCTAAGGTTGAATGATGTAGTGAAACTAATGAATGAGGCTCATCTAAACATTTACCATGTAACTATTGATTGAGTAAGTTTGCAACATTGCATCTTGGAAAAACCGAATAACATCAACATAGAAAAAACGGTTCCCCACAACACTCTTAATGAAAAAACGGTTCCCCACAACAAAACTCTTAATGAAAAAACAACCAATCCAGAAAGAATTCGTTTTTAAATAGGAAAGTTTTCCTTTTGCTTATTTTGATTTCATATAAATTCAGTGAACTTTGAACAAATTTTTCCTTGAATAAGTTGACGCACGCAGAGCGCACGCACCCACCACACACGTACCTGCGTGTTTGTGTGTGTGTGTTTTCTACTTAAAATATATATTCTGGAATTGAATCTTAAATGAGCGTTACATTTATTTTATGATTCAATAAAATAATCATTCCAGATTTGAAAGTAAGGTTTCGATAAATAATTCTCGGTGATGTAAGAACTTTTTTGTTCCGTTCTAATCGTTTGTGTCTATAAATACTTTCTTAGTTGTATTTGGTAAAGAAAGAAAAAATGGTAGTCAATGTTATTTTTTCCTGGCAATTAATGACGATTGGACATACTTGATTCAATGACTTTCTAGTTGTACTAAAATGATTGTAAAACCTAAAAATACTGTATAAAAATCAAGAATAAATCTTCTTACAAAATCGAAAAAAGAATTTATTAAGTTTAACTAGAAAGTCAAATTAGTGAATTCTATTGCTGTAATCTTCCAAATGGATTGAATCTGTTTTGGAAGCCATAAGTTGAGATCATGACTTTTATTCAGACATCAGCCACTAATATAATTATCTAAGCCAGCAAGCTAGCTACATTAAAATATAAATTATTATTAATAGAAGACTTAATAAAGTCTACCGTAAAATTTGTCATGATTCAAATTGACCTTTATCTAGACTTGGACGTGTGCCTAGGGTAACAAAAGCAATGGAAAATCTTTGTTGTGCACCAAAGTAAAATACGTATACTTTTGTGTGTTTATTAAATGATTGTAACGGTCTAGTGAAAGAATGAATATTTTATTGCTGATGCATTAAGCGTCTTGAATTCCCCAAATCATCGTCAAGTGAATGGCTTGCAGAGGTTTCAAACTATCCTCAAGTTCCTTTTTCTAAGAAACTGGAAAGGCCATTGATACCATCACAAATCGAATTTACCTCTTTTCCCTCCATGTATTAAAAGACTTGTGATATACTTTATGGAAGTGTGAATAGCCAAATCTACTTTGACAGATTTCGAACATTTACTCCATCGTTTCAGAACTGGGGCTTTGCCAACATTTTAGTCAACAGACAAAGTGAAAGAAGTTGAAAGAAAAGAATACGAATAGTAATATTTTATTTCCTTCTATTCTTATCCCTTCACTACGGGATAACTTTTATATGCTTATTTCCGTCTTTCTAACATTGCAGGACGCTTTCAACATGACTATTGTGTTCTTTTCCTGTAGCTGTCAGATGAAGACAGCAGAGACAAATAACAATGTGGCATGTGAAAGATAAATTGGAAGTCAGGTGAGAAAATATCGCGGTGTTAAATCCTATTCAAATGCGTAACCAAATAGCAGGTAATGCAGACGGGAAGAAAATAATTATGACAACTATTTTCACACAGTTATTTGCAACGTCGTATTTTCCACCTAGCAAAAAGAGAATTTTCAACCTTGAAGATTGCAATTTCATCTGGAAAAAAAAGAAAATAAAAACTATTCGCTTTTGTTAGGTTATATTTAAAAGTGTTTATTTTTTCATTTAAATCGAATGTTTAATTCGAGAAAGCGTCTAAATATGTTTTTCTAATCTTTTGAACAGATTTGATATTTGCTGTGTATGGTAAATAAAAGTTTCTTAAGTTCCCAAAACTGAATACATTTTATAGAACATGTTATTTTCATCTGTAAAATGACAAATGACAGTTTTAAGCAACTAGACGAATTGCACTTACGTGTAAATGTGGCTTGTTTTATTCGAGACTATATAAGATGGTAGGATAATATAAAAATGTGACATGTGGAAGTCTATATACAAGAAAACAATTACGGGTATGAATTCGTATTAAGAGCCTGATGTTACAAAATAGAAAACATTTATGTGTATATAAATTTTAATTCTATATCTGAAATAAATCTGAATAATTAATGTGATGTGATGTCAAAAACGGCGGCATTCTGAAAAAGCATTGCAGTTACATAATATCAAAATCTTTTTGTTGTTCTGAATATATTCTTATTGATGTTTAATACTTCAAGTATATTAAACTAAAGTAAAAATATAAATAAATAAAAATAATAACTGATTCTCCTCTTTCTTTTCATTACAATAAACGAAAATAATTATAAGAAATGAAATTTGTAATATAGAATTATATTAAAACATATCTTATTTTAAAATTGTATTTATTTACAGCGCCAATCAAAGATTGACAACCCTTGACCAAATAAACAGGAGGAATGAGAGTTGGCTGAGCGGACGCGCACGCGAAGTTTACATTGTCTCTGAGCAGAATTGCTGGTTGGTAACACCGACAGGCTGTCATCTGTTTTTTTTTTTATTTTAAGTTGAACATGCAGACAATTTTGTTGGAAAATACCTTTTTTCTATCAAATAACTGTTTTTCTTTTTATTATAATTTTTCTCAATTACCTGATAGATAGATGATACTCAGCTCTTGTACATATGTTTGTGTGGACATAATTACTAGAAGCGGAGATATGTGTGTTTTACGTTACAGTTTTGTTGAAGCTATATTTTTGTAAACAATTTGATATCTTTAAGATATTATATTATATTATATGGATTATTATATTATATTATTATATTTTATGGATATTATATGGATTAGTTCTTTTATGTTGGTTGTTTGGTTGGTTGATTTTCTTTAGCGACATAGTAACCACTATGAAATCTAAATAGTTTGAGCACAATTTTATGGCTTAAATATATACTATAAATGAGTGCTGTTGGTATTTTTATATAAAAAAATTATTTTTATACTTTCATAATGTTTTATTTTTGTTTGGGGTTCACTATTTGCCCATATCTGGGACCTTAACAGGTGCTACCACCTCGGTTCAGGGTAGACCTGAGAACTACAACAATTAAGAGATCCTTCCACGCCCCTCAAAGCCTCCAATCGCGCTTGCTGCCGGATTTAGTTTATCTTCATTCCCAGAACTAGCTAGCTAGCTAGCTAGCTAGATATTGTGTTTTAAACATGTAGATATTTATTGATATTTAATTCAAATGTAAGACTGTTTATTTAGGAATTATTATATTTTAAGAAGTTTTCCTCACATGAAGAGGATATAGTGAACAACAGATGGTTTGATCATGAAAGTAACATTTCAAAGGGAAGAAATTCCTACAAGGGTTACGATTATTATTCACTGCTACTTTGAATCACCTGATGAAAGCAGTATTAGATTGGACAAGTAGAGGATACACAGAGCCAATTCTTACTGAGCATTAAGGATACACTAGAGAATATCCTTACTGAGAAATAAGAATACGCTAGAAATGTATCCTTACTGGTCAATAGGGATACACTAGATGATATCCTTACTGAAGAATAAGTATACACTAGAGCAGATATTTAGTGTTTCATTATCATTCGGTAAAGATATCCTCTATCGTATCCTTATTGTTCAGTAAAGATATGCTCTAGTGTGTCCTTACTAAGGTCCTTATTGAGAAATAAGGATACTCTAGAGTATATCCCCCTTCTTATCCTTATTGTTCAGTAACGATATGCTCTAGTGTGTCCTTACTAAGGTCCTTATTAAGAAATAAGGATACTCTAGAGTATATCCCCCTTCTTCTTATGTGCCTCAGGACGTAGGCGACCATAGTTCTCCACTGCCCCTTTCTGTTATTTCCCCTAAACCCTGTTCCGCCATCCATTTACTTAAGCTCTTAAGTATTTTATGCATTGTTTTCCTTTGTCCCTCTTGCCTTCTATCTGTCTCGTGAGGATTCGATTTTCTTCCTCATTATGTGCTCCAGAAACCTCAACTGTCTCTTCCTGATTTTAAGTATATGTTTCCTTTTTGCGTCTATTTTCTCTAAAACTTCATCGTTGCTCACGTGTTCGTTCCATGGTATCCTCACCATCATTCTATAGAACCACATTTCTGTCGATTCAAGTTTCTTCTTCATCTTTGAGAAGATTTTCCAACACTCACTGCCATACAGTAGGAAATATAACACGTAATAATTTAGTACTCTTTTCCTTGTTTCTAGCGAATTTTTCTATTTCGTAGCTTTTGGAATGCTTTTGCAATACACCTTCAGATTTCAGTGACACACTTTACCTCCTCTGTTTATACACTTTCCAGATATTTAAATTCGCACATTGGGGTCATCCATTTTTTAACAACCATGTATTCTGTTTTCTTGTAGTTGAGGTTTAATCCTCTCTACTCACTCTCCTTCATAACCTTCTGTAGGAGTTTTTGTGTCAGGTCTGCTCTCTGTGTCATCTGCATACTTTATATTGTTAAAATTGTGACTGCCAATAATGAATCCTGGTAGGACTTCTAGTTCACTCACAATCACCTCGCTGTAGAGGTTGAATAATTTCGGTGAGAAGACACCTCCTTATCTTACATTCTTTTCTGTTTATATATATCTGCTGAACACAATTTCTATCCGTATGCAGGTTGTTTGCTGCCAGTATAGGTTCTTGACTATTCTAATATCCTTTCCAAATATATCAAGGTTACTGAGCAGTTCCAACAGATGGCATACTTTATCGAACGCCTTTTCTCAATATATAAAATACAGGTATACGTTTTTTAGCGTTTGTATTGTTCTTTCTGATAACATTCTGAGCGTAAATAGTGCATTCCTTGTTCCAGTGTCTTTGACATACCCGCACTGTTCCTGTCGTATTTCTGGTCTGATTCTGCTGCGCGCTTTTTTCATCAGAATTTGGATAAGTTTCGTTATATGGCTCATTAAGCTGATTGTTCGCTGGAATTCGCATTCATTTGCACCTAGCTTCTTAGGCATTGCTATGAAAACAGATCTACTTAGGTCTTTCGCTATATCACCACTGTTGTAGATTTCATTTATTATTTCTGTGATCTTGTCTATGGCGAAATTGTCTAAGGTCTCCAACATCCCTATTACAATTCCGTATAGCACTTCTGCTTTTTTTTTCAGTTTTACCAGTGCAGTTTCTAATTTTAATATTTCCGGCTCTTCGTTATTTCTGTGTATTGCCGATCGTCCTATTACATCCTCGATGAATTCGCTCCATCTCTGGAGTATTTTTCTTTCTCTAATACCAGCTTTCCGTCCTTGGGCTGTATGCATCCTGTTGATGAGCATATCTTTTCCCTGTCAGTTCCCTTATTCTTATACATATCTGCTTTATTTGTGATACACATTCTTTCTGTTTCTGAACATTTTTGTTGAGCCATTCTTCTTTGGCCTGCCTGCATTTGTCTTTATCTTTTTGTCCTATATTGTGTTCCGTGTCTTAACATAGTTTTTTGTCTCTTTTTCATCATATCGAGAATTTCGTTTGTCATCCATTCATTTGTTTTACTTCGTCTAATTTCCTTTTGGATGATCTCGATTTCTGATATTACTAAAGCTTCACATAAATTGCCCTACTTCGAGTTTCCTTTTTCCTTTTGTCCCACATACTTGCTTTGAACACTGCTCATATATTTTCCTACAGATTCGGGAGTCTGTTTAAGAGTCTGTTGTATTGCAATTTGTGTGCTGCATTAGTACTTTTCAATTTCACTTAGTTTACACTGGGCGGTAGCCGCTTCCATAGTCGGTACTTGGATATATTTTGCAGTGTACAACTGCATTCCTGAATCTCGTGTTGATAGTTATATAGTCGATCTGTTTTTTTTTTGTGTTTTTTTCTCCTCCTCGGTTTCTTCATCTCCAAATTCGTCTTAGGTTTTTTTCAAACCAATTGTTGAAACCTGGCCATTCGCCGTACACTATTAGACCCATTTTCCTCCACGTTTATTACGGGTTCCTAGCCCGAATTTGTCAACTATTTCAACACCCATCTTGCTGCCAACTTTGGCATTCAAATCTCTTATGACAATCATCATTTCTTGTGATTTATAAAGGGCCTTGGTGTCGTCGCGTAGATTAGAACTTTTCAATTTGTTCTGTAATTTGTGCTGTCGATACATACTCAACTATGATGACTGTGTTGAAAAGCTTTCCATCCAGTTTAGTCACAATTCTTTCAGATAACTGACAGTATTCCAGAACGCATTTCTTCAAATCTTGGTCTAGTATCAATCCTACTTCTCTTTAATTTTTCTCTCCGTCTGTGTGTCTGATCCTGTGTTTGTCGCTGACAAAATCTCCATT
Source organism: Acanthosepion esculentum (assembly GCA_964036315.1). Lineage (NCBI taxonomy): Eukaryota > Metazoa > Mollusca > Cephalopoda > Sepiida > Sepiidae > Acanthosepion > Acanthosepion esculentum. Next base: position 39,594,907 of record OZ038500.1, on the reverse strand, counting down.
GTTTGCCCATACAGTTTTCCATATGCCTAGAATATTAATATTAACCCGCCCATTTTTGGTTTTATATTTTCTAACTTTCCAAAATGGTTTAGTGTTCTGACATTCCATGTCCCGAGAATTATATTTTGTTTGTTGCAAACAGTCGCTAGGTGACGGTCAGGTGACGGTCAGGTGACGGTCAGGTGACACCTGTAGCGCATGCTGCTCCTTACAGGAAACTTAATCCTCTTCACGCCGTTAGATTTCATATTTAGTTTGTTAAATGCCATATATCTTGGGATTGATAGTGGAGTGGTTTCCTGTTGCCTTCGCCACGATGATTTATTGAGACACCATCTCTATACAGTTCCCCGTTGGCTCGTCAAGAGTTATTCCGCCATTTGTTAGGTTTCATCTTGAGGTGTTAGGTCTTTTTATACTACATGGTTGCTAACAACCCGCATCACAGTAGCATGCATACCAACCTATACAGATACTTATATTATATATATATGTAAAGAGGAATATGCATGAATAAAATGAAGAAATAATCGATCTTCAACATGACTCTACGAATTTAATAAATTCTTATTATTGAGTATTATTTTTCTCTCAAATTGAAAAAAAAATGAATTACAAAGATTATTTGCGAAACACCTTCACACAATATTTTGTGTATCTTCTTTCAGTACAAACGAATCAACTGCGTTAATATAGAAGGAAGAGAATGCGTCTGCATGTGATTTATCTTGTTTTATGTATGCGTATAATTGTATCAGCAGCTGAATAACCAGTAAGCTGTCTTAGTACTACTGTAATGCTCGTAAACAAACTCAGTCCGCATGTTTTGTTTTATATCACTAAGCCATTTTTGTAATATGATATACTCGAATAAATATGCGAAAATGTGAGTAATTAATTAAGGTGTGAAAATTTCAGTTTTGCGTAACAAGCGAACGAACCCAGGTCAAAGGTTAACTGAAAAACTAATTAGCGAACAAAAATTGATTGCTTTTATGACAAAGCATCGACCCCAGAAAAAACAAAAAGTAGATTTGTTAAGTTTATTGGTAATTAAATATTTTCTCAATTTTTTAATATCCATTTTAAGGAGGGGAAATGTTGATCATATTCTGAAGTGATACTCCAAAATTTCGTAGCAAACATCAATTCTTAATTTTAAGCAAATTCAAAGAATACCGCGCATCTCCTATGACATCATTGATTGGTTATTATATATGAATATAGAAGTAAAAATTTTGGGGCCCGGCCGAAGCACAAACTGAGTTTATTTTTGTGTTTGTGATTATCTGGTTTTCTAGTTAACATTGAAAGAGGTTACATTCTTTAATATTTGATTGCAACCAGATGTTTTCAGGCGGTAGTCAGAAACTTGAAATGTTTTTCCTTTTCTAGCACTTTGTGTCTATCGGTGCTGATAATAGGGGATAGGCATGTAGATTGTTTCACTTATATATGCTTATTAAGTTTTAACTTGGTATAAGTCGTATTATCTTAAACAAAATCGCGCGGAAAATTAAACTTATCTGGACTTTTATTTGGTCCTTTGATGGAATCAATCGAACTGAAATCGATAATTACAAATTAATTGAATCGGTTATTCATATACATTTGAATAATTTATTATTGATAAAGCCAAATTGTTCATTTTTCGCAAGGGGAGATTTCTTCTTCAGAAAAATGTTGGCAAAAGTAAAAGTAATGTTTCGGGAATAGTATTTGTGTTAAGGGATATTAAAGAGTTTATTTTATTTAGAAAAATAGTAAACAAGTCTGAGAATAAAGAGAAATGAAGAAAACAGAAAGAATTAGAGAGAGAGAGAGAGAGAAAGATAAAGAAAAAAGAGAGAGAAAGAGTGAAAGAGAGAGGTAGAGAGAGATGAAAAAATGGATATTAAATAAAATAAATAAAACGCAATTTTGCAACGTTACCAGAAAATAGAAGTAGTGAAGAAAGAAAGAAAGAAAGAAAGAAAGAAAGAAAGTGTGTTAAAGAAAAGAACAGAAGAATGAACAGATTCTAAGAAGTCGAGTAAATGAATTCCATCCAAGATAAAGAAGATTGTCGTTTCGAAGGTCTTGTGTCACACAATACCCGAAATTGAAATATTGCCTGAACGAAAACGTTATTTCTCTTTTATCTTTAGATGGTATTAGGAGCATTTAGTTTTAACTGGATTTATTTGAAAATGATAACTTTTGATATTGTAGCAACGTATTGTATTTATGTCAACGTAAATTTTTAATTTTTCGATTATATTTGATGATTGAAGATAGAATAAGCAACGTTTTCGGTATGTTCCTTTTTATTTTATTTTAAGAAAGGTAAAAATACGATCTCAGTGCACGAAATATTATGGAATATACCGAGAAGATACTAGGAATACTCGAACTTGTCAAAAGTGGTTTAAAATGTTTCATATTGGACATTTCTTGCTGAGTGATGTCCCACGTTCCTATAGAGCAGTTGAATTTGATATCAATCAAATCCAAACATTGATCGAATGTAACCAGTGTTATATGAAGTTGGATCTAGCCAATGCATATATATATATATATATATATATATATGTATGTGTGTGTGTGTGTGTGTGTATGTGTGTGTGTGCGTGCGCGCGCGTGTGCGTGTGTGTGCATGTATATGCGTAGTTATATTTATCTATATTTCTATTTGGGGTGATGAATATATGTACACATACGTATGTATTTTTTTACATATTGTTATATATTTGTACTCATGCGTATATAACAATATATGGGATATTTATATATATCTGTGTGCTTATGAGTTTTCTTTTTTATATATTAGTTTTATTTTAAGTGTTACATTTTGCGTGGACATTCGAATTTGTTTTTTTATGTGTGTGTATGCGTGAATATTTATTTTTCTATCCATTTCTATATATTTTAGTGTCAGTTTTTCTTTACGTTGTTCATTGACGAATATTTGTTTTTCTATTCTACCCCTATTAAATTTATCTATTGAACCATTTTTATCTATATATCTTTGCCCATGTAAGTTATATTTAATAGTCTGTTTGAATTCGTTTACTAACACTTTCAAATTTTAATATTTGTTGGTGTGTTTGTCTGTGTCTTTGTTAATGTATGTGTGTATGATCGCTTGTATATGCCTTTCATTGTATGTATATGTTGTCTGTTTTTTAAGGGTCGTGGGCATCTATTTCCTGTTTCGTCCGTGTTTTTGCGAGTTTATATATCTAACTATGTCTACGTGTTTGTGTATTATAATCTGATTGTGTATGCATTGTCTTTTGCAAGATTTCACCCTCCCCTGCCTATATCATCACTTCAGATGTATCTAAGATATAACGAAGCTTAGTACAACATTAGATTTAAACGTTTATTCTAACTCAGTTTTTGGCCTTTCAATTAAAACAAAATAAATAACAAAACATATGTATTTTTCCTCAGTTTCTTCTTTAAATAATTTTATAATATTTTAAACTTAATACAGATTAAATTTAAAATTTAAAATTGGTAATTTTTAATTTTATAGTAAAATTTAATATTAATTAGTTAGAATGATTTCTATTTTAGTCTAACCCTGACATTAAAGCATTAATTATTATAACCAAGGTTCGTAGTCAAGTTTTTTTAATTCTCATATACTTGTATTTTGATTGGTCATTGCAGCTTATGTAACTTCGTTTTCCCTAACGAGGGTGTTTGATCGATTTAAACCTTTTACATTCAACACCATCACTTGATAAGACACTAGAAGTGTTGAAACAAAATGGCTATTTTTATAAAGATTTTATAATATATTTATGTTATAATTTTCGAATAAATTATATATAAATACTAAATATGCGATAATCTGATTAATTAATTAATTCGATAATTTCAGTTTGTACAACAAACGAATGACCATCCGAGCCAAAGGTTAAATTAAAAACTAATCTTCGAACTAAAATTGATCGCTTATACAACGAAAAATCTGCCTAAGTGAAACCTTGGTAGGTGTGTCTGGCTCATTAGGTTTGACTAGGTTTGCTCTACGCTTGTATTGAGCTCTTTAGTTAGTTGTTTACTCGTATCGGGGTTTTTTCTTTGGGCCTTGAACCTGTATCTGTGCGATTATTTTCGACAGACTTTCATGTTCCTGGCTCTTTCTTTTTTTAAAACCTTCTTTTCCTTCGTGATTGATTTGGCTGTTGTTAAATCAAGAGTTCGAAGGTTTTTCTACACGAGTATAGTTACCTATATATATATATATATATATATATATATATATATATATATATGTGTGTGTGTGTGTGTGTGTGTGTATATATACACAACGGGAGAGCATCTCTATGGATTCAGTTCTGGGTCCGATTTTTACCAATTTCTATATATCAAATCTCGAAAATAATATATTTATCAACTTTAAAACCCTCCTTATACGTATGATACGTCGATGATATCCTTATATTAATCAAGAATACGGACAAATGACATCAACTCCCAGAATAATTCTGTCCTTAAATTCACTTATGAACTTAATAATAACAATAAAATTCCTTTTCTAGATATTTTGATAAACACTAATAACAATAAATTCATTATCTCTACATATAAAAAACCACCAGCATAAATTCGTACACCTTAACTATAAGAGTAAATGTCCAAATTACTATAAAACACTAATTATAAAAAAAATAATAAACCGTGCTAAAACTAATCCATACACGAAACAGATTTTCTACAGTAAACTAAAAAAATATAAAACAAACTCTTATTAATAATAACTTCCCTAATTATATTGTTAATGAACAAATAAGATGCTCTATCAGTATTGTTAATACCAAGCAAATAGAATATAATACGACTTCAACTAACCTCAAATATATGAATCTTCTGTATCGTAATCAAATACATTCTGATTATGAACAACATGAAAATACCCCCCAAAACTAATAAATACCAACATAAAAATAATACCAACTAGCAAAAAAAATTAATTAATTATATACTACACTAAATCCTGCATATCCAACATAATCATTCGTAATGATCCTTCTCCACTAACTAACGTGTTGCAGAAAACCAACATTGTATATAATTTTAAACGTCCTCTGGGAGATTGTATCTCAAATGGAAAAAATAAAATTTATATTTGCCATACTACAACCACGTTGTCTCGGCGGCTGAGTTTCCATTTGAATGACATTTATAACATTTGTAAATATTTACAAGAGCATGCCTGTCCATATTCGCAATTTTAAAAATTCTGGTCGAAAATACATCCATATATCTTCATGAAAATAATAAACATAGACTAAAAATCCTTGAAGGTATCTATATTAAAAAATTGAAACCAAACCGTAACAAAATTAATTATGAATACTGCACAAATGTTTTAAAATGTTTACGGTAGATAGTCTAAAATATCGGGGTTCGTACTAACAGTTTCCATACTTATTTCTTTTATTTTCTTCTAAAAGAACTCTTCACAACCTCATAACTTAGTTACCTCCCATGGAGCGTTAATTAGGCTAGCCGCACGGTATCAAACTCTGTGCTACTCATTTCACAAGTAAAAAATTTAATTTTCAAATGAACACAGTAATTTTGTCTTTGAAAATAATGAACACTACATTTTTTCTCTTAAAAAACACGCCCTGATGATAACATAGTGGTAATATCTACGTGTACATGTAAGAATGTGTGTCATATCATTACGTTGTTTTATGCATGCGTATAATTGTAGCAGTCAGCAGCTGATAACAGAAGTAATGAAAACGGTAGGCAAAACGGCGTTATTTATGTTATTACTAATATCTGTTGTTGACACATAATTCGATCCGTATGGTTTTTATGTGTCAATATCGCAAGCCTTTTTAGTAATATGGTATACGCGTATAAATATGCGATAATCTGATTAATTAATTAATTCGATAATTTCAGTTTGTACAACAAACGAATGACCATCCGAGCCAAAGGTTAAATTAAAAACTAATTTTCGAACTAAAATTGATCGCTTATACAACGAAAAATCAGCTCCAGAAAAAAATTAAGATTTATTAATCTTATAAGTTTATTGGTCAATAAATATTTTCCCAATTTTTAAATATCCAAGTGAAGGAGGGAAAATTTTGTTGCTCATATTCTGAAGTGTTCCTCCACACTTTCGTAGCAGACAGCCAGTCAGTTATGTGCCATGCGTGATACACGCTTAAACGATCATGTATCTTTCGAAACATGACTGACGGGGCAGATTTTTCCCGCAGTAGGTTGCCATTTCTTTCTGCAGTAGACCTGTTGCCATCCAAGGCTATAGAACTTATTTACCCAAAGAAGAAGAGAATTCATACCTTTCCTCATGGTATTCGCATGTAAGTGAATGTAATGGATTCGACTGGGATTCGAACTCAATCCGAGCCGCTATCCATTACTCCATCGTGCTTCAAAGAACAAATCTTAATTGTCTGCAAATCCAAAGAATACCAGCGTCTCATATGACGTCTCTGTATGGTTAATATATATGAATATAGAAATTAAAATTATTGGAGCCGGTCAGTGTACAAAAATGAGTTAATTTCTGTGTGAGCCGATTTTGTACAAAAAATGAGTTTCCAGTGACAGTATCTAAATCTATAGCATTTTTCTACAATTCTGTAACGAGGTTACACAAATATATGTTGGGAGGGGAGAGATATACATTTTTATACATCAGAACAATTTTAGGAGAATCTTTGAGAAAGTGAAAAAACTTTTCGTGTGACGCGTTTTGTCTCCGAGGACTTCATCGAACTAAAATGATGTCTACGCTGAAGTGACTAGATATGCACAGTGAATTTCAAAGATAATATATACATAGTTTTCTTTTTTTTTAATGCCACTTCATGAACATAGCAAGCTATATACGAACAGTATTCTGAGCCATGGTGCCATCTCTAAAAGACAACATATCTTTTTCTACTTGTACAGGGTCTTTTCCTTTCCGGAGTATTTTATTTTCCTTCATTTTCCTTTTTTCCTAACTTTTCACTTTTGTCTAAAAATATTTAACATTCACAATCCACACCAAAATCGTATAAGTTTAAATGTAACCTTTCAGAATATTTATATACAGTGCTGTTCGATAAAAGTGACTCATCTTATCCTTTGAATTTAGCTCAACTTTCGTTTCATCGGAGAAGAGAACATTCTTCCAGTCTTCTACGGTGAAATGTTTGTAATAGTGAGCCCATTCAAGTCTCTTGGCTTTGTTGGCTTTGCTTATTAGCGGCTTAAACTTTCGTGTACAAGGTTTGTAGCCTTGTTCTAACAGCCACCGACGGACTGTTGAAGAGGCAAGACTAACACCTTGCTCCTCGCTTAGACTGGCTAATTATAGTCCTATTCTTCGCAACTTCTCTCTTGATTACCCTGCCAGTTCTATCATCAATCTTTTCTTTCGCCTCCTTGTTTCCTTCCTTAGAGCAGGAGTGGCATCATTATGTGCCCTAAGCACTCGAGAAACAGTTGATTGCGACGTTATAGCAATTTCTGCAATTTTTCTCGGAGACTTACCTGCATTTGAGAGGGCAATAATAGATGTCTTAAGTGGTTCTGATGCGTGTTTGTACCCTTTCATCTGGTTTGTGACTTCAGTGGCTATTTCAAGCTGTTTTTATACTGTATGAGGCTTTCTGAAATATTCTAGATTTAATTTAAGCTGTTCTAGAATTCTCTAGAATATTGTTCTGAGTGTATTGTAAAATAGTTTTCAATATTTTGTCAAAAGCTCTTTAAATTTACCAGTTTAATCATTAGAATGCGATATCTGAGTCACTTTTTTTGCACATAGTTTTTTCCTGAATCTCATTTATATCCAAATTTATAATTATCAATAGAATACCTTAGGGTGAATAAACTTTTTTCCTAGGTGGTCGGGAAGGGGTCTTTATATTAGTAAGATTCAAAATTATTTTAACCCCAAAAACAATAGACAAAAATATTTTTAATAAAAAAAATCAGGTGAGTCACTTTTATCGAACAGCACTGTATGTTATAAATCTCTGTCAGGTGTGAAAGGAAATCACCTGTTCAAGTACCACCTACGTTCCAACCGCTCCCTTTTTATGTTCTCTTTATTTTAATCGTCCTGCACACCCATTTTTCTTCCTTAATGAAACACTGTATAGTGACGAACGATAACTGTTAGCTTTTTGAAAAATATATTTTTATTTTTATTGTTTCAATTTGCCTGCTTTATGGTATTCTATCAGGTCATCCCATAAGTTCTGTCCGAATTTTGAATAAAGAAAACAACTGACCAAATGTTACATTTAATTACAGATTCAATCAACAATGTATTTTCCCTGATTATCTATGACTTCCTTCCTTCTATTAACAAGCTTACTAATTCCATTACTGTAAAATTCTTTTGGCTTTGATTCGAAGAACTCACAAATGTCAGTTTTAACCTCTTCCTGTGTTACAAAAGCTGTTTCTTCCAAATGATTCTGTAAGCTACGAAACAAATGGTAGTCTGAAGGAGCAAGGTCGGGAGAATAAGGTGGATGAAGAATTTTCTCCCAACCAAGTTCTTCGATCTTTTGTGACGTGATTCTTGCTCTGTGTGGTCGCGTATTGTCCTGATGTAACAACACCCGTTTTCGATTCACTAGAGTAGGTCTTTTTTCCTCAAAGCTTAGTTCAAACGCTCTAATTGTTGACAGTATATTTGAGCATTAATTGTTACATTAGATGGTAAGAATTCAAAGTCGATAGATTGAAAGAAGAACCTTTTGCCCATGAAGTTCCCTTCTCGGCTGTGGCTGGGGTCCTTCCCCTTTACCAAGCCACTGTCTACGACGCTTAACATTTCGATAAAAGATCCATTTTTCGTCGCCAGTCTATCCAAAAAAGGTGAAACAAGTTGGCGAGAATGGAGAGAAGAGCAGATGTCAACTCGGGATTTGAGGTTGTTTTCAGACAATTCATGAGGCACCCATTTTCCAAGTTTAGGAAATTTTTCCAAGTTGTTGAAGATGACAATGAACAGTTGTATGGTTTTAACTGAGAATCACTGCCAATTCCTCAACTGATAAAGTAGGATTTTCTGATAAAGTAGGGCTGCTTCAAAAAGCTTTTCATCAAACTCAACTTGACGTCCGGTTCGATCTTCATCTTCAAGGGTGAAATCTCCACCTCTGAATTTTGCAAACCATCTTCTGCAAGTTCTTTCATTCACACATTCCTCTCCATAAACTGAGTGAATGTTTCTAACTGCTTCGGCTGCTGAGTTTCCTTTCTTGAACTCATAAAGCATTATGTGCCTCAAATGATTCTTGGATACTTCCATGTTAGCAGGTTTTAATCAAACAAAATTTTATTTTATTCTCTGAAATAAAATTTGATCAGTTTAAATGCATCTAAACATAAAAATAATGTTCAGCTCCATTAGACATTATAAAATACTCTTTAAATTTCGTTCATTTTAACAAAAAGTTAAAATTCGGACAGAACTAATGGGATGACCTAATATATTTTGTTTTTCCCTTCGTTTCCTTATGAATTTGCTTTTAGTATAGCCATTTTTATGCAGTAATATATTTTAAGGAATATTAGAAATTTAATTTTCCTACTCGAAACAAAAAGAAAAATATTTGTTGTAGAGATGATTTTTTATTTGTTCATATATATATATATACAGTGTAACCCGGATATAAGAGACCCGGATATAAGAGCAACCCGGATATAAGAGCAACCCGGATATAAGAGAGATTTTCTCTGGTCCCAAATTAGAGCCTGTGTTAATAAAACAAAATAGACCAAACCCGGATATAAGAGAAACCCGTACATAAGATACTTCTTCTCCGGTCCCGACAACTCTCTTATATCCGGGTTACACACTATATATATATATATATATATATATATATATATGTGTGTGTGTGTGTGTGTGTGTGTGTGTGTGTGTGTGTGTGTAAAGATCAAAACTTTATAAAATAATTTTTTAATTAAAATTAATTTTGTAAAACCACATACACATACACACATGCAAATTAACACCTATATTTGCAAATATACGTGTGTGTGTGTGTGTGTGCGCGCACACGTGCGTGCGTGCGTGTTTATGTGTGGGTGCGTTTATATGTGACTATGTTTGCAACTCATGAATGTCTTTATCCCTAAAAACACTTATAATTTTTATGATAAATCTGGGTTTTGTTTTTCCGACTTAATTAAATGCCTCCAAAATTCGCTAAAAAAAATGAGCGTACATGATAAAAACTTGCTTCAAACTTAACAAAAGAAATTTTTATCGTTAAAATCTTCATTTTATTACTAAGAGAAAATACCAAAAGATAGTTTAATTATTAAATTATATTTTTTCATCCTTTTTAGACCGTTTTGCATCAGCGGGGGATCAAAGATTAGTATAAGAAATTTTAGCGTTTTTTTGCGGTGAATTTGAAAATTCTTACAAAAATCAACAATTGTCGGATTTTAATGAAACTTTCAGGTCTTACTCATAAATGAATTACATTATTTTAGAAATATTTCTTTTTTTAAAAAATCTTGGTAAAAACATTTTTTAAATGTTACTCCCTTTCCACACATACATATATATATATTTAATTTTATGAAATTTCGAGAAATTATTTTTTACTGCCTAATGTTTATATTAGTATACAAAGAACTCTTTGGAGAACTTAAAATTTTCTTTTTTTTTTAGACACCTAGTTACCGAAAATCTGCTCTGAATCGTAAAATAAAAAATGCAATAAAACTAAGACATGATTTAATTAGAAAAGCTTTTTAATTGCTTTTATGAATAAGGTATATTATAGACAGTATCGTCTTAAGAAGTGTTCTTTTCAATGAATAATGAATTTTTACAAGAATGTTTTTTTAAATTTTAATTAGAATACTTTATAAAGTTTTAAATCTTTTAAATTCCTGTATTAATTTTTCCGGCTACGTGATATTGTTATTAGGTAACAAATATACATTTACTAAACATAAATCGAAAAGATTACTAAAATTCAGCGACCCACAATATTTTAGAAAGTATTTTGAATTTTTTTTGTGCCGATTTTAGTAAATACGGTCGTCTATACATGACATTATCCGAATATAGGAGGGATAACTAGGTATAATAAATTTAAAACCAGAGTACGTAAAATTCAATGCAAAATTAGATTTCCTACATTTTTAAAATTATCAAAAATTATATCAAAAAGGCACTCACGTTATATTCCTCAAGTATATTTTACATATATGTCCCCATAGAAGATAAACTTCCTGATGTAAGTTAACACCTCACATTAAAACCCATCCCTCTGTTAAAAATGCATTTCTGAGATATTTTAACCTAAAAGTATGTAGTATTTGTTTCAAATCAGATTAATTAAACATTAAATTAACTAATATTCCTTAAATAAAATCTCAGAAAATAATTTTTTTTGAAAGATTTTTTTAATAAGGAGAATTACATGTACTGAGTTATGGCCAAAACTGTCGTTAAAATCAGCGATTCTTAGCGATTAAAAAAATCCTTCCAGTAAATTCAAATTCGTTTTGAAATACAGCAAAATATTTTGAACCACAAGTTGCAACAATTTGCAAAAAGACACACACGACTATATATATATATATATATATATATATATATATATATATATATGTATATATATGTATATATATATATATGTATATATATGTATGTATATATATATATATATATGTGTGTGTGTGTGTGTGTGTGTGTGTGTGTGTGTGTGTGTGTGTGTGTGTGTGTGTTTAAACCACAACAATGTTCATCTTCAGTCCACGTGTGGGTTCCTGTGTCGTATAAAATCATCAGAAGCACACAAGAGTGAAAATTTCTTTATTTTTTTCTTTCTGGAATAGAGAACTGAAAATCTCTTTTTCTTAATAATTTGTCTCAACCCTTCTAAGTAACCCACTTTGATCTGATAATTATCACTTTGACAGATTTCAACACACCGGTTGGGATTGTGAGGACGAATAGCAATAAGACCTTCATATCAGGTGCCACCAGCTCTATAAGCATGGCGTACTGAAAAATTTCAGGTGCATCGGCCAGTCTGAAGGGCATAATATTGAACTGGTACAACGCAACATGACAGGCAAATTCAGCCTTCTGTCTTTCGGCTTTGTAGAGGGCTACTTGCCAGTAGTCAAACCTTAAATCAAGGATTGAAAAATAAGTTAACTTCCCCAGCAATGCTTATATGTCATCGATCATGGTCAATGGGTAGGCTAGTGGGTTGATTATTTTATTTCAGTCCCTCCATAGTGATGTGGATTGTTCTAATATTTCTGTCTCCAACACATCCCCAACTGCGTCTTGTGCGAGTTTGCCTTTATGCAGTGGGGTCCGGTATAGCCTTAGCGCTATAGGCAGGTGATTATCCAGGTCTATCCTGATCTCTACTGTTTCTCTTTGGCCTAAGTCGCTGTCCTTGTCAGCTATCACGTCTCTATTGTCCCTAATAGAAGGCAGGATACTTCTTCTGTGCGTATGTGGGGCTAATATCTCTTTCTCCCTAATTAAGGAATTCTTACAGCTACCTTCACTGTCCTCTGGACATTCTAAAATAATAATAGCTGGCATGGCTTCCCTAACTTTCTCTTCCTTGTGGACCATTATTGGTAGTGTTAGCATTATTGGGATGCAACCTGCACTGTCATCTTCCACTACGGACTCCGCTAGAGCTAGTTCCCTCTCCCCAAAAAGAGATTCATCCGTTTGGGCGACCTGATACATTTTCTTTCCTCCTAATTTCCCAATTGGAGAAAGCCTCCCACTACAAGTGACAGTCGTTCGCGGGCGTAGAATAACATCGCCGGTAGCATTTACAGAGATTTCTCCGCCTTTTCTTCCTCATAAAAGTATTTCACTTTTCCCAATTTTTTGCAGTGGAAGTGCTGTGTTGAGGCTTATCTGTGCTTCCTTGCTTTGAAGTCACTCCTGTCCAATATCAGTGTGGGTGCCACATACATTTTCTGCACTGTGACTACCCCTCCTACCTCTACAGGAAGGTGTACTACTTCTAATACCTTTATCTCCATTCTGTCTGCCGGAAATATTTTCTCTTTTGTAACATCCAGTCGGTGTTTTCGAAACCTTAGCAGAAAATAATCCCTAGCTTTAATCCTCGACATGGACGCTCTGTATCCATTAATGCCACTACTTCCTTTCCACCATCTTGCCTTACATATTAAATCAGATTCCTGGCCGAACATAGCGAATGCGAGCCTACCCTGTTCATAGTGCTCACTTAGGTGACCCAACTGTCCACACCACCAACAAACCATTTGCTTGGGACCTAGGTGAGATCTCTGCCTATACACCACATGTAAGTAGCCCCTATTACTACAACTACTACCAGCTTGATCACAACTCCACTGTTCCCGTCCATTGAGTCATCGTCTCTCTCTCTCTCTCTCTCTCTCTCCCTCATTCCCTAACGAACTATCCTGTCTCATGCCTGTACCTTTGGGAAGACACCAGCCTCTCAAACAGTCTATCATTCCTTTGTACCTTTGTAAATGTTTCTGAAAGTGTTTTGGGAGCTACATCGGTCTCTTAGCGCTCTATTAACTAATTCAGACAGCGTTTCCCTCTTGGCCTGTCTTATTCTAACTTTCTGGCTGCATCCGCTGCTCTTATATATTCTTCTTATTGTGCTGTTAACTTTTGTAAGAGATCTGTTTAACTAGATTCAGGGTTGTTGTCTATGAATATACCTATATTCGGACACACTTCTATCAGCATAGTCATAAGCTAGGTTGACAATTTCTGCCGACGTTTGATTATGGATTCTGGCTTTCTTTTTCAGTGCTTTTATCCAAGCCGTAAATTCGGAATGCTTTCTCGAAAATATAGAAAGTTTTGAACCACAGGTCACCATTCTAGAAAATGAACCAGTGGTAACATCGATATCTACTTTATCTATCGTTATATATATATAAAAAAAAACACTAAAAAATATTACTATCGAAATTAAAGCAGAATGAGAAAAAAACGCCATGAGGAGAAAAATATGTAAAAACGACCGTCAAGAATTAGTGAGAGGCAGGAGGAGATTAAAAACCTCTTACCTCTATTTCTTTTGTTGCATTCGTATACTTTCCTCTTCTTCTGTCTTTCTCTCCTTGGCGTGTGCGAAGAAAAATAAAGGAACGTTCACTCTTCTTTTTTTCCTGATTGTTTTTCTTTCAATGATTTATTTTTCTTTTGGTTTCAAAGTTCTTCTCTTCTCTTTTTCGCGTTTGTCTGCCTTTTCTTTTAAATTTATTTACTTTTCAACAGTTCAATTTTTCTTCCATGTTGTGTTTACTTTTCCTTTTTTTCTTCCACATTGTTTTTCCTTTTTTTATTTTTGTGGAAGCTTCAGGGTCAATCCTTGTCGTGGCAACCATGTTTGTGACGACATTCATGACGAAATTTGTGACGACGTTTTCCGCTCGTCCGTCGTTCACTGCACCTGTGATGACATCCTAGGTTGCTTGTATCTGCATATACACCCAACTTGCTATGCTCACAAGGTTTGTCTTCTTGGCTGTGATCGCATTCAACAAAAATAATAACGACAATTGTTTTTAAAGATACTGGTTAGGAGTTCACAAAAATAAATTTCTCACTTAACCGTGGGATTCTTCCTTCAGCTTCAAGAATCGGACTGCTATCTTACTAACTGAAAATAACCCTTACATTCACTGCCTGTTGCTTTGGTCACTGCTGATTCCTCACTGCTGACCGCTGGGCAGCTACTAACTCACTGGTCGTCTACTTACTTCTCTGACTACTGGGCCCCTTCTCACTGCTTATATGGATAATCGTTGAGGTCCTATCCTCCTATCCATCCACTTGTGTTCCGGAAATTTTGAGACCACCCCAAAGCCACATGGCTGATCAGAACTTCAAAAGACTTTCTTCCTTTTAATGTGCTATGTCCTTTCAGGACGTAGGCCATCATGGCTCTCCACCTCCCTCTATCCCTTGCAGTCCTCAGTAAGCTCCTCCTCGAGACCACGTTCTGTCATCCACCTGCTCAAGCTCGTCAGGTATGTCACGCGCTTCTTTCCCTTTCTCTCTATTTGACCCGTGAGTATAAGATTCTCCATGCCCTCCTTCCTCATTATGTGTCCCAGGAAATTCAGCTGCCTCTTTCTGATGTTAAGTATAAGCCTTCTCCTTGTTTGTAACCTCGCTAAGACGTCATTGTTGCTCACATGCTCGGTCCATGATATCCTTAGCATCCTTCTGTAGAACCACGTCTCCGTCGCCTCGAGTCTCATCTTCATCTTTGAGGAAATCGTCCAACATTCGCCGCCGTAAAGAAGAACAGATGTCACGTAACAGCTCGGTATTCTTTATCGAAAGAAATCCTGCTGTCTCGCAATATTCTGCTCGGCTTTTGGAATGTGTCCTTGGCCATCCCGATACGACTTATCGTCCTCTGTCAAGACGCTTCCCAGATATTTAAACTTCTGTGTCTGCTTGATTCTAGTGTTGCCGACCTGCAAATCGCATTTCATGCTCTTCCTCTTACTGGTGACCATGTATTATGTCTTGCAGTTTATGCTTCGCTCTTTCATCTCACTCTGGTTTGCTACCTTCTGTAGGAGATTTTGTAATTTCTCTTCCGTGTCTGTACTGTGTCGTCTGCGTATCTTATGTTGTTAAGGTTGTGGTCACCAATAGGTAGGGTTTCCAATTCTCTCAGAAACACCTCGCTGTATAGGTTGAACAAGTCGGCTGAGAAGACGCATCCTTGCCTTACGCCTCTTTGTATTTTCGTATATTCACTGAACTCGTTCCCTACGCGTATGCATGCTGTTTGTTGCCAGTATAGGTTCTTGATTACTTTTACGATTATCTAAAATTATTGATAAAATTTTTATGTTTACCAATACAAAAGCAGCGGCAGGCATAAATCTCCAGACACGTCAGAGTTTCTGGAGATTTATGTTTTCTTAAGTTTACTCAAAGATGGACTGGAAATGAAATTCCTACGAAACTCAGATAACTAAGTGGACGTAAGAAAAGAAACTTATCTTCTAAGGATATGTGAGAAACTGTATTGTTACATACATACATATACATACATACATACACACACACACACACACACATATATATATATATATATATATATATATATATATATATATATATATATATATATATATATATAAGCATCTACTCCTAATATTAAGCAACAGGTATAACCAGTTCTTATGTTGAAACATGTTTGAAGACAAATTAAAAAGAAACACGAAGACAACGATTTCTATTTGGATATAGTCATATGAATAAGAATGCTAGCATTCGCAGAAGTTCTGTCACATATGAATTGCTATTACTTGCGATCAGAAAACAGTGTTAAGGCACATTGTAAGTTTTAATTCCTGCAAATCATGCGAATTCTTTCGGTTAGTGTAATAATCGAATATCCTCTGCTTGAGACGAGAAAATGACAATAGAGTTGAATTCGACTGTTTTACAATTCCAGTTCAGTATTGTGTGTATTTACTGACAACAGTGAAAAGATGACATGATCTAAAATAAGATATTTATTTAAAACCTAAGAATTTAATTGAGAAAGAGATTTGGTTCTACAAAATCATTATGTAAGATTTTATCGGGTATGCCACATTAATTATTTCTTTCTATTAGCTTTATCCAGACATAAGTTCTAATGAATGAAAGAAGGAGAATTATTTCTGTGCAATGTAAATCCTTTTTGTTTTCTATAAACTACAGTTAGACAGGAATCATTCGATTACCACTGAAAATAATTTCACTTTGATCTGTTACCTTCTAAAGCTCATTAACGTTGATTAAAAACAGTTCTTGGTTGCATCTGAGACGTTATAGAAATTGTTTGAGTATCTGAAAATAATAAGAATTTATGTTAGAAAGTATCTTTCAAAGAAGAGTTTCTTTTCACTTGCTCATCAGATGGCTTCGACATCTCAGAAAACTACTATCTGCATATATACATATATATATATATATATATATATATATATATATATATATATATATATATATATATATATATACATATATATATATGCAGACAGAAACTTTATTTATCCGATATATTGGTAAACACGATGTTTGCAAAATTAAATCTTGATTGACCACAATGAATAAGTGTCTTTTAGATTTCCCCCAAAAGATTACATTTTCTTATTGAATAGAAACTTATTGACATCAATATTTTTACTATTCGGCAGTAGTCACTCAGCAATTCAGTGTTTAGATCTCTAGGCTCTTAATCAGAGATAGTAAATTAACTCTACGTTGTTTTTTTCCTGAAGAGAATGATATAAATGTATGGAAAAGTTTCGAATTATAATTGTGTCTATTTAAAATTCATTCATCATCATAATAAATTGATAGTTATTAGTATTTTCCTTTTTAGAACGTTGTATTTAAATAAGTGAAATGAACGAATTTCTTCTCGTATTCACTCTAGTTTTCTACATACAACACTCGTCTGAGGTTACTAATCTGAATAACGTTACTTTAATTCAAAATCTGGAAGTCCAAAAGTTCATTAAACAAATTCAACGTAAATGGTCTTGCTTTTTATCAAAACAGCCCTGCTTTTTATCAAAACAGCCCTGCTTTACATTATCAATAGAGGTTAAGTCTGAAACTCATTAACGGAAAAATGTTATAATTTTAATCATTTTGTCTAACAGAGACCAATGTTTCTGTTTTGAAATTCGTTTTTCGAATATCAGATTTTGTAATTGTCACCTTTTTCGTTGTGCTGAAACTTTGCTTCAACCACTGCACATTCAGCAGCACATAAGTTCTCTGGTGAGTGGTAACTCAAAGCGTAAAGTAACTATTATGATGTACAAGATGCCGTACATAGCAAAAATAAAAATAAGAATAATGTACTGCGATGGAAAAAATAAGAATTTTCGCTCAACATTACCAGAAAGGTAATGAATATTTCTCTTGTAAAGTAGGGAAACATTTGTCGTAGTGTAATGCTTAACAAGCTAGTTTCGCAGGTCAGTTACTACAGAGTAGTGGGTTCGATTCTCAATATGTACCTTATATTTGTCAAATTTCAGGCTCTGATTTCAACTGTTGAATTTCAAAACAACTCAAGTATCCTACATTGGCAACGTAGTACTAAAAAACCCGCGCTTCTTGAGCATATATATATATATATATATATATATATATATATATATATATATATATATATATATATATATATATATATATATATATATATATATATATCTATGATCGACTCTCTCGTCGAACTCGACATATGAGGGTCAGACAGATCAGTTCCTAGGAACTGAGAGCCCGACACCGACACATGAGATTTGATTATAGTGGTGAAGGCTTTGTGTAGGGCCATCCACACTTTTTGGAGGGACGAATACAGGGACCTGGTGCAACGAATGCCACAAGGTCCCCAAACAACCCTCCGCAGGTTTTGAATTCAGAGTTGTCCTTCTCATAGACCAGTTGCCATCCAAGGCTATAGAACCCAGTCTGTCCTGCTATTTACCCATATTTCGAGGGAGAAGAAGAGGATTCACACCTTCCCAATGGTATTAGCACGCAAGTGAATGTAATGGATTCGACTGGAATTCGAACACGGCTCTCCGATTCCTCAATCCAAGCCGTTATCTATAATATGCCTATATATATTAACTATCATAATAATGACATTTATGCAGAAACGAAAATTGTCATGTATATTTATTATATATATATACATGTGTGTGTGTGTGTGTGTGCGTGCGTGCGTAAATTGTAACTACAGCAGGTTTATTTCTTTCTTAACGATTTTGAATCAATTCTTTGAATATCTACTGTTGCCCCAACCAATTTATTTATTAAAATAAAGAAAATTGAAATAGTCAATGAATAAAAACTTATATTTGTAATAAATCCTGAAAATGTACTAAAATATGCAAACATCCGAAATCATTTCTGCCGTTTTTCTAACATATCATCTTCCGACCACAATTTCCTGCCCGTGGGAAGCGCAACTTGAAAAGCCATTATTGCATTTAATGCGTTTCCGGTCAGGTCCGTTATATTCATCGAACGTGAAGGTGGTGTACGGAAACAAAAATGCCGTGATAAAACAATGGAAATGTTGCAAGGTTTTCTTACCGAGACGACAACTAATGTTGCCAGTACCTTTCTTTTAAGGAAATCACGCAGATGTTTTGGCTAGCGTAAGCGAATTATTTGAGCATATATTTTTAAAATAAGTTTCTTTGAATGTGAGTATCTTAATCACATAGAATATTAGATGCAATATTAATTCTGTTTCTATATAAAATGCAGTTTCGAAAAGCTCCATAGTTGTTTCAAACCACAGTTCCAATTTGCATGTATGTTAGGAGAACTTTTCCAAGATAAAAGTCTCAGAATGTCTCTTTATTAGATGTTACCGTGTGGGTCAAAAGGGATTTGTTTGTATATAAAAGTTGTAAGAGGATTTAAATGCATTCATTTTCACGGTCATCATACCTATTCTGTTCATCACAGTATTTAATAACTTCAACTAAATGAAGAAGCAATTAATAAGAAATAATCTTGTAAATACACACAAAAACATACACCAGTGCGAATGCGCGTGCATCTCAGTAACAGTTTCGCTACTTAAAGGAAATGGTCTGCATTTTTAGTCGTGTATCATCGCCATTTTTGAAGAGTTTGCATTGAAAAAGTACATCGTGTTTCTTTCTTTATCAAGTAGCTATATGAAGAAATATCGTAAATAAGATCAGGCCAATAGACTTGTGTTAACTGATTTTAAATGCAAAACTTCGTTTTGAACTGTTCACAGAGGATCAGATTCAGTGTCACTAACTTTCTTGACAGTTCTGCACACAATTTGTTTCGTTACAAACAAGTAATCAGCAACAAAAATTAATGTACAAATTTCAAGTCTTAAATCTTAGTCTTAGATTTCTTTCTTTTTTATCCCGCTCCTTTCTGAATTGTTTTTTTTATTGTTTTTGTTTTTGTTATTTCATTACGTCACTATAAAATGTGTTCGTCCTTTGACAATAAGACAACACGCACGAAAACACACAGTCACGGATGATCTGTTTTTATCAATGGAATGTACTCCGATCAAGTAAGACTGAAAAGAAAACAATACATGAACAAGTCAAAATTTTCTAATCATGTAACCGGAAAGACGATTTAATAACCGAAGTATTAAAAAATGAAAATACAAAAACAAAACAAAAACACATGCCTTTCACCCATTTCTTATTCTCTTTTAATATATGGAATCATTAAAGAGATTAGCGAAAAGTTTAATTATTTAGTTTTTATATATGCAGGAAACATCATTTTAAAAACTGCATAATTTTAAAGAAAATCCTTGTATTTTCGACTTATTTCCAATATATACTGAAAAAAAAACAGCCGTAATAAAATTCATGATTCAGTGACAGATACGCAGATAGAAACATAGTTATTTTGTTTATCTACTAACAAAGCCATTTCTGTTTTTACTGGAATCTCTCTCACCTACTCACTCTCTCCCCATCTTTCTCTCCCGTATTATCTTAATACTATAATTGGTAAAAAAGCTCAATGAATTGGTTATGTATCTGACTTAAATGTAAATTTGAAATTGTTAAATAAACTGTAAGAAAATAAAAACGTCAAAATCATTTTCTTTATATTCATTCTGATCATGGCGATCTTTGTAACTATTAATATACCTTTCCTTATGCAAGTTGTTTTGACACTTAGATATCAATTAATCTTTCTCCATACCAACTTAAGTAGTGTTTTAGACTTATTCATATTAACAAGTTTTGTTTGAGTAACAGTAAGCTAATGAGATGAAGTACCGCTTGCCTTTGTTTATATTTTATATGCAATATAAAACTAAAAGTCACTAGAGATGGAAAATAAAAATGTAGCACACTCACTTATGTTTCAATTTATTCCCGTCAACGTACAAATAATATACATGGATTATAGTAAATAATTACCTAAACAGATCAATACGTGAACAGATTCTAAAATAAGGGCGTCAGAACAAAAAAACAGACAAGCTATTTTTGCACAGACATTAATAGACGTTTGTACTCACGCGTACATGCATTGTTAGAAATCGTGAACACTATTCTGCGACATATTATTAAACATCTTTTGCCTTTGTTTATGCAATGCAGCAAAGAGAGCTGTAGGTGGGGGGGTAAATGAATGAGTCATGGATCGTTTCATACATGAGATTTAGTAATGGTGATCGTGCCGACCAAGAAAATTGTCAAACATCTATCAAATTATATTGATTCAACCATATGGGCTGACATTATCCGACTGAAACAGCATATCGCCTTCTTGCTGCAGGAGTACAAGTAGAAAAATGACGTCATGCCTTCTGGGGACGTACGTGCTGCTGTTCATAGTTCCTGCCACAAAACAAAATGTGAGTTTCTATTTATGACACTATACAAAATAATGTCAGATCTGTATATCGTGGGCTAACACATGCTGGAAAACGATCATTATTTTCACGAAAACAACCTGTTCTCATAAGTGAGCACATCAGAGCTCCATTCGATCCACTAAGTGATCATATTGCGACACTTTTGGAGATGTGCATGATGTGGTTAAATAGAAGTCTGACAAGAGGCACATATCAGTATTTTTGCTTCATGTAAAATGGCTACCAATGGTCTATGTTGATATTCCCGGAAACACATTTCCTATGATCTGTGCTGCGAACGCCGTGTGATCCGCTTCCGCTGTCCATACAATATGCTCATCTTGGTCATAGATGTTTCGTGGACATCTAGAAAATGTGTAGGAATGTCCAATTGTCCAGTTGTCAAGTTTTACTAAAACTGAAGGGCCACGGACGCATCACTTCTTAATTCAGCCCATCAAAGACCCGTAACCCGATGCATCTAAAACTGTATGACACCTGCTTGCACTGGATCCTTTCATTATCCGGATCCCTTTGGGAAGATGCCTCAGTGTCTAAAGCCCAGAAACAAACAGCGCACTGGTTGATTGTCCTCTAAGGCAGCGGAATTTTATTTTACATCAGCGTATTCACCTCATGCAATGTTTTTTAACAATAATTTTGGGGCAGATATCTGTGCGAAGCCCTGAGAACGTGGGCAAAATTTAATTTCCAACAATTCAACTTACCATTTTCTCGCTTGTTTATAGCATCATTCTCGACAACATTATCTGGGTTTTATGAAACAAACATTTACCTCAATGATATTTAGAATTTGTAGCAGACAACGCCTTTTACACGCTTGTGAATATCGAAAGATTTTTTTGTATTTTAACTTATTCTCAAATATAGAATCGTATTGCTACCAAAAATGAAAGCATCTAATTTTTACGCAAATCATACTTGCTCTACCGATTCCGTGAGAGTATTGATGAAAAATAAATCAACTATTGTTTTCTTTTCCAAAATAAGTGTCTATTTAGAGAAGAATATTCTAAAAACTAAGCTTTGGGCTATCATGATAAATTCTATCTTGTTCTAAAAATAATTAAAAGCAAGTCCTTTTAACATTTCACGGTAGAAAGTTCAAGACGAACATAAAGGATTTGATAAATGATTGTCGACATACGATATGATGTTTAATCCATAAATACCTATCCTGAATATTTATTATGAGAATTAAAATAAAAATCCTGTATTAACTATAGGTTTATAAAATAATCCGGTATAAGTTTATAAAAATTCGGTATCTACCTATAATGTAGTAATAATACCCAATATCCCAAAAATAATTGGCAATAAAATAAGCCTTGAGAAAATCGCGAAAAAATATTACAAGGAGTATTAATCGAGAGCTTCAGAAATTATAAAAAGCGATTTTGTCTGCTCAATCTTCCTGTCACGTCAAATTATTTAAAAGTTACCAATTTTTGAGCAAAATAGAAACATAACACCATTGCCAAAAACAGCAAGAAAAAGATCTCGAGCTAAAAAAAAAAATGAAGAGTCTAAAATGGTCTGTCCGGGAATTAATTCTGTGGTGTGCAAATACTGCCAGAAAAAAGACGTACATTTAAAATGATAGACTGGTGTTTCTAACTAAAATGAACACTGATTCAATCAATCACTTGAAGTAATTGTGACGTGTTAATCGTTGCCACTTGTCACAAATGATACTAATCTGTAGAGATTATATGAATTAAACATTAAAACAAAAAGATATCCAAAGTATATCAATTATGTTGCCATTGACGACTATATATACATACCTGGCACCTGTGCTCCGGCCTGTGTGCTGGTAGTATCATGGATATGACTAGCTTAGATCTGCTCTGACCAGCTTGGACAAGCTATGACCAGCTAAGACCAGCTTAGACCAGTGGCCCGAGTGAAAACACTCGGGTTCTCCACGTTAAAACTAAACTTGTGTCACATCCTAACTCAGTGGGGCGTCAAGTAAATATTTATATACATGCAGGCCAAGCCACACCAACAAATACACTACTTATCGTTATGTAAAATTAGCTTAAATTATAAATCACGTGGCATTTACATTAGATTAATGATTAGATTTTAATCAATGAATTGGTCAATTCGAGCAAATATATACTGAGCAACGTAGAAATGAGTTTGGGTTTATTAAATAAAAACAGATATTTTAAATGTTTTACATTACTTTTAGTCAACAAAATATCATTCTATTGTCTTCTGATATTCTTCAGGTAACTTCATCATTCTATTCTGCCAGAACATTTGATTATACTGACCAAACAACTGATTTATTTATATTTGCCATCTTAATTATGCGAAAATGTTTATCTGGAAATGTGGTCATCTAGTGATTACGGTGGTCGAATGAATAAAAATTTACCAGTAAAAATGTACTATTTTTTCTGGTTACCAAAGAATCTTGCGATCGAACCTTACTTCAGAGAGAATTTTATAATCTTTCTGTTGAATAAATCCAGATTTTTCATCGATTAACATCTTCAAATTGATCTAATTGGAATCAATAATTTAATCCAAAAGCTTGGTTCTATTACGGAACTTATAGCAGAGAGCGCCTTTACTATCTCACATTATACACAGCATCACTACTGGATGAACACCGATCTTTGGCACATTCATTGAAAATTTATCAATATCCGTTGGTTAATACCAATTATATTGCGAATACATTGATGTGCTTAATAACATTTTGCATAATGTTTGTTGGAAAATATTGAGAGCGTGTTTATTCTACATTGAGTGTTTGTAATATAGATTTGTGTGTTTTATGAGGTAATTGGTTAATTCCATAATTAATTAAATTGAGTCTTTTTTAAATAAATCAGTTCTTTATAATATAAAAGCTAATAATATAAAGCTAAATAGCTTAACGAATATCTAGATTCCGTCTTAGAATACGTTAAGAATTATATTTTCTAAAATTGTGTTTCATGTTGAAAAGTTTGGTCTGTGACAAAGTTAAAGAACTGCTTCTTAGAATATTTGTTAACTTGAGTAAAATTCGGACCATAATTATGCACTTGAAGTGGAATTCGAATGTTTTGCAAACTTCTATGCCTTCCAGTTCTTTATAAATCTTTCCCTATTTTTTATAAAACGAATAAAATGTAAAACTTCTGCGTTACTTTATACTTCACTCGTCTCTTGCTTCATTTTGTTACGATTTTACTATGAAACTAAATGCTCGACTTGTTGGAAATTTACCAGTAATTATCGATTGTTATTATTTTATAAAAGCTGTGTCTTTTCTATTTATGAACAGAAATCAAAAATCAAAATAAAATAGTCCAATCCTCAGTTAAAACTGAATTGAATGAAATTTGTTTTCAAGGGCCAGTCCCATTTAATGACACTGTAGTCAATATATGAGAAATAATTTATGTAATAAATGCTTATGTAACGACAAAGAAATTTAACGGTAAAAGGAGTGAACCACTGAGATGAAAACAAGCTGAATAGCACTAATCCACTAATTTATCCACTTTCTCTGAAAATAGATTAAGAGTTAAGGTAGCAATTTTTACTTTTTTATTTTCTGAAAATAATAACACGAATTACGTTATACTCATAAGTTACCTATCATTAGGATACAATTTTATCTCCATTGACGATCGTGTTGAAAATCCATGCTTCTTTCATTTCACTAAAATCATATCATTTTACTAAAACCCCTCTCTACCCACTTCTCTCTCTCACACACACATACACATACATACATCCATGCATATATATGCATGTATATATATATATATATATATATATATATATATATATATATATATATATATATGTGTGTGTGTGTGTGTGTGTGTACGTATAGTTTTATTAATGAATCAAACAGTCATGAATTCATGTCCATTTTTTAAAAATCAACCTCTGTCTCTACTGATGTTTTTATGACAATATATCTAGATAAATCTTAAGCAGTTTCAATCTAGTTTGGATGTTTCATGTTTCTAGTATTTGTGAATTAAGATGTACAAACGCAGTTAATCATGAACATTTATCACAGTAGATACAAAATCGTTTATCTCTTCTTTACTTTTCTCTGATTTCTTTTTTACTAGAGATTTTTCTATTTGTAGTCTGTAGCTGCTTCAAGCCACATTATGTAAGCGCAGTGATCAAACACTTGATCTAAAATCCCGAAATTCCACTTGGAGTTTCCTTTAATTACACTGTATAACGTTTTTTTCCTCATTTCTCATTTTCGTCTGTTCAGTGCGGTTTTACTAACAATAATGCCATATTTGACAAATGATTTTAATATTTCACAATCCTTCCTAAAATATTTTTAGTATTTCTGACTCTTAATTAAATTATGCATAAGCTGTTTCAAATATGAGTAACTCATCTGTGATACCTGCCATATCGTTAGTTCAAGTATAAGAAAATTATGATTAGCCGTTACAAATTTCGCGTGAGCTTTAATTTTAAACTATTTCCCCTTGTTGTCTTTTATAGACACAGACTATTGATTTCAGTAGAAAATCGTGTTGTCCGAATCAATGATTCAAAACGGTTTCATTTCTAATGAAAATTATCACTTCATCTAATACAACTAAAACCAATCTTCTTAATATATGTCTATCTATATCTCTCTGTCTTTGTTTAATAGGGTATTTTGGATCACCCAATTTTAAACATATTTCTCAGGAGTACAAAGTAATGTGTTTTAATGTTATTAGTTCATTTCTATATTAAAAATATTGTTACATATTTGGATTCATCGAACAGATTATTATAGTTTTATATAATAGTTAGCAGATGTTTATTAATAGAAAAATGTACCGTGTCAAGAAAATGAAAAAAGAAACCTCCTAAAAGAAAATGTATTGTTGTAAACAGCAGAAATAATAATGATATTTATAAGTCTATAGGGATTCCTTTGTTAATGCAATGAAAACTGTGAAAACATAGTCACTACCATACAAATTATAGAGGCAAATAAAGTGTGACATTGTATAGCTACTTTAAGGTGAGAATGTACATTATAATGATCACTTATTTAATTTAAATAATTAAATCTTGTTAATTGATTCGAGTGCTGTATATTTTCAGAAGCCCAAGAAAAGCAAAACATGGTTTATTCTTTTTTCATAGCAATCTCCAACAAACCTAACAAGCAACCTCCAACAGCACTAACAAGGAATCCTCAACAACCCTAACTGATTTTTAATAGTTAAATTACAAAATGGAATAACTTTCTAAATTATAGCCATCTTCATTAGTTATTTAGTCGAAAATGTCATTAATTCCCTTAGAATAAGATTTCTTTGTGAAAATGACAACCGAATGATGTTAGATGTTAATTTTCTACCTGTACGATATTATACTTCCTATAAGCTACTATATATTTAGAGAGAAAGAGAGAGAAAGGGAGAGAGAAATAGCCATAGATAGATACATAGACACATCGATACATACATAGATAGATAGATAGATAAATAGATAGATAGATAGATAGATAGATAGATAGGAGAGAGTGAGAAATGTAACAGCCTAACAAAACCATTACATTTTATTTCATATTTTGATCTGTAAATCAGTCGTGGCTCAAAGAAAAATATCGGGTCAACAGATCAAAATAAAGAAATTTCTTCTTTTCTCATTAGCAAATTTTCGCATTTTACTATGCTTTGATCTCTTCTCGTTTCTATCCGACATTACCCTTTATTCAAAACTTTCTTACTAATTATAACTGAGTTTCCTACATTTTTGACAATTATTTTATTTCTACCAAATTTTGCTACAACTTTGATTTCAGATCTTTCCACCCCACCTTTCGCATATCGCAGTAAAATGCTCAAATCTGACATCTTTAATCAGCATCAACAAATCAATCTGAAAAATATTAAGACGGATATATCAAGAACTATCGGAAATGTTATCGATATTTATGTAGTACGAATTGATGAACAGCTTCACAATCTGTCGTTTTCAATTCCAATTGCCTCTAAATTTTCGTAAGATTTCTATCACTAATAAAATAGAAGCGTAACTATTCCCTAGTGGATAAGTCTTTGGTGATTGCGCTCTATAGCTTTGGTTGTTCTATTATGTTATTTTCATATGAAAAGTGCACGAGAAAAGCTTTGACCGTAAAACTCATCTGAGCACAGGTAGCAGAAATAATTTAAATGTCCTGAGAACTTAAATAACATACGTAAATTTCAGGTAAATCGTTTTAGCCCAAATTGCCAGCTATATAGACGAGGTATGATAATGCCACCGATAAATATTTACATATTCTCTGGACATATTAATAGAGTTTTGCAAATTAAAATAAAGTTTTCGATATATACTTATTCTATGCTACTGCTTATCTAAAAGCAAGGGATTTCTTTAAAATCTTTTTCCTTTTCTTCAAGCATTAAAAGAAAAGAATGATAAGCAGTTTCTGACCAGGAAATTCGACTCTTGTAATGTCATTCGATATCTGATCTTGAATATGATCATTAGAGTTCAGAGAAAATAAAAGGAACATTTTTAATCACGTGTATTTCGTGACCAAATAAAACAGTATCTTTCTTTTGAGGTCTCTTGGCTCCTCTGTCACAAAATAGGCAAATGCAAAAAACAACATAGTGGCACCCTTGACTTAGCTTTGATGCAAAAATAACACTATCACGATGTTTCAAACTCTACTTTTTGTATTCCTTCTCTTGTCCTGCGAAGTGAATAAACCGATCAAGGAGATCACAAATTGTCCAGCAGAATTAAAGGCAGGTTACTAAAACACACTTAATGAATCATTTCCTCATTGAAATATCAGTTATTTTTATTCTTACTATCTCAGTTCTATTGAATTTTTAAGCATCGCTAACTTTTCTATGCCTTGTAATCTTTTATCTGTGTGTCCTTTATGTAATTCTATTTAGTGCAAGAGTGATATATATATTTCATTTCTGTTCTTTTTAGTTGCTGATCAGTAGTGTTAGCGTATTATTGCCTTTTAGGTGGTCAGCATAAAAACTGTAGTTATTATTTGCTTATGCATTTTAAATCATCAACATCTTCCATCCAATTTTCTCTCAATTGAATTTAATAAAAGGTGCAAAATTATTCTGCATAATGAATGTGACAGTTATACCCATTGTTAATGGAGCACTTGGAGCGGTCATGAAAAGCCTAGTCAAAAACAGCAATAACTAAATAAAAACACATTGTCAGTCGTTTTTAATGAAATGAGCAATATATATATATATATATATTTTTGTCATCCACAGACAGACTGTTTCGCAGCTCATCAGTGTGGCTAGACGTCCGTTTGGCTCTAGCTAGGATCGAAACCCGACTGAATTTGCGTCAGCCGGAACTTCTCCCACTAAGCCGTCAGCGCACGGTACGGGCTGAAGGTGAATTTTAGCGTGTTTATTTTTAGATTTTAGATAAACACACAGTGACTGACAGTGACTCAATTCTTTCGAAGAGTCGTGCAATATTAGCTTAAATAGTCACTGTTTACAAATTCACACCTCAAACCAGAGGGCTCAACCGAAATTAATTTTTCAGGAGCTATATATATATATATATATATATATATATATATATATATACTCGACTCTCCCGTCAAATTCGACGTATGAGGGTCAAGAAGATCAGTTCCTATGAAACTAACAGCCCGATACCAGCACATAACATTTGATTATAGTGGTGAAGGTTTTGTGCAGAACCAGCCACACTTTTTGAAGGGCCGAATACAGAGACTTGGTGCACTACTTGCCACAAGGTCCCCAAACGACTCTCCGCAGGTTCTGAATTCAGAGTTGTCCTTCTCCTAGCCCAGTTGCCATCCAAGGCTATAGAACCCAGTATGTCCTACTATTTACCCATAGCTAGAGGGAGGAGAAGAGGAGGCACGGTGTAGTAATGGATAGCGGCTTGGACTGAGGAATCGGAGATCCAAGTTCGAATTCCAGTCGAATCCATTACATTCACTTATGTGCTAATACCCTTGGGAAAGGTGTGAATACATATATATATATATATATATATATATATATATATATATATATATATATATATATATATATATATATATGTGTGTGTGTGTGTGTGTTAAAACTCATTAAAACTTGGGCATAAAACCTACTCAATAAAGTAGTTGGAGTATTTGAGATATTTTTTGTCATTTAATTCGCAAGTTACAACGCTACACAGAATAATATGAAAAATCCATGTAAAGAATTGGGAAAAACTGAAAGCAGAGGAAGATACGAAATGATCTAAATGTCAGCATTATTAACGTTAATACTAAGGATAGTGTTGGAGTATGGAGTATACTTGGTGCCATTTGATCTCCATTGAAAGCTAACAGGAAACAAAATAACAAAAGCCACAACAGGAACTAATGTTGGTAAAGAAGCTACTATTGAACAATAGGTGCAAAGGACGACAGAGGTAATAGTCATAAAATCTAAAGCGTAAATAAAGCATTCCAGGTAACTAGATCCAGTAAAAACACAGTCACAGAATTAGTTTTTAGTCTCCATAGAAATGTCTTACGAAATACATATCTGGCAATGGTTGCTACTACATATGGTTTTTCTACTGTGCAAAGAAGAGAAGCTCAGAAATAAACGCAAACTTAACAACTTGTCGAGCAGAACAAATGCTTGTAACCAATACAAATTATATTTAAAAGACTTAAACTGATTCATTACTATTATTCTTTTGAGGCGTGTATGATCCAAAGTCAGCGTTATGTGTCTCCTAAATTCAGCATCTAGTGTGAGTCAAACTCGGAGTACTGCTTAGGTTTTGCTTATCGTATGTGTCAACGGCAATGAATGGAAGAGCCAATAAGGAACCCGAGAAGAGATTTTACATTGCAAAAGGCAAGGCACTTTACAAATCAGTGATAACTGAAGTATCAAAAATCGATGTCTAACCATGGCTTCAAGATTTATATTCAGGTAAATATCGGGAAGTCACTAAAGATATTCAATAAGCAAGGAAAAGAGGAAAAGAGATGAACTGATTTTGATTTTGCAGCCGATGACTGAAAATCGCATTCATCTTTGAAAGATAGAAAAATCAATAAAGTAAAACAAAAATATCACACATTAACGCGGGTTCGCGCGTACACACACACACACACGCACACACACACACACACACACACACACACACACACATATATATATATATATATATGAATATATTGCGTGTGTGCGTATGCATGTATGTATGTATGTATAAAACGTTGGTCGGTGATCCGCAGCCATATATTCATTGGATCAAAGCAAGGAAAAGTTCCAAATCCTATGACATTTAAGGATGACTCAAGTCTAGATGAAAAGAAGAAAATGGTTTTCCAGGAACGATAAGGTCATCGGTTACGTTTGAAGCGTTTCAAAAATGCCAACAAGGAAGAAAACGGTATAGCAAATAAGTAACAGCGGTAACATAAAGGCAAAATACAAAAACGTTTTTTCTTTCTATTTTACTCTTTGCTCGTTCTGTTCATCTTTCTGGCATCGTTCCTCTGAAGTAATACTTGCAAATCATATAAATTTAAACTTAAAAAGCTGTTATTTATACAGGATGTTTGATAATATTATCCATTATAGAACATGCACTTGCTAACAAATATCCTAATAGAAATGAGTTTCAGTGAAATTGTCTTTTATCAAAGTTATATTTTTTATATTTTATTGGTTCATTTAAATGGAGAAATACTAAATAATTTAGAAGTAGATATTGGTGTCTCAATGTCGCTAAAAGTGGACATTGAATTCCACACACTGCGGCGACAGTCTGGTTCGTGCTTACACGCAATATAAACATGAAACAGACTGCCACCGCATCAGCAAAATCAAAATTACAACGAACGAATATTATCTATGAGTTCAAATGCCCCTTAAGGAACTGTGTTCTTGTTTAAACCGAATTCAGAAATAATTACATCGGTCACACAAATATATGCCTATCTAGACGCCTTACGTTACACCTATCCGACCACAGCTCTATTAGAATCTATTTAAACACGCACAAAAACTTACCAAACTCATTCCGAAATATAATAGCAGAAAATAAAAACATAACCTCATCCACACGTAAAAAAAGATAAAAAATAATGGAAGCCTTAATAATAAAAAAGGAAAAGCCAACACTTAATAATATAAACTATGAACACGGCCACTATGTGCTAACTGTGTTCGGAAAAGAAAATATCTCTATAACACTAAAAACAGACACACAACCCACACACCCAATTAAATTGAAAAATAAAACCATTCTTGATAATGGCTAAAAGTATAGCCGAAAGCGCTCGGAATTACAGGACATTTGAGCAGTTTCTACACACTGTGTCCAAAAAAGAAAACACTTGTTCAACATAAGAAAAATTAAATAAAACGATTAATCGTAGTACCTTGTCTGTCGTCTTTAATGAAACATGTATAAATGAAGGATTTGTGCCTAAATCAAGGATTTGTGCACAAGTATATATATATATATATATATATATATATATATATATATATATATATTCAGTCATATGGATATGAGTTTGTAACCCTGGGTTTCACGCTTTTGCTATCATCAGACTACGGAAATTAAAGATTATTGGCGGCTCTGCAAAAGCGTGCTAAACAACAGCAAACCCACAATACCCTCTTTATTCACCCAATTTGAGGTCCTGATCTCCTCAGCTGATAAGGCATTGCACGTAAAGTCTTATCCAATTCAACATTAGACTCATCTGGTGTACCCACACCTGATTTCCCCCCTAGAACTGAAGCTCTACTGAGGGAGATGCACTTAACCCCAACGATGGTATTGGACATCATCTCTAAATGAGGCTCCCATAAGGCTAGTGATGGAGACGGGATACCGGTCATTGTCCTGAAGAAATGTGCTTCTGAATTGGCTCCTGTCCTCTCTAAACTTTACAACTACTGCCTCTCCGACTCTTGCTTCCCACCCTGTGGGAGTCCTCATCTGTTGTCCTTGTCTTTAAGAACTCTAGTGACCCTTTTGACCTGTTTAACTATCATCTTATTAGTCCCCTACAACTTTTCGGTAATGTCTTCGAGGCTTTAATCAACGCCGAAATGATTAAGCACCTTACTTCCCATAATCTGCTCTCTGACAAACAATATGGTTTCCGCTTTGCCCGATCTACCGTTGACTACCGGTGCTCACGGCCATAACTGAATTTGTATACCAAGTACTCAACAATAATGGAGAAGCTCGAGCTGTGGCTCTAGACATCTCTAAAGCGTTTGATAATGCTGGCCTTCTTCGTAAGCTTCAGGGATACGGTATTACAGGACTATTATTTGACAATACAATCACTCCTGTCAAATCATGAAATGAAGGTCGTCCTAAAGGGGTTCTCCTCCGGCTCTTTAATCACGAACGCTGGTGTTCCTCAAGGACCCTACATTGTTCCTGATCTTCATCAATGACCTTCACGATGTAATCAGTCCCCAAGTAGGCATCTACGCGGATGACACTACTATTTACATCTGCCTCAATAGTAAATCTGGTATCGTTGACAAAACTAACCTGATACTCGAAAAGGACATCAATTCTGTGGTTGACTAGGGCAAGAAATAGCTTGTAAACTTTAATGCCTCCAAAAAGAATCTGCTCTATTTTACTTACCACAGAGAACCTTCCCTGCCTCAGATCAGAATGGCTGATGCCCAACTCCTCGTGAGCGCCTCGTTACGCTTGCTTCGTCTCACGCTGTCTACTGACATGAGGTGGAATAAATACATTGAATCAATAGCTTCATCTACTGCAGGGAAAGTTGGTTCTCTGTGTCGTGCCAGAAAGTTTTTTCTCCTTTGAGTCCATCCTTCAACTCTATAAATCAGCCATCTATCCTTGCATAGAATATTGCTGTCATATATGGTCTGGTGCTCCCGCTATACGTCTCGAGTCCTCGACAAAATCTAGAGACGAATATGCAAGATGATAGGTCCTGATCTGGTATCTAGTCTATAATCGCTATCTCACAGACGTCTCTTCTACAAGTATTTTCATGTCAACAGTGTCGACGAGCTGCTTTCGATGGTTCCCAGACTGCATAAATTTAAGCGAGCTACCAAGGTAGCATTTGGGTCCCACGGTTAAACTGTTAAATGTAACCGTCTCTTCTATTCAAACAACTTCTTCTCTCGCACTTCCCGTCTGTGGATCTCCCTTCCCCTTACTTGCTTTCCCAAATTTCTTCAAATATTCAAGTGTAATGTAAATCTATATCTGACACCCTGAGATTGTTCGCCGTCCTTCTCTGTATCCTTTCTTCAAGCATGCCCCTTTACTCTTGTTCTCAATCATCTGTAACCCCTGGCGTGCTAGTGGCACTCACGCCTTGCTTGGAGTGAATTGCTTTAATATATATATATATATATATATATATATATATATATATATATATATATATATAGGAAAAGAATATTTTTATATATATATCAATAACTATTTTGGGGAAAAATGACAAACGTTTTGCATTTTCTCATTCATATATATATATATATATATATATATATATATATATATATATATATATATATATATATATATATATATCCTGACGTGCAGCAAAATATCACTAGTAATTTATGCAACTGTAGAAATAAGAACAGATGTCCATTAAATGGAGCTTGTAAAACAGAAGATATAATTTATAAAGCAGAAGTAACAGATATTAATGGCCAAAATAAAAGGTGCATAACATGCACGGAAGGTACTTTTAAACGTAGATGGTACAATCATTGGTCATCTTTTAAGCTATCAAATCTTAGGTACACTACCAAACTAGCTAACAATGTGTGGAATTTAAAAGGGAAAAACAACAGGTATCCGTTGATAAGGTGGAATTTTTTTTTAAATCACCAACATACAACAACGACAACCATACTTGCAACCTCTGCCATCAGGAAAATTAGCGATTATGACATTAAACCAGAAAGTCTTAAGCACTTGCTTGCATATCTTAAATTTTTTTTCAGTTCGTATGAGTCTGGATAAAATAATATAATTTTCCCTCCACCACTGATGTATTTACAATAAACTTGCTTTTCATCTCTTCCGCTTCTTCTTCCTTTTTCACAACCTCACCCTCCCTTTCCATTACACTCAATGTCGTGCGTTTGTTTATTTATTTTTGAAAATAATATTGTAGCTTTCGTTAGTTTAAATGTTTTTTTAAACAGCGTTAGATGGTCATTTGATAAAAAAATCACTTGAGGATAACGTAAGGTTGAATCCAAGGTAGCTGATTCAATTGAACTCCTGAGTTTAAAACTATATATATATATATATATATATATATATATATATATATATATATATATATATATATATATGTGTGTGTGTGTGTGTGTGTGTGTGTGTGTGTGTGCGTGCGTGCGTGCGTGCGTGCGTGTGTGTGTGAATAAAAGAAAGAACAGTAAGATATATAATCCGGTGTTATAGATATTTTTATTTTTACAAAATAGTGCTCAATGTAAATTTACAGAGCATTAATATTATAAATTAACTGTTTTAAAATATGTTTTTTTTCGCTACACAGTAATAACCATGTTTCAAAAATGGAAGCTAAAAGCTTCGAATTTAATTTTGTTATTAAATTAAAAACATTTTGTAATTAAATTAAAAACATTACCTCCATTTCATCAAAAAGCGAATTTTGGAGTAACTTATTTTTAAATTTACTGAGTTTTAAAGGCACGGTAAAAATTCATAATTCACTGTTTCCAATATTTATATATTAATGAGTACAGAAGATCCTTAAAAATCCATTCGGTAATAATATTTTTTTAAATAAATGGAGTCAATTTATCCAGACGAAAGGAAAAGGAAGAAGAAAAAAGAAAAAGGAAAAAAAAAATAATATTAAAGAGGAAGAAGAAAAAATAAAAAATTCAATATAAGGTTTTTAAAACTCTTTGGAGGGAAGAGAGAAAGAGAGAAGAGGTGGAAGGAGAGGATGAGAGAATGAGATAGGTAGGGAAAGAAAAGAAAGGAAAGAAGAAAGAATTAAACATGAGCCGATAGGGTGACTGAGAGCTGATTTTTCTTTAAGGACTGAAAAAGTTAAAATACAGGGTAAGAAAGGGAAGATCAGATTCAAAATAGATATATGGAATTATCTGACATTCATGTCATTTTTGACAGCAAAAACATTCCTCTTCCCATTATAATCATTACAATTTCAAATTAATAATAATAATAATAATAATATTTGACATCAATAAAATAAAGTTAAATAAAATAAAAAATTAAATTTAAAATATATAAAAAATGCATAAAAAATATACATAAAATATTAATTGATAATATAATTAAATAAATTAAGAGATAAATAAAGAACAATTTTAAAGAACTTAAAACATGTATAATCAAATGGAATTTCAAGGATAGTCTCTACTCATTATATTGCTCTGTTATTTACACTGAGTTCTCTTTGAATTAATGTCCTCCTTGGTATTATCTTTACTAATTATCAATTGACATTATATATATATATATATATATATATATATATATATATATATATATATATATATATATATAGAGAGAGAGAGAGAGAGAGAGAGAGAGAATATTAGTGGTGAATATACACATACATATACAATTATATATACACATACATATATGTATAAAAATAATTCCAAGAGGATATGATCCAGGTAGAACTCGATGTCCAGGACAGAGTAAGGATATAATAAAAAGACTTAAACACTAATATTCCATGGTCATAATTTATTCCATTGGAATCGTAAGAACGATCCAATTCATCAGACCTACAGATTCAAAAAGAAAACAGAACAACTCCGGGAAAAATTGGTGAGAGTATGTGTGAGAGTGTGTGTATGTGGGGGGGGCTGTGATCTATATAGAGGGGTAACAGACGAGAGAGACAGGGAGGTCCGAATGTGGATAGGGCATTAAAATCTAACAGAGGGAAGATTTAAAGAGGGGTTTCAGTGAGAAAAGGGTGCGTATTTTCAAACGTCCAAAGATATACCGGAAGAGTGTACATTTCTTGGCGACACACACACCCCATAGGCGATAAAATCTTATACTTCCGCCCAGACCCCTACAACGCATACATACACACACAATACACACACATCTATATCTATATATATATATATATATACATCTATATCTGCACACCTAGGACAGCCGATTTCAAAACCAATGTTAAATTCGCTATAATGAGATAAAGGAAAAGTTTAGATAAGATAACATTAGAAAGATTTTAGGATTCCTTGAAGTTAAGTGGAGACGGCGCTCGAAAACATATTGTCTAGCCGGGCCAAGTCATAAACTAACAATATAGATAGTTCTAATATATAACCCTGCAAATCACAGCTTACTCACACCTACACGGATCTATCCACGTACGCACATCATCTCATACACACTCTTTAATGAGTCAAGTGATCACACACACCCCCACCTCAGTATACACGCTCACGCATACCCTACTCACTCCCTATTCAAGGACCAAAAACACATGCGCGCCCACTCCCACCAGCAGAGGCCCCCATAAAATTATCGGACTGGCTAAATGATTCTCGGGCGGCCTGTTTTCATCCCGCCCCCATCCCAAATAACAACCCAAACGAGACCGTTTGACCAACACAAGGAATTTTGGAGAAATCCCGCTGACAAGATAAAAGACAGATGAAAAACTACAGACAAAATTCCATTTTCACTCTTCGGACCTCCGATTTTTCCCGGAGTTGTTGTTCTGTTTTCTTTTTGAATGTGTAGGTCTGATGAATTGGATCGTTCTTACGATTCCAATGGAATAAATTATGACCATGGAATATTAGTGTTTAAGTCTTTTTATTATATATATATATATATATATATATATATATATATATATATATTTGTGTGTGTGTGTGTGTGCGTGTGTGTGTGTGTGTGTGTGTGTGTGTGATGCGATGAACGTCACAATAAACAAGGTTCCCTTTTTAAGCACATGTTCTTCCACCAGATTATCTTCCCCGAAAGAACCGAAAACATGCATAAAGCAATTTCTAAAGAATTAACAGAATTCATTTTTTATCTTACATTTAAAGTTTGAAGTAATATAAATGTCGGATTAAAAATAAATGCATTAGAAATTTACTCGACAAATTGTAAAAATACAATAAATATTAAACAGAATTTGTCCATAGAGTTTAACCAATCTTTTTTGTGTGCATGTTTGGTTGAAAACCAACAAGATTGCACTGTTTGATTGATTTTTATTTCATTCTTTATACTGTTACAACCAATTTTCTAGTTTCAGGGAAGAATTTGAATATAAATTGTCCAATGATTTTTTAAGACACTAATATGAAGTAAGTTTTATGTGTAGGTAGAGTTGTGTCTATAGGTAATCATTTTGCATATTTAGAGTTTCACGTGTCAATTTCACTTTGTTTAGTGGAGGTCTACACACAGACAAGTACACACACATACGCGCGTGCGCACACGCACGCACACACACACACACATATATAGGGCCTTCATATATGTATATATATATATATATATATATATATGTGTGTGTGTGTGTGTGTGTGTGAAGATGCTACTCATAAGCTTGAGAAATCTGATTATCATCAAATATATGCTGACGTTTAATTCCCTTAAAAATGTTCGCTTGTATATGCATGCTGCGATCTCACAAAAGAAACTGCTCATACATTGCAATTCGTATTGCGTTGTTCCAATTACTGGAACACTTTAGAGAGATGGAGACTGGGACAGACAGAGAGTAGCAAGTGACGAGGAAGAGTGAAGACTCAGTAAAGACACACATGCATATGAATCACTCTGGGCCATAACATACTCTTTATTATCTGTAAACAAGAAAATATATCAATATCACAATTAAAGTAAATACTATCCTTATTGATAGCATTATCACTATCTCAAACTTTGTAACTAAATAAAATTGTAGGTATTCTATTATTTTATTTCTAACATTACTATTTCAGATGTTTTAATGTATCAGTCTCAAAATTGATTTATTTTGCTTTTTGTTCTATTTTCAAACCAAGTAAACATTAGAGAGGGAAAGTACCAAGTTATAAAAGGAAATATTTCTGTAAGTGAACATTCCAGTTCATTAACGATTGCAAAAATCAGTTCACCTTTTTTTGTTTGGTTTAACCAGTTTTTCTAATAGAACACAAGAAATCGCTCCTTTCTATGAGTTTCAAATCATATTAAGATTAAGCAACTAGTAATACATATCACGACTAAGCAACTACTATTCATAAGAATGGCGATTTCAGCTTCCTGACCTTAGAGCTTTGAAGTACATATACATTTGTCTAAAGTGTACTTCCTGATGTCTGCGACATGTCACTATTAAAACATAACTATGACAGAAACCTCAATACAAAGCTCTAAACCGAGCAACATAATAACCAATCAATAGAGAAGAGTTCGTTGCAATCCTGGCCTTCCTTATGTAGATATGTTTTGAAGTCTAAACTTTGTTTTAGCCACTCTTATACTAATTAAATGAAAATTTACTAATTAGCATAAGGTTAAAACATTCAACTGTATTCTTTCTCACTTATCTGTTTACTTTTCCTAAAAGGATCCTTTAACCAACTGTAAGTCGACACGGAAGTTTCTTAAATACGAAAGTCGCAAACTCACAAAACTATTTGTTTTCTTTAGCAAGACTTTGGTCGATGCTTCTGTGTTTATTAAGATATTTTTGTGTTAAAAATGGCAACAGAATATTAGCTAGGTCATACAAGTACAGGTTCGTTGCAATAGTGAAATGAAGTAAACAGAAGACAAGTGAAAACAAGACCTAATTAATATTTTAATTAAGGACTAATTAAGCCTTCATTCAATTAAGTGATAAATCTTTCTAAAAACCGAAGTGGATTTTACTTGGAGCAATGATTTAGTTATTTTAAATCAAAACACACTACTTGCAATATTACGCAAACGACTAATTTGCTGACGGCCTTTTTTTCTCATTTAGCTGAATTGTAATAGTTTTCTACTGAACAATTTACGCAATTTGCAAAACGTTGTTGCATTCCTAGCTTAGTGGAAGACAGATTAAAGGATGAATGGAAACCCTCTTTGTGTTTACTGAGTTTATGGTATTTTCAAAGCGTAAAAGACAAATCGGAGGAATTGATGTGAAGAAAGATTGTATAACATCAACTTTCCAAAACGGGGAGGAATTTCTTTATTTAAAAATCAATATTCACTGCGAAATAAACAACTGTCAAGGAGAACCACATTGTAGATGTTAAAAGATGTAAAAATATTACCGAAAATATAATTTTGTTCACAAGCGGCAGACTATTCCTTTGTTGCTGCTTCAGTAAATGCATTGATTATAAACTCGGCGAAACAAGACAAATCTGACTTTAGTCACTTCAATAATCTGTTTTATATATGCAACGTTTTTTATATTCGATCATTATCACTGATTATGAGACATTAAATTATTATCTTCAGAAGCAAAAGCAAATACGATCTCTATCTTCTTTGATGACTTTATCAGTAAAATTATATTCTAAAAAACACCTTATTTCCCCACCCCCTTGTTTTTGTTTGGTTCATATGAATGAAGTCTAATCAAAATGACTTAGAAAGAAATACTTTTTATATAGGTACCTTCACGGGAACGCTAAAAAAAGAGCATAGCATGATGAAAAAGACGCCAAACTTGACGAAAACAAAATTTTATCGTCTAAATGTTTATGTTATTCTTAAGAGGAAAGATCAAAGTTTATTTTAATTATTTTTTGAAATTTTTCCTTCTTTTTAGAACAATCTGAATTTCCATCTAAAAATCCTTGTTTCTCTTTGTATCACCGGAATTAGTAAAATAACATATACAAGTTTTACCACGTTTTTTTTGTATGACACACATTAATTTGGAAAATCTTGCAAAAATAAAAATAATTGTCGGATGTTAATGAAACTTTCAGAAACTATTCACAGGTGATCTAAATCGTTATAAATATGTTTTCTTTTATTAAAGTCATAGCAGAAATATTTTTGTATTTATTACCCCCCCCCCCGCCAATAACTAATTTTATGAAAAATCTAGAAATTCGATCGAGTCCACTTTAGTAATTACAATAATTAAAAACACAAGGCTTTGAGGAATGCAAATCATGTTTTTTTTTGTTTTTAATTGGACCCCCCTACATGAAAATCATTTCTGAATTGTAACATACAAAAATCAATAAAACAAATATATTATTTAATTTCAAATGCTTTTATTTGCTTTTAGTTATTTTTCTGAATATGGACAATATTTTTTGAAAGCAAAAAAAATTTTTCGATGAAAAATGAATTTTTAATACAATTATTTGTTATTTTTTAATTATAATAGATATTTACATTTAAGTTGTTAAAATATTATAAAATTAGTTAAAAGCGGCATCCACTTTCGCAAGTGTCCTTATGAGATAGATCCTTTTTTAGCACGTTTGTATCGTTTCAGAAGACCCGCCGTAATTAAGAAATATAATTTTGTGTTTATAATCGGGTGCTAATTATAAAGTACGGAAGACCAACCAGAATACAATTAAGTTGCGTTATTTGAGTTAAGCATGGTTCTTTACTTTTGCGAAACACGTGTGGAGAAGTTTATTTGATTTTTCTATTTCAACTGAGAAGGGTACCTAAAAGTATCAGTATCATCTTATGAAATTTATATGATCTTATTTTTATATTAATCTCAGTTATGGCATTTTTTCCATAAATGAAATATCAAAATTAATAATAAAATGAATGGAAATACAAATAATACAGTAAAATGTAGTAAATGTACATAAAATTATAGTATTTATGTACACTTCTGATAAAAGTTCATAAGAAAGGTACCTATAAATTAATCAGATACCTTTCTTATAAAATTTAACCTCACTCTTAACAGTCTTATTTTAATTTCTTTATAATATATTTTCCATAAAGCATCGTAAACGTAAAGGTGAAAACTAAGTACAAAAAAAATAGAGCGCTGAATGTTTTCCTTAAAAATAACGAGGTAAATAAGTTGTTCACTTAAATGTAAATAATTTCACTTTTCTCCTTCCGTAGAACAAATTATCCTCACGGAATCAGTCAATATGTCATTCATCACCTGTCAAGTGACGAGAAAGTTTATGACCTGCTTTATTTTATTTTCAAATTTTCAAAATTTTCAGCGCAGAAGCTAAGTTAAGCTTGGTTCAAAATATTTTAAATAATCATTATAATTTCTGATTTTCTTAAAATAAGTTTTGAAAAAATGATAATTGATATTTAAAAGAATTTCAAACTGAGATTTTCATTTTTTTTATAAAATGGAAAAAATTGGTTGCCACAAGATATTTAACGAAAATTTCGGACGTGCTAGGAATGATTAAAAAATGTAAAAAAAAAAATACCCCCAAAATACTTTGATCTTTCCTCTTAATAACAACATAAACATTTAGACGATAAAATTTTGTTTTCGTCAAGTTTGGCGTCTTTTTCATCATGCTATGCTTTTTTTTAGCGATCTCGTGGAGGTACTTATTTTTATACTTGTTAGAAAGAAACACTTTATTTTCCCCCTTGTTTTTGTTTGTTTCATATGAACGAAGACAAATTAAAATGACTTAGAAAGAAATAGCCATGTGAGTAAATATTTCCATTGAGCCTACTTTCAAGTTGATTACATTTCTTGTAGTTTTTTCATATTTGAGGTTTTGGGAGTTTGTATCAAGCTTTAAGTAAATGAAAAGTTTTCACATAAAATTAAGTTTGGAATTTAGAAATAATACTTTTTTATTACTGAAAACTTTCATTGAAATATTTCGTTTGAATCAGAAATGATAAAATATTCAAATACC
Source organism: Acanthosepion esculentum (assembly GCA_964036315.1). Lineage (NCBI taxonomy): Eukaryota > Metazoa > Mollusca > Cephalopoda > Sepiida > Sepiidae > Acanthosepion > Acanthosepion esculentum. Next base: position 39,552,594 of record OZ038500.1, on the reverse strand, counting down.
TTTTTTAAAATTATTAATCTGAATTATTTCTGTAAGTTTTATTTGATGAAGTAGAACTTCCATAAAGATTGAGCGCGAGGAACTCATAGCCATTAAAATCAGAAATATGATTGTGTGTGTGCGCATGTTTATGTATGTGTATTAGAGAGAGAGAGAGAGAGAGAGAGAGAGAGAGAGAGAGAGAGAGAGAGAGAGAGAGGGGGGGGGAGAAAAGAGAGAAAGGAATTCCTTAAATGAACCTGGACTAACACTACAACAATTATCAGAAGATTGCCAAGAATGTCTGAGTATAAAGAAAGACTCGAAGAACATTGAGGAGTCATGAGTATCACATATACGTAAGTTAAACAAAAGTTTACGTTCTTCACCCTCCCCGGAAAGAAAACAAAAATTCTATAATAAAGGGAAAAGAACAACATATAGGGCAAATTATGACGAAAATCGAAGCAAATATAAGCCCCCCTCCATCTGCATGTTATCGATGTGGAGGACTACACTGGAATAAGGATTGCCGTTTTAAATATAAAAACTGTCTTGTGTGTGGAAAAATGGGGCACAAGGCATCCCAATGTAGGAACAGAAAAGCTACTAGTAGGATAAGAGCTACTAGGATGCAAGACGAAGACAATACCAACATAAGGAAATATGTGGAACTTCAATTCTTAAATAAAAAGATAAAATTGCAACTAGACTCGGGTTCCGATCTAACGATAATTAACCTACAGACATGGAAAAAGCTTAACAGACCAACCATGTTACATACAGAATAAAAGTCGGTGACAGGAAATATTTCCAAAATAGATCTATGTGAGGCTTATCTGCAAATCCCAGTACAAGAAGAGAGTACAAAAATTCCATGTATTAATACGCACAAAGGGTTGTATAAATTCAACAGACTACCGGTCGGGGTAAAAGTTGCACCAGCAATTTTTCAGCAGACGATGGACACAATGCTCACGGGCCAGAATTTTGCGACCGCTTATCTGGATGACATTCTAATTAAGAGCGACAATGTTGAAGAGCACACATCGCACATAAAGGAGGTTTTCAGAAGACTTCAGGACTTTGGGTTTAAAGTAAAAGGAAGAAAGTAGGATTTTTTCCTAAATTAAATTAAATACTTAGGCCAGATAATTAATGAAAGTGGCAGGAAACCAGACCCAGAGAGGGCATCGGCAATTAAAAACATGCCTGAACCAAAAAACGTTGCAGAATTACAAAGTTTCCTGGGCCTAGCTAACTACTATAGCGAATTTATTGGTAATATGCATAAATTGAGGGCCCCACTAAATGAGTTACTAAAAAAGGAGAATAATTGGAATTGGACAGAAGACTGTAAAAAAGCGTTTAAGGAAATAATACAAAAATTAACTTCGGAGTTAGCACTGGCACATTTCTATCCCGAATTAGAAATCATTATTGCAAGTGACAGGAGCTCACATGGGGTAGGTGTGTGTATTCTACACAAGATGCGGGACGGTACAAAGAAATCCGTTGCGCACGCATCTAGATCCTTATTATCGGCGGAGAGAAACTATTCACAGATCGAAAAGGAGGCATTAGGCATAATATTTGAAATAACTCGTTTTCACAGATATATTTATGGGAGAGAGTTCACGTTCCAAACGGACCACAAACCCCTTCTTACGATTTTCGGTTCCAAAAAAGGTCTACCAGTCTATACAGCGAACAGACTTTTAACATAGGGAACTGTGTTACTAAACTACAATTCCAAACTTGAGTTCTTACCATCAAAGAAAATTCGGCACGCTGATGGACTGTCGCGATTAATACCGGCGAAAAGCGAACCGTTGGAAGACTCGGTAATAGCGGCATTACAAGCTGAAGATGAAATCAGTAAAGTGTTATACAATACAATAAAGGAACTACCTGTGACTTTGCTAGAGATAAAAACAGAAGCGGAAAAGGATGAATTTATTCAGAATACCAAGAAAAAAATAGAAGAGAAGGAAAGGAATTTAGCAGACAGCTTCTCAATCTGTGACTACATATAACGAGTGAGTGGTAATACTGAAGTCGCTACGAAGGCGAATCTTGAAAGATTTTCGTTTAGGACATCTGGAAAAAACCGGATGAAGGCACTTATGAAAAGTTTCGTCTACCGGCCTAACATGGACGATGATATTACGCAAATGGTGGAAAGTTGTAAAGGCTGTGCTGCTGCGGCGAAAGCACCACCCTCTATACAAAAGCCATGGCCTAAAGTTGACAGACCGTGGTCCAGAATACACGTGGATTACGCAGGACCCATAGAGGGTTACTATTACTTAATAACAGTAGATACTTTCAGTAAATGGCCTGAGGGTTCCAGATTCAAACACCCGACGACAGAAAATACCATAAACTGTATACACGAATTATTCGCCAGATTCGGCGTCGTGGATTGCTTGGTAACTGATAACGGCACACAATTTACCTCCAGTGACTTCAAAGAATTTTGTGAGACATACAAAGTAAAGGATATCAAGATAGCTCCGTACCACCCGAGGTCGAACGGACAAGCCGAAAGATTCGTAGACACACTAAAAAGAGCTTTAAAAAAAGCCGAAGATGTACAGACGGAAAAAGCAATACAGCAGTTCCTCCAAGTATACAGAATAGCACCTAACGGGAACACACCATCTGGTCTTTCACCAGCGGAATTGATGTTTGCCCGGAGAATACGGTCTGTGTTTGATAAATTATTGCCAGACAAGAACAAAAACCAGTATACACCTATTGTACCAAAGAGATCATTTAAACCAGGAGAACGAGTTTACTTTAGAATGTTCAGAAATAATATGGCTTACTGGGAGCCTGGCACAATAATTAACAGGCTGGGTAATGTGATGTACACAGTACAAGGCGAAAAGTTTACCCATAGAAGACATATTGACCAAATACAAAAAAGACGGGTTGAGGAACCAAGCTCGTCACCCGCAGAAAATGACGATGCAATGGACGCAATCTTTGAAGCTTTTGAGATTCAAAGACCACGGGAAGATACGGAATTTAGGTCAAATAGGAAGAGAAAATTTACTGAACCTCTGATCATCAACCATAAGAGAAAAAATACTAACTCCCTATCTAAGGAGGGGGTGTTAAGGGGTCTCCCCTTTTCACACAAATGGACTCACCCAAGGTATACATATAACACTACCAGTGAATACCCGAAGAGTCAAGGAGTCGAGACGGAACGACAGAAGAGTAGTAGTAGAGTAAGACACACACAGAGACGGCGGCAAGCGTCACCGTTAGCGAGCACATAGACTCAGTAAGGAGTCATACCGCGATACTTCAATAACAAGACAGTATATATATTATTGCTACTAACCCGCATTTCTGGATCTACTAACCCGTGTTACCAGTTTGTATTATTACGTTAATACATTTATTTTCCTTATCCATTCCTGGCGTTTGTCATTCATTGATATCGGATTCATCCCATAATCCACAACAGTTACGTTATCATGTTCTCACGTCAGAAAATCAGTTACTGTTGTCATTTTCAGTTTGATTGAAAAGTGTCAAGTTTTCAGAAGACAAGTTCTATGTATTGAGACAGAGCCGAGCAAAAACGTGTATGCATATCCGTTGTGAACGATGGATTTACTATTGTCTGTAATACACTGGTAAAACAACAAACCAGCTATGTTCAGCAAAAAATGCAATCTCTTGTTTTTTTTCTGTTTGTCGACTGAGAAAAGCCTTATTTTCAAAACATCCTGGAGTAAAAATGTCGTATAAAAGGAGAGAAAATGCTCCTCATTTCCTTATGCCCGTGTGTTTTGTTGATGCACAGATGTTAAGCTTATTCCCATATTAGTGTTATCTCTAATTCTGTCCTTGTTACGTTTGACTGTTTTATTTTCCGTCCAGTCAGTTTTAATTTAGCTTCACTACGGTCGAATGCTATAAGGTGAAAACGCTCTCCAGTATTATTTTCACACATTCCTAACACCTACGATAGAAAAACAAAACAAAAATGATGCTGAGGCATTGTTTTGTAACATTCTATCATGTTGTTAATTTATTTCAAGCAGAAAGGTTTAGTATTTCAACTTTTACATCTTTTGTTGGTAATTTTGTGATGAAACATAGTCATATAGTTAAAAAAAGTATAGAAAAGCACATCATTTTTTATTTCAAGTAACTCCTCTCCTAGTTACGGATTTACAATGTTGCCCCAAATATTTCCCTTTTCTAATCTTGCTATTTTCCAACTCGAACACCATTATTTCAGGTTTCACAATATCCCACAGTGAAAGAGGAATTTAACAAACTAGTTTAACATCTTGCATTGTTGAAATTTGCTGTTGGTTTCTGATTTCACATAGGTATGTTCTTCGAAGTATGATCATCGTCGGATCTGTAATTTGTGACTGCAGTGTTATGCGTGCTTGAAATCTATAAGAAAATAGAGGGGGACTATTAATTTAGTAACTAATTCGTCACAAAGGTTAGGAGAGCAATGTCGATGTAATATAATTATCGCTGTAACAAGTCTACAAGTGCAATCAAGCAATAGTTGCCACGTTTATTTTATGAAAAAGATTTAGGCGTTTTGTTCCTCGTTGCACTCAGTCCTATCGCCAACCATTTTTGACCGTTCTTTTTACACCAGCTTCACGCCAGTAAAGATAGAATTAAAATGACTTGTCATAGAACTAGTCAGAAAAATATTAGTTTTATTTAACAATTGTTATCTATATACGAATCTGCTTACCTGTTTATTTCAGTCTACTCATTTCCATTTTTATATATCTATAAAAACCGTTTAAAATTATTCAGATTAGTTTAAATATCAACACAAATTCCTCATAATTTCCTATAATATCAAATTCTATTCTACTTGCAACCATGTATCCAGTGAGATATCTAAACTTATTTTGAATTTTATTTCTTTTTACAATTTCTTTTTATTTAGGTTACAGATTATACACATTTGTTTACTTTTGAACACTTAATACTTTTCTTTGTTGATTGTACCAACATTCAATCTTATTAAATGCTATGAACAAAATGAATTGTTTATTGTAAAAAGTACTTGCTCTGTTTCCCCCTTTGATTATATCACTTCAAACAAGACAGTCAGTTGAAGTTGACTGTCGCTGTGAAAAATCAGATAACACAGCTAGAGATCTGATAACAACTACCAGAGTTGAATTTACAATGACTTGAAACATTCTTGGCTGTTTAATTATACGACGTATATTTGCGGTCTCAAAGAAAATCCCATGATGCCATAAAATCTTAATTTGTGCGTTTGAATTTAAATCACAGATTTATGAAACCAACGAATATTCATTCCAACAAATGAACCATAATTCATTTCTTATTTTCTTATTCCTTTTAAAAGTTAATTTCCTGAGAATTGTAGTAACATATTTTATGATATTTTACAGTAACCTCCTAAAATCAGATCAAACTCAAAATCTTCCACTCAATCGATTCTTAGGCAATGATCTTTAATCTATCAAGTGTATGGAGAAATTATTTATTCGAATAGTACTTTATTTGCATCAAAAGTTTAAATGGCTCAGTATTTATAATTTATTAAGTAATCTGAGCCATCTGTGTCGCCAGTTATGTTAAATTATGCCAAAAGGCTAAAAGAAATCAAACATAAAATACTTCAAGGTTTAATACATATTTTTATTTTGTGCAAGAGCAAAGTGTAACCTACATGAAAATTTTTCTTTACATTTACATATTCACATTATGTAAATTTGGTTCATCGAACAAAATGAAATCAAGAATCATCATAGAAAAAATAACTAACATCTCGAATGTAAGTTTAGACAAGTAATTCGGAATAAAAGTTTTATTTTTTATGACTTCATAACCTGAAAGTTATATTCAGTTTAATCGAAAAGAACCGCATTTGAAAGCATTCTTGGCATACTTGGAGCGTTTCATCTGTATTTAAGTGAAGATTAACAAGTCAGTCGCATGGATAACTGAAGATGAGGTGGTCCACTATGCTAGCCATATAGCAGACTAAAGTAAGTTGAACACAAAATAGCTACATTTAGTTTTTTTTTATAGTATACGAGTAACTTAGTAAGCGATCAAAGCTTTCCACAGCTTCCTCTCCCTTGTAGCTCTAAACAATATTTGATTCCTTACCACCATTCTTTGTTCACATTCTACCATCTATTCGCATATTAAATAAGCTACTCGCTGTTTTCCCCTCCTTCTCTCCATATATGAATTGAATGTTAAACTTTCCAAGTCCTTTTACCTCACAATGTGTCCCAGAAATTTCAACAGTCTCCTTCTGATTTTATGTACTTTCGTTAATTTCACTTCAAAACCGAGAGGTATTAGCGGTATGCTTTTCTCGGTATATTTTATGATCTTTCAGGACCAGAAAACTAGTTTCTGCCTTTTGTTAATGGTGGGTGATAGAACTGGCCATACAAAAATACTGGGCCACCAGAAAACATTTCAACTTACAGCTTTTTTCTTAAATTAAAAAGGATTTTCTTTTATAAAAAGTTATATTTATTATTACAGAAAGTACAAAATGTCAATGTATGGAGTTAGCAATTACTGTTGCTGCCTTTGGCTCGAATAACTGCCTCAATTTGATGCGGCATTGAATGGAACAATGTACAATTTTTCGCACTGGCATTTTCCACATTCTTCTTGACAATAATCTCAAAGCTGTTAGAGATTGAGTGGTTTTTCTTGGAGCAATTGTTTCTTTATTGCCCAGCGATATTGAGATCGGGACTTTGTTCAGATTTGTCTTCCAAACGTTGAACAACTTCATCTCCAAAAAACATTATTGTTGTCATTATTGGAGCACCGTTATGTTGAACAAATCCTAAAACACTTCCAGTAGTAACGAAGGCCATTTGGATGGTTTCTGGGAATTCTCACCTGCCTAGTTATTTCTCGTTGAGTCATCTCCCTCTTCAAAAATCACAAAAATTTCAGCAGTTTACAAACAAGCTAATGTTAAAATATAATGACTTGGTAAGGCACATTACACTCATTGTAATAAGATGGAACAAACCATACTTAGAAATATGCACATTATCATGACATTATCTCCTATCTATCATTGGTCCAATAGTTTTGCATATCCTCTTTTCAACTTCACACTACTTAAAGTGGTGTATCTTCTGTTACAAGGCACATATGTAAACGCAGCAACTTATTTTCTAATTCTCAAAGTCCATCGACATTACTAAAAAAGTATACTGCTAAACATACTTTATTTAATAAAATGAAGGTGTATAATCATTTTATATATTTGTCCCAAAACATTTGAATACCAGCATATAATTATCCTTCTAATTATCGTTTAAAATAAAACTGCCTCATTGCTTACAAGTTCAGTCTATGGTATTCTCAGCAACAGTTTTAGAAATACATTTCTGTCGCATCGTGTCTCTTCCTCTGTATGAAATTTCCCCTGCATTCACTGCTATATAGGATGGTAGATATGAAAGGGAAATTCAGCACTTTTTTGTTTTTAACGAAATATTCCTGTCATGTAGTACTTTACAAAGGGAAAAATGTGAATATAATCTGCTCTTAATACGCCTCTATTTGTGACTGTGTCAATCGTATTTTGGTCTAAACACTCGAAAACAAGAAATTTAGAACTAATAGCTAAGAGATGTGTGGATTTTACATTATTTCATTAGACACAGTGTATTACTGATGGAAGATATTTGCTGAGCCATATTAGTTTTGCGATTGTATTTTTCTCTTCATTCAAAAACTCTGTCGAACATTTCGAAAAGCTTCCGGGCAAAACAGATGTAAACAATCCAATGATTAAACCAAATTCATAAAATAAAATTCTTTTGTGTGGAATTCTCATGTTGTTTTCATAACCATTTTGTTTGAGTGTAAAAATATTTACTTTGGCTTTTATTCAGACATGATGCAAGATACTCTGTTTTTAACAGTTCAATAACTGAAAACTTAAAATTAACTATAAATATTAATGGCGAGCTTTTGATTGACGGGTTCAAATCAGCACAGAGGAATTACGGCCAAATCAGAAGAGCCTGAGTCGAGGGGTGCCAGCAAATTCATGCATCGAGTATAACCATGTATATTGGGAAATATGCTTCTGAGGAAGCAGATCATTGTTTTCATTTTATTATTGAAGAAACATTAAAATTCCATGTTTCTTGGCCTGACTTCAAGTTAAGAAACAATTTAAGATCGTTACTGCTGGTTTAAGAATGGCTGAATTTCTGAAGTAATAAATTATAATTTCCATTCAAAGTTAAGTGGAAATGATATCTGGCATCGATCACATATAAGAGCAAGAAGAAAATAGGATTTCATACGGGAAGGTTCTACAGAATCATCATCATTCGTTAATAAATTTATCTAACAACCCACCGGTTAATAAACGATTTCTGGATCAAAACACACACACACACACACACACACACACACACACACACACACACACACACACACACACACACACACACACACACACACACACACACACACACACACGCACACACACTTGTATATATATATATATATATATATATATATATATATATATGTATATATAAGCCTATACAATCATCAGTCACTTTATTATATACACTTTTTAGTAACGGGTTAGAATACATTTAAATTTTGACCCACGCTATTATTATGACATTCCACATTTCTTATTGATTTGCTGCACATCCAGGATATCCCTTCCACCACATTCCAAATATACTTTATCCGACGGCTGTGGAAGCGGCTTAAACAGAGAAACCATTGCTGTGTTCTATGAATCAAAGTTTCACTATTATTTGTGACAAAGTGCGTTGTGCTGTTATAGTTACGGTGGCTATCACCAGTGAATAGTTGCAGCGTAACTATAAATTGATGCATGTGGTCAGTCGCAATACCTAGGTAGGCTACTATATTTAAACGACCTTTTATTGCCACCAAGGGACCCAGTGCATTCCAAGAAAATATTTCCCCATGCCATTATACCACCACCACCAGCCTGAACCTTAGATAAAAGACAGGATGAATACATACTTTTATGTTGTTTACGCCAATTTCTAGCGCTATCCATTTGGATACATGTCGCAGAAGACAGAAAGCAAGATGCTTTTCCAGTCTTCTATAATACAATTGTTGCGATTCATGGTGAATTATAGACTCAGCTTCTTCTTCTTATCTGTCAGGTATGGCATCTCCCGTTTTCGTCTGCTACGGTAGCCCATTTGCTTCAAAGATAGTCTTTTCTGTGTCCTTGTTGTAAAGAGTAATTACTTGAGCTACTGTTGCCTTTCTATTAACCTGAACTGGCCAGACCATTCTTTTACAAACTCTTTCATGAGAAACGGATTTCTGCTTATAAAATTACCTCTTACTGAAATATCTTTTATTTTCTGGCCATTCTCTGTAATCTTAGAGATAGTTGAATAATCTAGTAAATAATCTTTTCTTTAAATACGTCTTGAATATTGTATATTTTATTGTACTTGAAATATGGATGTATGCATCTATCTATACATTTATCAGATAGGTTTTCACAGGCAGGTTTCTCATCATAATTCGAATGAATCATTTTGTGAAGTAATCAGAATTTTAAATGCCAACATTTTCGCCTTGCTATTCAGATTTTATTTTACTCTTCGGATATTATCTAAAGCATGTTCAAGCTATTTTTACTTTGCTTTTCTATTTATCAAAATTCTTTCGCTGTTTTATTTCAGCCAAATGATTTTCATTAATTAAATTATACAGATACATATTTTTATCTCCCAAATATCAAGAAAGACTAGATTACTCACATGGGACATTTGGTAAAATACTTATGCTAGAATAAGAATCTTTTCTGATTTATGTCTTCTCACATTATCTCAAGTGAAAATGCATGTAACAAGACAACTTTAAATAGTAAAATGGTAATGAAATTTACATATGATTCTTCTTATTATTTTCATTTTATTTTTTCATATTCATTGTTTTTGTAGTTGCACAGAAAGGGAATATATGAAGCAAAGATTGGGACACTGTGTCTGTATATACGTCCTTTGGCTGATAACTTTGGAGTCGCGCGTAAAAATAGGCTTTTCAATAGCATGTTGGATGCTAAATGTCATACGAAAAGCTCGAATATTAAATTTAACAAGTGTTCAGTGCTGTAATTTTTATGATTCTTTTCTCTATTATCACGGATTGTTATGACTTATAACCTCAGCTCATATCAATGGGATAATAACATGGCCCTTTAATCAGATCATTTTCATTGCACCGAATATCCAAAACTTCTACTAAAAGTGACAAATACTAAAGGTTTTATGAAGAATTACCCATTAAATTGGAAATTATTCTCGTAAATAAAATCAATGTATTTTCTAAGGAGAAGAGGACCGTAGTATATTGATACTCGAATACATGAGACATGAACCAATGGATAAGAGCGTTGGTTGGATCCAGTGGCTTGACCCAGAGAGTTGTGTGTTCAATACCTGACTTCTGCAGTGGTAAACAAAAACTTGGAGACTTACGTTAAAAGGAGACAACTGAGACATACGACAGAGATATGTCATGTAGAACTAGAAAAATCTATCACGGTGGGCGAAATAAAGGATTCAGTTTGAAATTCCAATCACCTGAAGAAGGCTGGAGCATACAATGACCGAAACGCCGTGAATATGGCAACAAAGATGAGGAAAACAGTCCGAACAACGTAAATAGTATAAATAAGTACAATACCTAATCTCAGAAATATGGACTTGAATATCATTTTAAATTCATGAATGAAATATATTTAAGATATATTACTTTTATTGTTTAATGACATACGTTCCTTCCTAAGTGACAACTCGGATTGCTTTAGATTGAAAAAAAGCTCTATAATTTAGACAACATAAAAGATCACACTCACAAATCTAATTTTATTTCTAGGGCTATATTCAGTGTGATTCAATGATCAAACTCCAAATTAAATGTGAGATAAAACGGACCCACTTTCTGACACGGATTCACTTATACTTAATCACGAATGGCATAGGGTTACATTCATGGTGTGCTCTAAGATAAACGCACCTACTATCAATTGTACACTAAGCAACTCTTTACGGAAAATGCGTTTATGTAATATATAATGAGTTTTTTAATATTCGCAATAAATATTGTTTTATTAAATCGAACCGATTTGAATTTCAATAAATACTGATAAGATATCATAAGAAAAATAAGATAAGAAAATGATTTTTGTTAATACTTCATTTTCAAAGTGGCTGTAACATTTTGTGGGATTGATGCTTCATGTAGTCACTAATATATAAGCTTCAGCTTCATTAAAACGCACCAAATGATCATCATCAACATTTCCACATAAAGATTACAATGAAGAAAGAGACAGACCAAAACTCAAATAAAGACATTTGTTTCTTTTGTCATGAATAAGGTGATTATAAATGTGTCACTATACAAAGATAATTCTTTTCGACTATGCAGCTAGACTGATGTTCAGCACTGCGTGAAACTATTCTATTTTTATTTTAATGCTTGCTATCACAATTAGAGAACGAAGCAGAAATTTATAATTAGGCAACGTGAAGCTCGATCCGAATGTCTACAATTTATTATGTTTGGCCATGACGTTGGGGATGGAGGTTGGTGTATGGCTGCTGAGCATGAATCTTCCTACTGTCTTTCTTAATTCACAGCTGATCGGCAAATCTGGTAAAGTGGCATGGCATGAAAGTGCGTGGGTATTTCAATAATTCCACACGGAAGCAATTGCATCTATTGGCATTCATCGATGTTTGCTAAACTTTTACGGAGACCAACTGTGTATATGTTGGTAGACAGCGTTAATGATTTGAAGCAGTGGTGTCAATAATGTTTCTTATAGGTCGATGTAAGACTTGCTTTGTAAATGAAAACTTTCTCTCGAAAACGGTATTATCTTAATCCCTATATTTACAGTAGTTTCTGTGGAAATAAACAGGACGGATTCCTTTCAGAGCATCCCTAGTATATTTGGAGAGGGAAGTAATTAATAGTTCATTTTAAGATAATAAAAGTCATTAAAATCTTGCTAATGAACTTTCCAAATTATATTTCTAGCCATCTTTTATCTTTTCGAGATGTGCTTTCTATATATTCTTAATAATTACACATAGTAGCGTTTGTGCCGAATAAGATGATAATTGAATAATAGAAGGTGAAAAAGTATTAATTTTAATTTAAGCATACTCATACATACTCAAAAATACTTTAATTATTAAAAAAATTAAATTATATGAAAGAATTTAATTATATCTAGATTTTATTCACTTACAAATATGAATTTTTCTGTCAACTCTAATAGATATTAATTTCAGCAAATGTCATATTTAAGGAAATTCAATTTATAAGGGTCTTTTCTTCGCTCTAAAACTGAACAATTTATTTGCAGAATACACTAAAATCCGCCTCCATTTCTGCTAAACCTCTACTGTTTACAACATTTCTTGTGCTATGTTCAACCTGGACAATTCGATTATAAATTTTAGTGAGGAAGCAGAGCGTACGTTAATTTCATATTGTTAGCCTTTCTTTCTTCACTTTTCTTTTCTTTTTCTTCTTTTTTTTTTGTAGATTTTCTTTCTGGCGGTTTATTTTTCACGGAGTTAATATGGCGGATAATATTGATATTTCATTAACCCAGAGAACGGATAATTCAGCAATCAGTGATTTAAAACGTAAAACACTGTCTGAGCCAACAAGAACACAAGTATAATATTACTTTCATAATAATAATAATAATAATAATAATAATAATAATAATAATAATAATAATAATCTAACTAAAGTATGAAGTGTCTACAAATATCTTGGAATCCAAGCGGTAGATGGCATAAAGCATGTGGCAAACAAAGAAAAAGAAATAAATTTTGCAGAAGACTTAAAGCAAAGCTGCATAATCGGACTTGCCAGCAATGTCAACAGTTACTTATCGCTTTAATATTTTTAATTGGACTAGAGCTTAAATAAAGAAAAATAAAATTAAGAAATAAGTTGCATCATATGAAATCGTCTGTTGGTTACTTTATATTGCGAGAAGTAATGATGCTAAGGGTTTAATCCAACTTGAGGTTACCTACAAGGAAACAGCTATTGGTTTAAAAATATTTAGACAACATCAGACGGGATGCCACAGCTTGTTAACAATCTTGAGAAAGAAAAAAAACCTTTTTCCATTTATAAAGAAAACGCTCTTTAAAGTGTGAAGGAAATAGATAAAATACTCAATCAACAAATGCAGGTAAAACCATAACAACGATGTTAAAACACAAGGTTTAAACAATTTAGAAATTACACGAGAACAAAAAAAAACCTGCATAGGTTATATGCACTCAGAAACAACGATGGGGATGTAGACAAGCACGAAAGCTTATTCACCAAGAATTAACCGCCGAGATATGTAAATTATTTGAACAAGATGTTGAAACTATTGACAACCTAGTGTCTAGTTGTCCAATCTTGACACCAAAGGAGTACAAACATCGCCATGAAAAGACTGGGCAGTATATTCAAAGGTATGTCAATGTTAAATTGGTTCACGTAATCAAAAATTGCAATGAACATCAACATAGGCGGCCATGCCATCCATATTCTTTGTGACTTTAACATTCATACTGAGTGTAATATATACAGCAATAGCTAATAGACCAGAATATTAGTGTAATAGTGTAATACCATGTAATAGTGAAAGAGCTAATAGACCAGGTTTAGAGATTAAAAACTACAAATAAAAATGCCTTCTCCGAGATATGACAGTAACATCAGATAAAAAATTCTGTTAAGGAATAGGAGAAAATGAATAAACACAAGGATTTTAAATTAAAAACAAAACTACTACTACTACTACTACTACTACTACTACTAATAATAATAATAATAACAATGCCATAAGCATCAACTATATAAAGATCAAAATATATAAAACAGAAAAAATGTAAATGTAAACCGTTTGGGAGATGAGAGAGTGAATCATATAATCAGCGAATGTAGCAAGTTGAACGAGAAAGAATAAAAGAATCAATGCGATTGGACGTAGAAAGATAAACTGATCAAGCAATCAACTACATTTAAAGCATACCGACCAAAGGGATGTAAATAAACGATAATCCCTCTTATAGAATGAAACGGAAAAAATTCTGTGGGCTCTTTAGATTCAAATGGATCATCTAATCCAGGCCAGAATACCACGAAGAAAAATTTCATTGTTCCGTTGGATCACAGTGTAGATCTGAAAGTATCTAAACATTTCTAGAAAGTTGAGAATACTGTGGAATTCGAAGGTAACAGTCGTGCCAATCGTTATCGGAGCGCTTGGAACAGACCTGAAGAACTCGAGTCAAAATAGTCGAGGAACTGGAAATAAGGGAATGTGTTGGCACCATTATTGAAAATATCTAGAATATTGAGAACATAACTGGATTATTGAGGAGACTTAATCGTGGAAGTGTAATGTGTGGTGCAAACTACTAGGTTACCGGTGTGGATACTCATTAAGTAAATAATAATAATAATAATAATAATAATAATAATAATAATAATAATAATAAGAAGAAGAAGAAGAAGAAGAAGAAGGATTTCAAGTTGGCGAAGAAGTGAAAATAAACCATAATTCTAAAATAGAAAGCAAATGCAATGTACCAAGTACAGAAACGATGACACGATAAGCTTCTTCATGGTCAATATTCTGCCCGTTTCAAACAAGCTGATGTAGACAAAACCACGTACCCACCAATGGTTACGTAGTACACGGTTAAAACAATTTCTGCTGCACAGCACTAATACTTTCTATTTAGAAATTAATTACCAAACACATATACTGAAACATTGTTAACCCAAAATACAGATTTTGTGATAAATATCCAGAAACAATTGACCATCTTGTATCAGGTTGCACAATGTTAGCACCCACTGAATATAAAACTCGGCATGTTAGCGTGGGTCAATAACTGCATTAGTAAATATGCAACTTTTACGGGAAGGAAACTACAAGAAACTGGTATGAACATCACACAGACCCGGTTACAGAGATAGGACTTGTAACAATTTTATGGGACTTTACAAGACACATAAACAGAAAAATGCACAGCTAATCGCCCAGACATCGTGATCAAAGACCACAAAAACAGAATGTACTTTCTTATTGTCATGAGTCCCAGCAGATTGTAATGTATCTTTGAAGATCTTCGAAAAACTATCAAAATATAAGTATCTTTAAGTGGAAATCTTAAAAATGTGTCACATGAGGACATCAATAATTCCAATTGTAGTTGGAGCAAAGTCGGATTGATTGGAAAATGTTCTGATAGATTCATTGAAGGGATTTCTGGTAGCCTATGCCCCAAAGAAATACAATAAAATGTACTCACAAATACAGTCAACATATTACGAAGAGATCTATCTATAAAAATGTGCGCCATCTTAGGGACAAACCCTAAGATGGCGCACATTTTTATAGATAGATCTCTTCGTAATATGTTGACTGATTTTACAAAAATGATCAGTGGAAAATGTCATGAAACCATTTCTGACCTTAGGTCTCTGGTTGGAACCCGGAAGGAAATGTGTATACAACAGAAATCAAAGGAAATAATAATAATGGCAGATAAGAGGGATAGAAAAAAGAAAGACTTGCTGAATCTTTATCTGCTATTTGATAGAAACCTTTTTTATATATGTTACGAAGCGAATTTTAATAATAGTTAATAATTTAAAATCTCGTTAAAATATAATTTTATTCAGAAAATATGAAGCGAAATAAGAAAAGTAATGAGAGACTAGTCATTTATGATACCGATTGTTTTTATTAAATGAAATGAATAAAGCCAGAGAAGTTGCGATTTTGCTTGTACAGTAGCCATTCATTATTGCCATTGCTTTTATTAATATTATTATATGTCAACACACCATTAATGTCTGAGGGATTCTAATAAACGTCAATTGACAGCAAGCCTTTGCCATACTGCAGCACCCTCCTCAGTATCATTGCTGATTTTTAACTGTGTTGCCTGGATAGAATTCAGTTCTTCGTTGGATTTCTAGCACTTCCAAACTTTTGTAACACTTCGGGGAATAAGTACTGCAATAATGCTTCAAAGTCGTTTCATTAGATTTAAAAAATTCAAATATTACTTAGGGGAAAATAGCTTTATTTTTCATGTTAGAGCATTTTAATCCTTTTACGAAAATCACTTTATGATGTACCAGTTTTATTTTTACGGTAAAATACCGACAAACAGACATTGCATCATTATCACATAGATTATTACTATGAAAATAATTTCATAAACATATTTTGAAACATATTCAGTTTCAATACTCTCCTTCCCTTAAAAAGTGTGATCGGATCGGATGATCGGAAGTTCAAATTTTGATGAACATACAACTATCCTAATAGAGAACTTAAAGAAAATATTGACATGATATATATTAAATTGGGACTTGATATAGAAGGTAAGTATAAGATAGTCGTTGTCTAAACAGATTGCAAACATACATGGAACACTTTTAAGTAATGATCTAGAGAATAAAACATTGGGAGCAACGACCCCATCCATATGGTTGAGAGGCGTAAACACTGTCATTCCTCGTGATAAATCGGAATATGTACATGTACAATGCTGTTCGATAAAAGTGATTCACCTGATTTTTTTTACTTAAAATTTTTTCGCCTATTGTTTTTGGGGTCAAACTAATTTTTAACCTTACTAATATAAAGGCCCTTTCCCGACCACCTAGTAAAAAAGTTTACTCACCCTAAGGTATTCTATTGATAATTATAATTTTGGATATAAATGAGATTTAGGGAAAAACACTGTGCAAAAAAAGTGATCACTTATTTCCTGCAACTAGTAATCAATAGAAACATAACCGAACAGCTTTAAATAAAGAATAATAAAGGTATAATTTATTTATAATAGGTAATATAGTTCGAAATATTTAATAATCTATGGGTCCTCCTTTATTTTGAATAACCTTTTCAACTCTTTTTGGCATTGACTTGTTTAGGTTCTGGCAAATCTCATCTCCAAGCATTGAATTCCATTCGGATATGAAATTCACAATCAAATCCTCTTTGTTGCTCAACTGCTTTCTCGAAAGCCTGTACTTTATAATACTCCATAAGTTTTCTATGCGGTTGAGGTCAGGAGATTGGGGCGGCCATGTCATAACACTCACCTGCTTCTCATCAAAGTATTCCTTGATCAATTTTGATTTGTGACAGGGAGCATTATCCTGCATAATAATGAGCTTGGTGGGGTTGATTTGCACCCTTTCAGCGGAAGGGAGCAGACAAGACTCTAAAATTCTCTTGTACTGCTCGCTCCTGAGGGTCTTTTCAATAGGTTTTAAGAAACCAGTTCCATGAAAAGAAAAGCATCCCCAAAACATTATACTGAACAGATGCTTGACAGTACTTACTGTTAAATTCAAAGAGCTTTCAAAGCTTCTTCTTCGGATTTTAGATCGCTTATCCTTTGAATTTAGCTCAACTTTCGTTTCATCGGAGATAAAAACATTTAGTAAAAAAAAAATCAGGTGAGTCACTTTTATCGAACAGCACTGTATTTGTTAGTTTAATAAGATCTTTAACGCCGTCAGTAACGGAAACAAACACCTAAGCTCCTTGAATATATTTATATGTACATATCATACAACGCATGTGCTCAAGATATTTATATACTGTAATATATCCAATAAATGAAAATTAATTCATACCATTGATATAATACAAAAACGTTCTGTTAATTTCAACAATAGCGAAAAGAATTCGTAATGTCAGGCTCAATATATAACAACATGGAATTATCAACATGAAAAAGATATTTGAAGAAATAATCATCCTTTGAATCTAATATCCGCATTCGATATGAAGCATACATGTTCACAAGAGAACAGTTTTAAAAAGTCCGCAGTCATTCTGCTTTACATTATAGGCACGGCCGAGAAGACCCAGAGGCTTTGCAGTCCGTACGACGTCAGGGCCGAATTCATATAGAGATCCACTCTCCACAGATATCTCATTAGAGTTTAACCTCTACAGAAAGAAAACATGGCAAATTACCCGTGTATAACATTCTACGCAACTGTAGCAGAAAATACTAAATCAAAGCCAGCCAACCGACAAATATAGTTTGAGGAATATTTGAATGATGTAAGAAGAGAAGAAGAAAAAAAGGTGACGAGTAATGGGAATCCACCAATCTCTATGAGACGAAATAAATTTAATAGATGACTAAAAACACTGGGAAATAAGACGAGTGAAATAACCAGCACACACGTTTTGCTCAGTATATTTCTAATCAGTATGCTTACATATAAACACCACAGAGGAATGTTTAGTTAGAAAAAAGACATTGGATTGAAATCTACGAAATTCTATTGCCTCTCCAGGACACTTAAAAGCCATGAGTTCAATACGTTGAATTTGATGGAATATATACTGGCTCAGTGGATAACAATTTATGTTTACGAGTTCGGAAATTTCCTTGGAGACACGAGTTGAGATGGGTAAGCTATAATTAAAATAAAGCATTCCATTCGAAAGAAACGCCGGAGATTATTGAGGCATAATCGTTGTAAACAGAGAAGACTGGTCCAAAAGTATTATAACAAAATTTGGACAAAGTTGGGTTTACTTTCCTCAGTAATTTTTAATTATAAACAGATTACGGGTGACTAATTAGTGTAGACATATGTCGCATATGTCAGTTTGAGCACCGCCCAGGTTGATGTTTTAAAAGATGGATCTAGGAGATAAAATTCAACAAACTTCGTTTTCACCAATAATCTTGGAGTCATCATGAATGGACATATGAAAAATTTTACCCTTGAAATTTCACAACAGCATTTACGACAGCATTTTACGGGATGATTGGTAAAGTTTAGGAAAAATTAAAAGTGATTAACAGGTGTTTAGAAACCTCCTTCTGTCGTTGGGGACATATTTGCTTTTCAGTATGGTGTTTGCTGGAAAATCAATTAAAATAGGTGGTTTGCTGGTGGTGTTATTTATTAATGTTAGATTGGTTTTGGCACGAATCCATAATTATGGGAGCACCGGATGAGAAGCGAAGTCATTATGAACGGCTTAAATGTTTAGGTTTTTAGCCATTGAACAATTGTGAGGCACATGGATTGGGTTTGCTTATAAAAAAAACTGTTTATTGCGGAATCCTTTATATGACTGCATATTCAAAGAAATTCATTTAAAGCAAAAATAGAAACAAGCTTGACTAATCACATAACATGGAAGATACAGGTAAGAAATTGAATCCCAAACACGAAGAAGATCCTACTAGGATTTCTCTTCGAGTTTTCAGATGTCCTTTCTAGTTTTTTTTTATATAGTAAAAAGAATTTCTTTATTGCAATAACTAAGAGATTTGTGTTCTCTATTTTATTTACTTTTCCACCTTTTCACCTTATTGACTTAACTAATTTAGAAAGAAGAAAACCATGAAGTTAGGATAAGGCGAACATAATTTCATGTTCAGAAGATGATTATATTGTATTCGATCTAATGTCACTTTTCGAAGTACTTGATGGCAGAGTGGAATTTCTCGAAGTAACTATGATCAGATTGCTCGAAGGAAAGGCAATAAAATTCCGGACAGCATCCACCTTCTTCTGATTAAGTCCCCTCTATCCCCTGTAATTAACAAAGTTTATTCGGGGAGATTCATCAATTATTTAATCTTAACGGTAATTACAGCATAGACACTAGAGTTTTATGCTCGGCTCGATTCTAATAAAAATTTGCCATTTGTATCTAAAACGTATTGATTTGATTCGTGAAGAAGTGTAAATCGATGAACCATTTTAGAAAATACTAAAATTCGCACTTGAATAAGATTCGCAAATAATTGGATTAATTATCTGTCTATATTTCTGAGATGAGGTATTATGTACACTATTTACATTATTCGGACTATTGTCCTGATCCTTGTCGCCATATTTATTACAACGTTTCGGTCGTTGTACGCTCCGGCCTTCTTCAGAACCCTTTATTTCGCTCACTGGGGTAGACTGTTCTACTTCCACGTGACAAGTTTAATAGATGTCAGTTATTAGTTATCTCCTGTTAATTCCATTCTCCAAGTTCTCCACCGCCTTCACCAGGTACTGAACTCACATACTTTGAGTCCTGTCACTGGATCTAACTAACGTCTTTATCCACTTTGCCATGTGTCCTTGAGGACATCTTGTGTATGAATTTCTGATTTAATTGAATTAAATTAGCAAATACTTTAATTAAAATATAATAAATGATTATGATTCATTTCCATTGAGAATATTATTGTTTCTTAAAATCTTATATGGCGAATTATTTTTTAATATGAAAGTTTATTTTCTTTTTTCCCTTCGTCAGATATTTTAAAGAATTCTTAGACATCCTTGTTGATATTGACGAAACTGTGCCGTAGTTTGGCGCCTAAACGGAGCACCGAAAAAATAGCTTTTAAAATGTAATAATCTGAAATACAATGTCTTGTATTGAAATAAATTCACAAGTAAACGAACAATAGAATTTGAGGGCATTTTTATGGTAGGCGGACTAAAGTAATGGTGGTGTAGTAGAAGAATTTCAGTTCTTCAAACAGCACATTTGCTTTGCATATTCAATATTATGTATGGTTATCATTTAATGATTTTATTTTTGACACTATTTTTCATCTTGAGAAAGAAAGTGAAAATTATATAATAATTGATAATGCACCAGCTAAGAAATTTGAATTCTATTTTGTCAACTTAAAAATACCGATGAATGTTCAGCTAGAATATAAAATTTAAACTCGATATGTTCAAATTATAATAAGCGTTCATACACTTGAATAATGTTTATCCAATATGGCCTTTTTTATTATACCGCCTCCTACAAACGAGATTGCATGGTAATGAGTTACAGTTTTAAACTAATTACTTCGGAGAAGATTCTTTTTAACAATTCAGATGTGTTTATTTCCTGTAACTACAAGAAAATGCATGGCTTATCATTTCGCTTCCTTTTGTTCCAACTTTAGACTCTTGATTCATTTTATTTTAATTTAAGAAAATCTCTGGAGAATCCAGTTTCGCTATCATCCGACCTAAAGCGAATGTTCAGTAAAATTACAAGAATTCAATTTGTGCATTATCATATTTAGCTATGAAAAATATGTTTCACTCTCATGTGCTCAAAGATATTCCTATGGGAAACACCGATTAAAGTTTAGGCAGTTGGCAAAAAGATGACAAAATTATAAGAAAATATATGCATTATACATAGAAAATATGAATGCTGAAAATTATTTCCATTTTTATATTTACTATTATTAAATGTTGACACGATTTAGTAGTATTCTGAAGAGTTTTAAGTTACCTCCAGTTAGAATGAGGACTGGAATTTAGCAAATTGAAACCTGAAAAAAAGGTAAATTTGAAGAGATAATGAAAGCAGAATAAAATCAAGGAAGCAAAAACCAGATTTTCATCCACGATCAGAGTGTGTCTGCCAATATTGAGGTAATGTTTTTAGATCTGCTGCAAATATGACCCCCTATCGAAGTGATCAAACTTATTATTAAGACAGGAGTAAATAGTTGTAAATAGTTGTACCAACAGAGTTGAGATCTGATGTCATCAAGAAAATTACTGATGAAAATTAAGAACAATCTAGGTCCAACCATAGTGCCTTGAGGGACACCTGAACTAATGCAAAATAATCTAGAAGAGTGGTCGTTCAAGAAAACTTTCATTTCACGATTTTATAAGAATGACTGAATCAGTTCAGAAATTCGTCCAGAAATGCCATAACCTTTTAACTTGCGAAGAAGACCGATATGCCAATCCCTGTTAAACCCTTTCGAGATATCCAAAGCAACAGGCCGAGCTTCATCAGTCTTATCTAAAGCTTGATAGACTCTTTCAGCAATAATCGTTAATACATCAGCAGTTGACTTAGAGAAGCGTAAGCCATAATGCTTGTCTGAAAGAAGACCATATAAAACTCTAGTACTTTGCTAAAAAGCGATAGAATGCTAATAGATCGATAGTTAGAAGGATAAAACTGTTCACCTAGTTCTTAAGACTGGAACGACAGAAGAGGATTTCCAACGAGCATGAAAGCAAGACTTTAGAGAGAACTGGAGCCAGCTGAAGAGCATATTTCTTAAGGACATCTGAAGCGATGCCGTCAATCCCACATGCTTTGACGGGATCCAGTTTAGAGATGATAGAAACAACCGTGGATGGAGTTGTGTGTGCATGTCTCACTCAAGTGACTCAGTTTGAAGTGGAACGTCAAGCAAAAATACTCCAGATGGGTCAGGAGTAGAATTTGAAGAGGGTTTACGAACATGATCAGGAGACGTTAACACCTCAAATTGTGTGAAGAGAGGAGAAATAAACGCATTACTCTTATCTAATGACACTATTACAAAGCCGCCAGTAGTCACTTGAACTAAACCGCGATCTATCACAAAACAAAGATTTAGCCTCTTTGAGCACACATTTACAATTATTACGAGCAAACACAAATAGGCTTTTGTTACGATCGGAACTACTATTACGTTGATACACGTTGGAAAAATGATTCCATGTTTTATTTATGCTCGACAAGAATTAGAAGAGGAGATAAGAAACAAATCAGGTAAAAAAGCATGTTGATCAGATTTATTAGGGAAACGAGTAGGGAAATTCACTATTTGATTAAGAGACTACGAAGTATTTGAAAGTCTTAATACCGGCATCATCAGTAACATAAGCCACTTGACATGATGAGTGTTAAAATCACCAAGCACAAAAATTATCATAGACGAATGGGGAAGGAGAGAGAGAGAGAGAGAGAGAGAGAGAGAGAGAGAGATGTTGTCGAATATATTTCAGTCCTGTGAAGAAGGAGTGCAATAAATGAATACGAGATAGGCAACTGAAATCGAAAGCATATGAAAGAACCACCTGGGGACTCAAAAGACAATTCCCATGGGATTAGAAGATAGGCCATGTATATGGATTCTGTAGTTTTTCGATAACGAGGAAAATAGCCTGGAACAGAGAATTCATTGGTACAAAAAAAAGAATTCAAATTTGTTTCACAAGGAACGTTTCAAGAGAAAAAAAAGAAAAGATGTTACACTACAGAAATTGGAACGTATTCCACGAATATTGAAGAAAGAAAGGTTGAGGGTGTAGGTGATTTTTTTCACTTTCTGGTTTACATGAATTTCTTTTCATTTTATCTCTTATAAAATTGGTTATATGAGAAAAAAGCAAAATTAATTATCACTATCATCTATGACAAGAAAAAGTGGTCAGAGGGGGGCTAAGACTAAAACATAATGTGACCTAAGGATATCTCACCAGAAATACATGCAAATACACCTACTCATGCGCGGCAAGGAACTACAAATAGCCCGATATGATGCGACTGTTGATCAGAGCAGCCTCTCTAACAGCTCCCAAATAGTTCTGGCTCCTTTACTACCAATTCGGAGGAAGCAAAAAAGAAAACTTCCATCCTGGCACTCTCATAATGAAATGTTGCAGCCACTGATCAATTGGCGCACCAAGAACTTAAGACAGTTCAATTATTATGGTTATGGAAGAAAGAGCGAGTATTCTATATCCTAAACAAGGGGGGTTACTAGATTATTAAAACCTCTCTGGATGTTATCAAGAAGTTGAAATCAAAGAAATATTACTTAAACAAGTTAAAATTTTTAAAAAGTAAGTTTTAAATATATACACACACAACACAAATACAAATATATTTTCCACTGGACATCGGAATAAACTCTATGTCCGCAACTGAACCATTTATTATTCCTAGTTATATAACTACTGTTTAAATGAAAAATACTGGAAGTCAGTCAATAAATCAGAAAATAATAAATATATATATATATATATATATATATATATAGTATAAGATTATTGTCAGTGGCAAGAAAATAGCCTTGGTGTCTGTGACCCGCCAAAGGAAATTAGATCAACCCGAAAAAATAACAAAACAAAACAAACTAAACAAAAGCTCTCGACTACCAAGTTAAGAGTGTACATTAAGAAGTTTGGTTTTAACAGTCTCGATGGTAACTGAAATTTGTGCGAAATAATTTGATAGAAATTACCGCTTTTTTCTGCCATGAATGGAAGAAAAACCTAGCAATAAAAATCATTTGTCCATTCTATTTTGATTGTCTAGAAACAGATAAAACTAGCAATCGATTATATATTCCCATCGCGCTCATAAACCGTTTTTTAATAATACATATTATAAATGACCATAAAACGTTGATATTCAAAACAATTGTCTTAGCGCCTTAGTTCAATCTCCAAAGAATAGGCGTTTTTTATGATTGAACCCGATTATAAAATAACAATGATTTTGAATTGAATCAAAATATTTTGGTATTCTGTTACTTTCAAGAGAAGAAAAGCGAGTTTATCATGAATTTCTTAGGTCCGGCAGCACTAATTTCGCAACATCAGTAACAACAACCAGGGCTAAAATTTTAGCTATTTCTCAAAATATGTTATTTTGGAAAGGCTCCTTGGTCTGGTTGAGAACTTTTCAGTGACTGTCGTATATTTTAATTATATATGCTTTTAAATTTGGAAATTAAATCTGAGATGTATTTTGTTTTTACTGGATGAGTTTAGGGAAAACCTGTGGAGTACATGAAACTATTTTCCTCGTTGCTATGTTAATTTATAAACAAAAAAAGGAAATAAATATTCCCCAGAATGAAACAAATGGTCGGCTAAAGGATTAATGCCTTTTCTTCGATGATTCCCATTTTTTAAGTAATTTTACTTTTCTTATCCATAAAATCTCGCCAATCAACTATAGTTTTTAATAATTTGAAATTAAATCTTTTTACACAAAGGAGAGAACAGTTCTTCCAAAATACTAAGGTTTAAATTATTCTTTTTGTTGCGCTCGTTGATGTTTTCTGACCTGTTCTAATTTGGATTTGCCTGGAGATCAAATGACAAGTCTCTTCAGCACGTTCCTCACGATTCTTGCTGATTTTGTTAATATCATTGTGTATATGATGCTGATTCTTCCTCACATTTTCAGTTTTTCAACCTTTTCAATTCAAGGCAGGGTTACGGTTGTTTCAAGCACACCAATAATGATTGCCATCTTACTTTTCCATAATTTATCCATTTCTTTTGAAATTTCATTGTGTTGTGTCGAAACCCCAACAGCTGTTATCCGATCCATTTCTTTTAAAATAATTACATCCATTGAAATTTCAAAGTCCTTTAAAAGTTTAACTGTTTTCATTCGCAAGGAGATTTTCGGTTTTGCATGTTGTTACATCTCAGTCGCTTGAACAATTATTAGTGGCACCTAGTCATGATCCGGCGTCGTACAGACGACATTTACTCTTCTACTGAGTCTTTATCTTTGCCTTAAGATAAATATATTACACTTGTTCTGAGTTGCCATTAATAGAAGTTCGGTTTCTCTTTGCAAGTGTCTTTAGTTTATACACTACTATGGCATCTCATTTACAATTCCTTTCGTTCGTCTCGTGAAATCCCACCAGACTTGATTTTCTCATTTTTGGCTTCTTGTTGTTTTCGGCTCCAATATTTGTCCTCTTGTTTGTTATAATCAATTGCTCTTTATTATTGTCATTGTTATTATTGTTATTAGGTAAAACATTTTTATTATTTCTACGGTTGAAAGCAAGATGACTGCAATATGAAGCGTGATATTAAACTATAAAAATATTAACAAAGAAGAAACTAGATGGATTTTGTACGCAATAATCTAAATTCATATTCTTCATTCGAGGTTAGTCTCTCAATAATATTTCTTTTCGCCCAAAAACTTTTGAACTAATCTCTTAAAATAATTTTTAAAAAAATTTGCTTAGTCGCTTCCATTTTTAATGTTTGTCATTTGTATCAACAAACAGCCACTTTATTTAATAAAAAAGCAATCTTCGAAACAATAGACAACTTGCTAGGTGACCTAACACCTTACAGAAAAAAATCCCGAACAAGTAAAGATAAAAAAATCCATTATGGATTATTGATGTACATATGTGCGAAAAAGATATCACACTTTAGACGAGAAAAAATCCCGAAGAAGGAAAGACAAAAGAATGAAAGACCAAAAGGCAAACATCTACCGACTCAGTAAAGTGCTCAAATCCCAAATTACCTAGAGGCGTTCTAGTCGTCGTGAGAGCGTGAAAGTCGAGAAACGACTCGAATTTTCTTTGTTAGGAGTTGTTGTTGTGAGTGGTTTTTCTGTGTAGCTAATCTGGATGTTGAGCACTTTACTGAGTTGGTAAGTACTTTTTTTATTTTTACTTGTTCGGGCTTTTTTCTGGTCTAACGTGTTAGCCCACCTGGCAAGTTGTCTGTTGGTCACACCAACATAGTTTGTTTTACTTTAGAATATACATACATATATATATATATATATATATATATATATATATATATATATATATATATATATATATATATATATATATATATATATATATATATATAAGGTGCTTCTAAATACAAAGAAACAGATATTGCTCATGTTCTCATTTCAGTTGATATAAAACAATGTCTATTCAATTTGAAGAAAAGTTGATAATATTTAGAGATCACTCAATTGGCACACTTTTTAAATTTTACGTCATCACATTAAGTGCATTAATCTGATGAGATGCTGAAAATGTTCATAACCCAAAAGTCAGCACAGGGATCTTATGAAACATGGCAAGGAATAGGAACAGATTATTCTGCAAATGAAATTCAGGAACAGACATCGACTGATGGTGGTATGCATTCGGCAGTAAGACTCGACTTCGTTTTTGCGAACCACTACTTTTAAACCCACCTTTATAGAAAATTTACAATGAAGACAGAATTTGATATTTTCCCATTTATTATTTAATTCAGACTACTAAAGTCAACATAAAAGGTTTATAATGCAATTTCTAACCTTAATGTTTGACTATATTTTTTAATTCATGAGATACAATTTAATTGTTCGCTTGATGACGTCTTGTCTGTGGTGTTCAACAGGAATGTCATTCACTAAATGTAAATGAATTAATGAGGCTTCTTAGTGCATCAATGCAGTGTTCCTCTATATAAACGCGTCCCTGAACCATTCAAGTAAAATGTCTTTGTAAGGCAAGTAATGAATTCACTCAGGTGTTTACCTTGAAACACGGGTTTTATTTTCTTTAATCAATTCAGATATCTCTTCCTTTCTAGCTTCTCCCAATTATGGGATATCATTTCCTTTTCATGAGTGATGCGTTTGTCCAGAAAAGTGAAACTATTTTGCTATGTTGGTACACGACATCAGAAGAAGATATTTATGGCATGAGAGTAGAAGGTAAACCCATATTTTTGCCTTGTAAAGTAGTAGCTGAGCAGCAGTTTGAATATAACTGAATTCATTCATGTAGAATAATTGCTCTCATTAACATTCATCAATGCTTGCTGAACATTTAAAGAAACCAAACAGTGTATGTGAGCACAGTTAGAGAATAATGATGAAAGCTTTGAAAATAAATAGCCAATGCTTTTGCCTTATTTCAGCATGCAGGTGATTATGCCTGTCCATAACTTCCTTTCTTTTGTTATTGTAAGTAATTTTGGCCATTTATCCTTTTTGTGACCCTTGTTCAACCTTCCATTTACCCAAATCCGTTAAATAGTTTACTCGTTGTTGTGACTGATTGTAAGTGTAAGTTTTCATGTTTTTCATATATTCCATAAAATGTCTTCATCGCTCACTTCATTCATCCGTGTTATTCTCAATATTCGTTGGTATGACCGCATCTCTGTTGCATCGTTTCTTCTTCATCTGTGAGGAAATTGCCAGATATTCACTGTCAGATAGGACTTTAGATATTAATTTGCAGTTCAGCAATCTTTTTTTTTCTAATTATATTTTATATTTTATTATTCTGCTTAATTTCTGCTATATTCTATGCGTCTTCAGATTTTTGTGTCATATTTTCCAGCTTCTGATACTACACAATTCAGATAGTTGAATTTTCAGACACGTTTGATTTTGAAAACTCCACAATAATTGCTTACAACTTAGATGTCTCTTTTGCAGAACACCATATATTGTATCTTACAGTTAATAATCACTCCTTTCTTCTTACTTTTCTTTATTACCTCGTTTAAGAAATCTTCCTATTTCTCTATCCGAGTCTGCTATCAATAGACTCATTTGCGCATCTGACGTTGTTAGGATTTAAAATAAGTCATGATAGGTCTACTAATTTTTTAAGGTTGTCTATTTGGATAGGTTGAAACACGCATCCTTGTCTTACTCTTTCTATTTTTGTGTATTTACTGAATTCAGGTTCTCTACGCATGCAAACTGTTTGTTCTTAGCGGTTACAGATTAATCTGATATCTTTCTCATGTAAATCAAGCTGTTCTAGTATTTAACGTATATCTTTGTGTAGTGCAATCACAAACTCCATGGAACAGGTATAAGTCTTTCAGCATTTGTATCACTTATTCTGGCAACATTATGATAATAAGGATAGCATTTCTTGTTCCAATGTCTTCAACAAAGTTACATTTTGGTAGCCTATTTTCGATCTGCTCTCTGTTCATTAGTAAAATTTCGGTTAATACGAACGGAAGGTTTACTTACGTGATTTATTAAATTGATTTCCCGATAATGTTCACATTCATTTGAACCTGGGTTCATTAGTATCACTATGAAAATAGTTCTATTGAAGTATTGCGATATTTTACAGTTATATTTATTACCTCGGAAATCCTATCGATTCTGTAATCATAAGGTTAACAGCATTCCATCTAGTCCTGTTTATTTTAGCCAGTTCTGGTCTTACGTCAGATTTTAACAGTATGTCTCAATCCATGCTTTATACATTGTAGATTTTCTCTATTATCATGGAATAATTCACTCTTGTGTATCCGTTCCATTTTGGAAATACTTTTGTGTTTATCTGTTATGAGCGTGCTTTTTTAGACTTTATGCATCCTGTCGAACAGCGTGATTTCTCTCCTGCTCTTTCTTTTGTCTTTTATGATGGCCTACTATCTCTACGTTCCATAGTGTTTTTACCTTTCTTGGCTTTGTTTATCGTTTCTTTTTCATTAGTTCTAAAATTTCAGCTGTGTCCATTTTTTCTAGTCTCTTTTCTTTGGTCGATATCACGATGTATAAAAATAGAGTTTTGTAGCTGAAAAGTTATTCATGCTGTTATTATGATCCTTGTATCTGTTGTAGTTTCTGTAGAGATAAATAGAAATCATTAATTTCAGAGACTTTCTCTGTACGTGTGTACGCGCGTATGTGTGTGTAAATGAAAATGAAGATAAACCAAGAATAACTTGTCTCGTAAATATTGTACTTCAATTATAAACATCGATATTTATTTGACAAACTGAATCACTCTGTCACTGGCAGGAGAGGAAATGACAAGACTATTTGTTGTTTCTGAGTTCTCAGTAGCAGAAAATGTTAAACTGTTTGCAAGTTTCTATGCAGCGATATATGAGACAAGAAGAAGTCAATATACAAAGACGAAGAGCGCGTAAGATGAATGAATGACACATGTGTCACGGAGGTGTATTTATTGGTAAGAAACAATTGTTATTGTGTTCATCACAGGGACAATGGAGAAGAAGAAAAAACAAACAAGATTTATGCTGTTTCATCTGATATCAAGAGAAAACTTTTTTTTTATTACGAATCAATTTCATTAAATATCCGAGTTCATAAACATTTGATAAGTAAAAAGCTTTGTGTATTTTTACAACTATAAAAAGTAATATTTAAAAATCTAAATGAGTCTACCTTATTGTACCTTGGTAAGTTTGAACACTATTTTCATTTTCTAACGCTTTTTATTTGTAGATATATACATGTATGTGTGTGTGTGTGTGTGTGTGTGTGTGTGTGTGTGTGTGTGTGTGTGTACGCCTTCATTTCTAATTCTTTATACGTAGGTGTGTATACAAAAATACAAGAAAATGTTTGATAATTTTAATGAATTAAATTATTTTATCTTACTTTTTTATCTTACTATTTTTCTAAAATAGTTCAATATGTAATACAAAAATATTAAAATCGAACAGCGAAATAATATTTTATTCTTATTTAAGTAATTTGGAAAACAAAAGTTTGAAATGAAGTTTTGGTTATCAAAATCACTTCGTATTTGGTAACGTTTTACTTGCAATAGGAAATGTAGGAAAAGATAAAATTAACATGATTGTTATTTTGAGCTCGATACACATACACAAACACACACATACTTTAATCAACGCCGAAGTTGTTAAGCACCTTACATCCCATGGTCTACTCTCTGACAAACAACATGCATTCCGCTTTGCACAGTCTACCGCTGACGTGCTTGCTCACGGCCATAACTGAATTTGTATTCCAAGCTCTTGATAATATAGGCGAAGCTCGAATCGTGGCTCTAGATATCTCTAAGGCGTTTGATAGGTTTTGGCATACCGGCCTTCTTCGTAAGCTTCAGGGATACAGTATTACAGGACGATTATTTGATTTAATACAATTATTCCTGCCAAACCGTGAAGTGAAAGTCGTCCTAAACGGGTTCTCATCCAGTTCCTTTCATACGAACGCTGGTGTTCTCCAAGTCTCTGTCCTGGGACCTACACTTATCTCTGATCTTCATCAACAATCTTCCTGATGTCATCAGTTCCCAAGTAGGCATCTATGCAGACGACACTATTATTTACTTCTGTCTCAATAGTAAATCAGCATCACTGACAAAACTAACCTGGCTGCCGGTCTCGAAAAGGACATCCAATCTGTGGTTGACTGTAGAAGGAAATGGCTGATGAACTTTAATGCCTCCAAAACAAAATTGCTCTCATTTACCCACCATATTATTTACCAACCATTTGTATTAATAAATGTTTTTTACTTCCTTTTCAGATGCCCTTTGTATGTGTGTACGTTTGTGTGTGTGCGCGCGCGTTTGTATATATACATATATATATATATATATATATATATATATATATATATATATATATATATATATATATATATGATAAGAAATGATATCTAAATTTTTATATATCAAAGCAAATTTAGGAAAGTTTATGATGGCATAATCAATTTAGTCCGTTGGAATCCTAAAAAAATGAAAACCGTTACAAGAAAAGTTTTATTTTTTCACTTTGTCACAGATTGTTGTTATATATATATATATATATATATATATATATATATATATATAAACAATCTATGACAAAGTGGAAAAGTACAACAATCAGTAAAACATAGAAATTATCAACACCAAACTAAGGCAAAAATTAGGACTTAACCAATGGAAAATTACCAAAGTTGTCAACGACTGGTTTACGGCAATAAAAACTAAAACAAAGCTACTTTGATCCAGTCTTGCATAGTGAATTTCTACCCATCCATCACGTCAAACATTGAATGGCGCTATACAACTAGTACATGTAAAAATTACAAACGGAGATATTAAAATAATCAAGCACTGCCGTAAAACTTTGTTGTTATGGAACAACAAAGTTTTACGGCAATAATAAATAATAAACTATGGGCAATAATAAATAATAAACTATGGGCAAAAAAACAAAATCCTGACCTGTTTGATGTAACAATGGGTAGCTACGATAGAGCTTTTGTGATTAAATAAGCATACTGATCAGCTCATATCTAGCCAGGATCCTAGAGAAAAAAGACACGGGACTATATAGAGGTTACCACTTATCCTGATAAGAGAACCTAATGGCCCTAAATTAGATAGATTTAGGGGAAAAAAGTAAACGCCCTAAAAACAAACGGATTTCAAATAGAAATAAATGCAGGTACAAGAATATTAAACTTCTTAGACGTCATTCTCAACCTTAAAAAAATACACACGAACCGTACAAAAAAGATAATGACATCCCAATCTACGTACACACATCCTCCAACCATCCACCTTCAATCATCAAGCAAATACCCATATCAATCAGTCGCAGGTTATCTGAAAACTCATCAAACATAGACATTTTCAATAACAAGAAAACGCCATATGACGACGCACTAAAAAAGTGGATACTCACAACAGCTACAATACACATCTCCACAACCGAAACACATATACAGAAAAAGAAACATTATCTGGTTTAACCCACCATACAACAAAACCGTCAAAACAAACATATGAAGGACATTTCTAAACTTAATAGAAAATCACTTCCCTGCAACAAACCGCTTTAGCAAAAATATTCAACAAAAATAACGTAAAAATTAGTTACAGCTGTACAAAAAATATAACACATAATAAAAAGCCACTACAAAAAAGTAACAACCTGCAATAATGCAACCAAAGAACCCCAATGCAACTGCAGAGATAAAACAATATGTCCACTCCAAGGAAACTGCCAACAAACCAATGTAATATATAAAGCCAAGGTAAGTGCAAGCAACAGCACAATGAACTACATCGGTGCCACTGAGGGACCATTCAAGAAAAGAAAACACAACCACGACCTCTCATTCTCCGACAGAAAATACTCAAACAGCACTACACTATCCACATACATATGGCATCTAAAAGACAGAAATATTAAATCAAGAATAAGCTGCGAAATATTGAAAAACACACTTGCCTAAAACAACATTTCAAGGAAATTCCTATTTTGCCTATACGAAAAGGTAGCAATAATTTCTCACGCCCAACAAAAGAAATTACTAAACATAAAATCAGAAATAATTTCTGAATGCAAACGTGAAAACAAATACCTATTATCAGAGTTCATACCAAACGGATAAAAAATACCAACCAACACTGCTACATAAACTACCATTGACCTATGAATACGAAAAGAGAAACCACTGACACCACAACACCATAAATTATTTTCTAATTGAAACTACCATCATGATAATTATAATTATTGTTATTACCATTCCACCACCATTCCTAAAATCTCTTCTACCATTTTACCATAACAATTTGCTGCTATAATTGTTATTATCATCACCCCAAACTGATTAATTTTTAAATTTTGGATTTATATATGGTTGCGTATATCGGTGTTTTTAAGGTAGTGGGAGGAAAGATTGTATATATTTAAGCATTTCGCAAAAAGCAATAACTTTTTCTGTGGAAAAAAATATTTAAATACTCGAACAATTTCTACATACTTTATGTCCAGAAAGCAAAAAAGTTATAAGAAAACTAGAAAAATTAAATAAAAAAATTAACTGCTGTACATTGTTAGTTGTTTTTAACGAAACTTTATATATATATATATATGTGTGTGTATGTATGTGTGCGTGTGTATGCGCCTGCACGTACGTCCATATAGAACACCTATCTGAAATAATAACTAGACTGACATTAACAAATTATACTGTGCATCTATTTAAGTAGAAACGACATTTAAATTTTGACTTATATTCAGTGTAATAGTGCAATTAGAATTTGATCCATTTTATAATTTATGTATGATTATACAATATTATAAGATTATACATAACTTTTTAGCAACAAACAAAACAACATGTGAAAAATATTACTTAAATTAATTAATCTTTGACTTTAGTATTTTTCAGTGGTAAAAGCAAAGCTTCAAGTTATTGACAGTGCAAAAATTGTTATTGGATTTTTTTTACGCAGGTAATAAAATTGTTTTGCACCAATTGAGGGTAACATGTATTCGAAATCTTCACGTAAAGTACTTAGATATGACGATAATACATATAAAATATAAATCTAAAAATTAATGTCTTGTTATCTTTATGATTAAAAAGTAGAAATTATTTTAATCCGAAAATCTAAAGATATATTATAGAAATAATTTCGGATTCTAGTAATCTGACTGAAACCACAAAATTGCATTTTTAAAGTCAGGTCTAAACAATAAAGAATTGTAAAAAGATAAGTGAGAAACGAAAACATGACAAATTTTCTGAAAAAATACACGAATTCTGGTAAAACTAAAGAATGTGTAAAGAAATACTGAGAGTTTAACAGCGCAATCTACATTTGGACAACGGAACTCAGCCTTAGTGTTGTTCATGTTGTTGGCCGATCATTTCCACAGCCTTGTTCCAATATACAATCCATGAAGAAAAAGGCCCTTTTTCTCATAATGTAAAATAGATCATCTGAAATGTTGTAGTAATATAATGGCATCGTTGTATAGACTAAGGAGTACGATATCAAATCTCATATGTAAAATTATTGCTTATTTGGGGATTATCTCCAAATATGGATATCTTTCTCGCGAGGATGTAAGAGGTCGTTTTTCTCTCTCGAGTGAGGTACTTGTTTATCTTCCTGTCATTCCGTTGTTCCACGTTTACATATCATAAGCGCAAATGGATTCACTACTTCCTAACATGTCGGAGACAGCTATTGACATCCTGTCAGGGGCGAATCTACACCTAGTAGCTAGGAAGGCACGTTCCAGGTGAAACATTTGAAGCAACTGGCACAAGTAACATTTAGCGCAATGGGAACAATTAATAATTTTTCTTAAAAACAATTAGATAGGATATATCACGCGGAAAAGGCATTGTATTTTATTCCTAATTTTAAACTATTTTCTCTGCAGTAATTGCTTTCTTTCGTTGAACCACGTGACTATGGCTGTTTCTCTGTCAACTTACGAATAATAAGCATCAGTATTATCGAACCGAATTCCAAACACTTATCTTTAGAACATAGAGCTCGTATTGCTTTGTCTTTTATTATTAGAGAAAATTACCTTTGTCAATGCCGATGTGCGTTTGTATTCTGGGGGCTTACACTGATGAACCGATTTGAAACGAAGCGTACATCAAACTCAGAACATCAAGAACAAAGAAATCTAATAGCAACACTACAAAGCTTCCATTCTCGGCTTTATTTTCATAATTTATACCTCTTTATTGTTACAAATTGGTTGCTGCAATTCTTTCAGCTCGAAGTTAGCTGAGTGATAAATGGTTTTGGTATCTACCTTACTCTTTTCTTCTGTCCACTTCTCTTCATTTCTACATATCTTCACTAAGATTTGGCGCTAGGTCTTACTGTTACTTATGATTCGCATTTGTTGGTCAAAATTATAATATACTTTTTGTTTTTCTGGATGTACTTTAAAATTTATTCTAATATGGTGTGAGATATTTTGTATCATTTCATTAAACCTTATTTAGCTAAAATAGAATATTCAGAATATAGAATATCAATGCAAATTAAAAACAAGCATAGCGTGATTAAAATTAATTTTTATGAATGCATCTACTGGAAATTCGTTGAGATTGATACGTCATCGTGTAATATTAAATCACGTATGTATAATAAAAAGAACTGATGGGTTATACCAAGATACTGCTTCTTATAATGAGTTCATGTCGTAAGATAAATTATGCAATAAAAAACTGATTGAAATACTTAATTATCATGTTATTTTAATTGAAAGTCGAACGCTGGAAATAGATCGCCA
Organism: Acanthosepion esculentum; assembly: GCA_964036315.1. NCBI lineage: Eukaryota > Metazoa > Mollusca > Cephalopoda > Sepiida > Sepiidae > Acanthosepion > Acanthosepion esculentum. The sequence goes on along the minus strand of OZ038500.1, from coordinate 39,517,146 downwards.
TTTTGTTCAATTATAAAAAGATGTAATATTCAATTTTTATAAATATCGGTTTTTGTATTTATTTTACTTCAATGTTCCAGGTATTTTTTAAATTTATTCTCGTGCCTTTTTTTTATTTTGACATGATGTACATTCCTACAGACTGAAGATAAATTGAAAGTCACTAGGCTAAATTTAAAGATATTTTATTCTGTTTAACCATGTTTATTTTGAAAACGGATTGGGTCGAATTAAAGTTGAGGTTTAAAAAATCAATGTTTTCCTAGAGGTCTTTCTCATTTCATTTTTTCTTCTTGTCTCTCTCTAAAATCAATCACTTACTTTATTCATAATCAGCTCATAATCCACGAATTTACTTTCCTGTAAGGAATTTCCATCTACATTTTGAGAATTTTATTTTCTAACTTTCTATTACAGAATATTTAGAAAATAGTTAAACATTTTATTAAAAAAAAAGATTTAAAGAACATTAAGAAAACGCTACTTAACGGATTCCTTACCTCATTTGACTCAGTAAATTGTAATTCGACAGTCTGGCGTCAAAAACTAAGCAGTCAAATCTTATGCAGTACTTGGCTTTGCGGCTTTAGTTACGAATATTTTTAATCAAGGTCTTAATTATTCAAGGTATTAATTTATCAATTAAATGGATACGTCAATCGTCATCTTGTGACTGCGTGAATCTTGTTTTTGTAATTGTCCTTTCTCCTCGGTAATTGTCCTTTCACCTCGGTAATTGTCTTTTTCTCCTCAGTAAAATTGTCTTGGTTTCTTTCACGCTATTCTCTTTCATCCTCCGTAAACCGTTTTATCTTAGTGGCATTTCCCGCTTGATGAAATGATTTTTTAAAAGCAGGAGGGGTTTAATCAGGGAAGTTAACATGAAAAAAATTACTTCATGATTGAAATGTTCTCGTGTGTTCATAAGGTCCATCGTGTTATTTTGCTTAGAAAAATGGGGGATTTGTTTTTCATCGCAGGCAACAATTGTCATTTATGAGTAAATAAGATTGTGATTTTGTAATTAATCAAACATAGTACTTACTTACCGTCGAATTATAACAGAGTAGCAAATATATACTGGCCTTTTTAATGCTTTCATTTATATATGACTTTTGAACGGGATATGATAAAGAAGAAAGAGTTGAAAGATGGACATTATTGGTATGACAAATGCTAAGATAACTTCGAGATCAGGACGCAAAAACAAAATATTGACTTATTCTCAAGGGTTCAAATTGACTTTTTTTTTTGCATAAAAGGCAATTAGTTACCAGGAAAACTGGTATATTAATTTTACAGTTTTGAAGAACAATTATTTAGAATAATTAAAGCAACGTATAAATACAACTAACGATAGATAAAGAATAGTGCGACCAAGGCTACGTGATATTGGCAGCTATGTGATATATTTGATGTGTGTGCAAAATTTCCAGTAGCTTTACTTTCTCCGTTTCGGAGCCATGTTACACATATAAATATATATACAAATCATATACGTGTTGAATTCATTTATTTTGAGATGGTTGAAACATTCTACTAAATACCATTACAGCTGCTAACCCCTGAAGTGATTTCAACATGCAACTACAGCAAAAAAAGCCTCGCCTAACACATATCTTAACAAAATATTTATGCCCACCCTTTTATCATATCACTCCATGCAAGGCAGAAAAGCCACTAAGATACAAGAGGTTACTGAGTGTGAAAGAATAAAAAAAGAGAAACATTATTAAAGAACGAGAACAGTAGAAGACAATAGATAACGATTGTCATTGGCTGGGAAGCATAGAGCTGGAAGAGAGTTTCATTAGCGAGAAGTGCGTGAAAATAAACTGTTAGCATAGAACTTACGGTTAAATCTGGCCAATTCATCTGTGAATTCATGAGTCCCTGTCAGCAATCTAGTACTGCGCGTAAATTCATAAAGTCTATGTACCATATCGAAGAGTTCATCTGAACAATTACCATGAAAGTATTTATAAATTCACGGGGAAAATATATTACGGTGGCGGGAAATTAACTGAAGCCGAGATGACAGTTTAGGACCAATAATATTGCTGATTCTTCTTTGGATTTTATCAGTGGCAGCAAGAAATATTGAAAGTATGGATGAATGACAAACTTATAAATATGTAAGACAGATTCAGAATAGAAAAATTGTATAGCACACACAGTGAACCAACTTTCTAGGCAGCAGACCTAGCAATGGATTCAGTATAATCATCCCATTTCATGTCAGCCGAGAATGTTAGCCCGATAAATTGCAAAGAGTCACTCCCATAGAGGTTAACATCAGCCATGCTGATGGAAGGTAGGAAGGAATCCTTCAGGTGACTGAGAGAGAAACGTTTCGTTTTGGATGCGTTAAAATTAACAAGGCATTCCTCGCCCCAAATAACAACAGACTGGAGTTCAGTTTTGAAATCAGCTGCCAATCGACCTTATCGAACTGATCAGACTTACTATCGAAACAGAAATAAATGGTTGTGTTATCAGCACAGATATCAAGTTGAGAACTTGAGTTCACGTACACTGTTACAGGGGCATCATCAGCTCCACATGCTTTGTGGGGATTAGAGATGATAACAGAAACCATAGAAGAAGTTATATACATATCGTTCATCAGAGACTCAGTTCTAAGAGGGAATTAAGGCAATGATTTCTTAATAAAAGCAATACAAATTATTAAGTTTCAATTGTTAAGAGAAAGCCTATTCTAAAAAGGATTGGATTATGCGAAATTATACGAGAAATGAGTGAATAACTTGCCAACAGACTTTACTTTCATTTAGTATTTATCTACATATATTAATTGACTTATTTGTTTGGCTGAAGCTTGGGCTATAAACCATTTCTGGAACATCATTGGAAATTCCTTTAAAATAACGGGTGAGAATTAAATGAATTTTAATCAGTTTTTCCACAGTTTCAATTATCAAAGGTTATTTTCATAATTACTTTAAAACGGATGATACAGAGTTTCTAAATCAAATCCATTAATTTTAAGATTTTATTCTTTTATCTCTGCATCTCTCTCTTTCATCATTGAGACCTTCACTTCAGTGGATTCTTCTTTGAGCTTCCCTGGTTATTGTAAATAGTTTACTCTAAAAGGCATTATGATGAAAAACTGCTATTAAAAATATATATCACACATTCACTCATTCTATAGATATATTTTGAAATAAATGTCTATATATGATATAAAAATGAGATTAAAACGCCCTCTATACACCAGTGTAGCAATATAAACGTGATTAAGTTTTAATCTCAATTTTGATAACTCGTAGCAGAGATCACTTGTAATTGGAAGTTCAGGTAAAATGCAATGTTAAATATTTACCGTAGCGATTGGTTGGAACTATAGAAAAAACTGCATTTAAAAGAAAAAGTAATTGAAACGTATTACCTTTTCTTACTGTCTCTTACAGCTTTACTAATTTTTCATTGTAACCATGCAAAACTTAAGTGTATGGTCACTGCTAAATAATAGAGTGCATCTCGTTTACTTTTAGCAATAAATCCTTTAAAAAATTCCATTAACCATTTCTCAAACTACCAATAGCAACGTATCGAAGAAAAATCTGATTGATGAATAACACCTGTGTAGATATGACAGAAATGAAGTCTAATTATATTTTGGGACTAATGAAATTATATTCTTATTGCTTACAAATTGCTGGTTTAAAACGAACTCAAGCTTCAGTAGTTGATTCTTCATTAGATTTTCTGACTAGAATTTTCTGTGAGAAAATCTTATTTTGGTTATTTTGGTCACACTCTTCAAATCCTGTTGTTGCTTGTGATAATTATTTTAATTAGTGTTGAATTAGATTACAATTATTTATGACCAGCTGGAAATAATTTAATGTACAGTGGAACCTCGAGATACGAGTTAATTCGTTCCATCAATACTAATTGGTACAATTTATTTTTGTTTTTTAAATTCAGTTTATCAATGAACTTAATTGATAAATAATTTTGTTACAATTAATTTTTTATTGCCTTTGCCGTTACATATGTACACTTAATTGCTACAGTTTTTAAAAATTTGTTTTCACTTAACTTAGCGCTAAACGCGTATAATAAGATACAATATTATTTTTTACTTAACACTTGATCTTCGTCGTTGATTTTTCTCATTTTTTTTCACTAATTGTTTTGTTTTGTCGAAATGCTTTCTTGACTTTGAACGTTTTCAATGAAAACCTATCCACGGTTCCTTGTTTCTTCCTTCCCTTCAAAATGTTTCCGAAATGCGCGTAATGCAAGTGTGTCATAACACTACGCCAATACACGGCTAGTTGACACTTTTTCTGGAATGTTTTTTTCTATAAAGACCAAAAAAATCCTCCCACATCCCCACATTTTCTGCATTTTTTCCAAAATAACCTCGCCTCGTCACAGCTGTTGGAGGACGTAAAATTCCGCTCCAATCAATTCAGCGAAAGTTTTTACGTGTTCTTCCGCTGCCTTGTTATCAGAACTCTCTGCTTCACCATGCCTCACGACGGAGTGGATGCCAGACCTCATTCTAAACTTATCAAACCAACCACGACTGGCTTTACATGAATCTTGTGAATCTAAGTCTGTTGAAGTGCCTGGTGTCTGCTTCAGCAAGTCACTGTAAATCACTCGTGCCTTCTCACAAATAATTGCCTCCATCATGGTATCCTCTGCAAGTTGTCTTTCGTGCACCCACACCAATAGCAGCTTTTCCATCTCTACGTGAAGTGGAGTCCGAAGCTTTCAAAGAATCGTAACGCCCTTGGCTGGCGTTATAGTTTCAGTGCATCTTTCTGTTTAACAATCGTACATATTGTCGAAGTACTACGCTGAAACTCCTTTGTCAAATCAACAAATACTCCTCGTTCATGTTTTGCAGTGATTTCGCGTTTCACTTCAAGTGAAATCACTCGCTTCTTCATGGCATGGTTCTTTGGATTTAGTTTCTTAGGGGTCATGGTTGTGCTCCAACAAGACACTTGGCAAAATAACTGTGCAAATCAAAACATGAGCTCAACACAACGCGGATTACGACCCGCCATCACCATACTCGATGAGATAAACAAAGAAACTAGCCGCATGGGTCTCATTGTTGGCGCGAGATGTGCCGAGCGTGCGCCTGCTTGTCTCCTGACAGCTTGGTAGGTGGCTGGGCTGCGCGTGATTTTCAACATCAAAGCTAGCGAACACGACTCATACCTCGGGGTAAGTTCGTAACTTGAAGCTAAAAAATCTCATTTTTTTTTGCTTGTAACTTGGAACACTCGTAAGTTGGATCACTTATATGTCAAGGTTCCACTGTATTTCATTTTAAATGATATTATTTGCAAAGTAACTGCACATTAAGCTTATTATAAATTAATATCCAACGCATTTTATTTTAATCATTTTGTCTGATTTTGTCTACAAACCATTAAACAATGCAATAGCATAATTTTATTGTAAATTACTTGAAATGATTTTCTGAAATTAACTTTAACAATATCGCTTCAGATTATTCGTAACGCAGTAACGATCTACGAAGCTGGACTAGAAAGTAATGTCAATTTTGAAATTACGCGGTAAAAACAATGGGAAGGTGTTGACGCGCGGCACCACGCGTACGCATGGATTAACGTGTCACTAGCTGTGCGCAGCATTCCATATTTGTCATGTGACAGGGATGCTCCACTCAGTCATCGAGGAACAACGCATCGTAGTGCTCATTCTGTGGGCAGAGTGAGTCAAACCTATGGAAATCCATCGTTGGATGTTGGTGCAGTATGTAGCACACACCATGAATCAATGACAGTTGTCTGAGTGGGTAGAACGTTTTAAATCGGGAAGAACAAGTGCAACAGATGGAAGCCGATCTGGTCGCTCATCAACATAGCGCACCAAAAACACATCAAAAGAGTGGATGACTTGATCAGAAATGACCTAGGAATCCTGTTAGCACAAGTGGTGGCAATCGTAGACATCAGCTATGGATCTTCACGAGCCATAGGGCATGATGACTTGGGCTAGCGTAAAGTTTGGGTGCCCCAAAAAGCAAGCGGTGCAGATGTGGCAAACGAAAAAAAATCTTTTCAGAAGGGAGGAAAAAGCTCGTCGAAAGATATCAGTAAAATGTACCGCCAGAAAGTGACATGCATTTGTTCTTCATCAGCGGAGAGAAAGGTGCTGTATGGAAATTACCTTCACTTTTTGATTTACCCTCGCGTATTTCCAACTGTATTCATAATTCATGAATTTCTCTAATGAATCATTTGAAGAACAATTTTGTAAATTTCATACAATGCATTTCTGAAGCAAACATATTATGTTTTTTTTATATGATATATTGGGTCGGGCCGAAAGTTCGTAGCGTTTTTAAAGTGAATTCCAAAGAAAATATTTATATATTTGTACATATATTTATTCCTCCACATATGTACGATTTCGCCCTGGTATAACGGTTAGCAAAGTTGTCATTAAATTAAATGCGACAGAGTAGTGCTTTTTGCAATCACGGGATGGTCCATACTTTTCGGCTTTGTACCACATTTAAAGTATGCTTAGTAAATCGAGGGTACGTCGACGTAGTGTAATGGTTAGTAAGCTTGACTCACTAAGTCAATTACGACTGAGTCCGATCCTCACTAGTTGCTCCATACTTTAAGCCTTGCGCCACATCTAAGCTACTCTTAATAAATCGCCATGTGCTATTTTGTTCCATTAACTTTCGCCCTCTTTCAGGAAGGTTCATGAATTTTACTTTGCATCTTTCTGGCTGACGAATTGGTCTAAGTGGAAAAGCGGCGGAAACAAAAATAATTGAAGTTGTTCCCATAAAGAGAATTTTATAGGGATCGAATTTAGCGGTAATCCGAAGATGTTAGTATAAGTATATTAGACATCCGAGATACGCTGTACCAATTTCTATCGTATTCATAAAGAGACCTAAGATCTAGCGTTGTCTGGAAGAAAGACAAAAACATTCAAATTTGCAAATTCCAGACTCTTTACATAGATTTCTGCCTTTAATCGTTCCAATTGAGAACAATCCTCGTCTTACTTTTGGAAAGAAGGTCGTGATACACCAGACTAACCCCAGTAGATACGCAACATCACCCTTTCAGGTACAAAATGGTTAACGTTGTCTCATTTCGTTTTCCCCAGTGATTTTTCGCTCCACATAGTTGTAAACACTCCATTTCTCATCGCTTCTGAAATTTCTTTCAAAAAATGAGTCGTTTTGTTGTTTGAGTCGAGAAACACAGATGGAAATGCAGTTCATTCATTTTTCCCATTAAATCGAGAGGCACTCAAACAAGGCGATTCATATATTCAAGTGTTTTTCTCAAGGATTATTTTTAATCAGTGTTTTGATTTGGTCATCAACGACTGCCTGCTTGAACATTTTCAGACGTTCTAGCTCAAACGTTCACTAATAAACCTAACTAACCACTCAAGAACAATACTCTCATCTATATACTATTTTCGTAAAGAACATTATTTTTGCAGTAAGTATAGTGTTCTTTCTTTACCGGAAATAAAACAGCATCAAATGAGGAAATGCCTCTCTTTTCCTTCCATTTTCATTTTTAACGTAAAATCATTTAGAATTCACAATCCACAAATAACATTGAAATGTCATAATTTTCAGTCACGTGTGAGACCAAATCACGTGTTCAAACGCCACACACTCAAAAATGTTATATTTTTTGTTTCTACTATTTCTATAAACAACTTCCAAATAAAATACGTATAAAATCAAAAGCGATATTTCTTTTTTTGCAAATTATTTCAATTGGAAAACGCTGTTTGTATTTTAAATATTTTCAGTTGATATCTGTGATAAATGTCTGCCAACGAATTCTCAAGACTATAGAATGAACATGATATAAAAAACCAACTATTTGTCATTTATCAAGCTCATGTTATTGATAACTAATAGAAAATCTAAAACCTTTTGATTTAGAGAATAATCTGAAGGGAATAATAAATATAACTTTGAGATGAGATGGAAACAATAAAAATTACGCTACGGTTCAACGCGGCAACAGCACGAGAAATTTTCAAGCATAAACAATGATAGTTAAAATAGTACGTACAAAAGTAAGCAAATTAGAAGACAGTAATAATAACTGTAATAATAGTTAGAACAGAAATAGATGACAATTTTATGCAGCATTAAGGTAACAATTCTTCCTCTATTGGCAGAGACACGTGGAAGTGTCGCAAAGTCACTTGAGAGAAAACGATACGAACAAAAATTGAGACAGAAATGCAAATGAAATTAAAGTCATTGCCGATAACGGTTATGATAGCGAGAAAAATAGTTTTAAAAAATGGTTTGTAATTTCATCTTAGACTCTTGATGCAGAAACCGAAGATTTCAGAGTAAAACAAAATGCAGCAACAATAACATCAGCAGTAACAACATCAACCATAGCAACATCAACCATAACAACAATAATATATTGTAGACAAGCTACACAAAATTTAAATAACTCACATTCATTTGAACATATTATAACAAAAATATTTTTTGTTCAGATTAAGAACAAACATCAGTAGAAGAAGAATCCGTAGCAGAAAGAATGCAAACAAGAAAAGTCTTCAACTTTACATTTTAGAATCGAACTCAAACCTTTCTGACAGGAGAATTCAAGCGGCTGTGGTTGGAAAGCATTTCTGGTAAAATTTGTGAGAGAGGAAAAAGAATAAGAAGAGGTAACTTTATATCTATGGTACGAAATACAAAGGACATTTCTTTGGGGTCCCACCATTTAGTTGTGGTGAACAAGCTAGTTGCAAGAGTCATTGAAAGTGGATTCGATCCTGGCTGGATGGAGCCCAACCCCCATATAAGTGTGGACTTGTGCCAAGCTAAATTAATTTTAGCACATATCTTGAAGGAAAAATTAATGTTAAAATTTAGAAATTATAGTAATTTATAAAAAGAACAAATGAAATTGTTTGATTATGTACACTAAACATTAGACAGATTTTGATAAATGATGTTGCTATTATATGCTGTCAGCACGATGCTAAAAGGGCGTTAGTGTATTTTTCTTGAAATGAGAAAAGCACAATAAAGATAAAAATTTAGACAAAAACGAAATAATATCCATATATTTCTATCGGACCATAAATTCATGAAAAATCATTGAATCAGAATATTATCTTTGTTGTTTTATAAACATACCAAAATTGATTATGTCAGCTTAGACACTTTTAGAATCACACTGACGATGTAGCCATGCCTATGTGACTATGTAGAATGACATGAGTAAATAAAATCCTTCAATTAATAAAGTTTGATCAGAGGAAAAGTTTGCCTGATTCTTTTGAAGAAACGGAATCTGAAATTGAAGTTAAAGGGAGTCCTTTATTCACTTTAGTTGCTTAACGACAAAGAAACGAACATATGTAAGGGGAGAAAATAACAATAAAGTTATGATGAGTGGGCAATTTAGATGAGTCATAGATGAACACGAGTCAGCAATGAACCATGATTTAATGTTAAGCGGCTTCTTTTTCGAGCAGTTTAACTCCTGGCTCAATCAAAATTAATGACATTAATTTACTTTCTTACTCTAAAAGCGGATGTGTTCAACAAGATATATGATTAAATATTGTTACTTGTAAATTTTGCCACAGTTAATAGTCAAGTGTCAAATCAAAACGAAAAAACACGACATTGTTAAACCGGTTAAAAATTCCCTGTTAATTATGTCACTCTGAGGAACTAACAAGAATCTAACAATAATTTCTGAAGAAAATGGTTATATAAAAACACATAAGCACTTTTTATTTTGAGTATAAACTCATTTATCTATTAGATAAATGGAAAATATAAAGAGGCTGTATTATCCTAGTTTATGAGATTTCATAAACGAGTCTGATTGTTGTGAATCTGAACAAAACACTGATTGAATTTAAATGTTTCGAAAACGAGCGGAGGTGGTTCATACAAATACAAGACAATAGATGTGAGTATTTTGTATTATAAAAATATATATATTGATATGAATGCCTTTCTCTATTGGCAAAAATAATTATTTCTAACTAAATTTACTGACTTGGAGATTATTTAAAATAATTCTTGCAGAGTAATTTGAAATCAAAACTTATATTGTCTTTACTCGCATATCCACTAGGATTGTGTGCACATCATTGGAATCACTGAAGCTTTCTGTGTTTCTTTATTAAGTCCAAACGAAAGCAACTCTTTCGTCAGAATGAATAACGACGATTTTATCAACGATACTTTCTGGTGAATTGTTCCGAATACAGCGCTTTATGTGTATCGCTAGCACTGATTTTGAACCATTAGGCATCCTGCCAGAAATCTGTCTCGAGCCTTGCTTCACGATCAATAACTGACAAACTTACACAGCTCCTGTTTCTTTTGAAGAGATAGATTAAGTTTCAGAACGTTCTGAACTCTTGATACTAGATACTGGTCAGTGGTTTGGCTTCGCAATAAAGATTGGTTTCAAATCAGACATATAAAAAAGGGAAATGAAAGGCAAAAACAGTAGCTGGTAGCGAAAATAGAATTATCTAGCTACAGCTTGACATCTATTTGTGAATAGAAATTATACTTTTCGGTTAGAGGTTTGTGCAACATAATATCAATTATAATGTTTCAGGTTCAGTTAATCACCTAATTATTTTTTTATTATAATGCGCAATAGAATGAAAAAAAAACTCGCATGACTACAAATTTATATGAAATTCATTTAATCACTTATTCCGATGAATATATTGGTTTCTGTTTTTATCTTTGGGGAAAAAAATAAATCCTAATAAATATATTTTCCTCCTGATTATGTGGGAGAAAAACTGGCATCACTGACCTGAAAAGGATTCGAACCGATTAATAAATGTTACTAGTTTCAATAATAATCTAATAACAAGAAACACATTTTCATGCTCCAAATTAACTGACATATTGTGTGTGTCTACTTCAATTAATTGTTTATTGGGAGTGTGTATTGGGAGGAAGAGGTCGTAATTTTTGGGATGAATAAATTCGATTTAATATTTAATAGGATTTCCAGAGACTCATAACAGAAATGTAGGCTTGCAAGTATAATTATTTAATTTCTACGATCAGCTTTAAAACAATATTGTTGACGAGATCGCTAAAGAATTTATATAGCATCGGTATAAATATTTGTTAAATACTGATTATTAAAAAATGTGTTCTTGAAGAATACTTCAACTTGGTTGATTTTATAGAGACGAATGAAAATGGTATTTGTCCCTTTATATAACAAAAGTCCGCAAAGATCATAATAATTAGCATATCATTTAGCATTACATTTCATGATTTGGTTGGAGACCTTATTAGTGATGTAAATATTTATTATCCGCAATCCATGCATGAAGGAGAAAATATAAATTATAGGATTTAAATACGCGAATAAATCTAATAAGCAAAAGGAATGAAATGATTTCCAACTGTCTGCACAATGACGCAATGTTTTTAAAAAAATCTGAGAAGAACAATAAATCTCGAGAATATTATTATAAAGAAAATACACAGATAAAAAAACGGCTAAACGTAAAATAGTGTTGTAAATGGGTGAATAAGTGTCATTTATATATATATATATATATATATATATATATATATATATATATATATATATATATATATATATATATATAATAGAAAACACACGCAAACAGACATCAACATATACATATACGCATGTATTTATGCATCAATATACTGAAATAACATCATAGTAAAACGTATTTTTGCAAATTATTTCATTTCTTCAGGAACTTCCTCAAAGTCAAAATTTAGATTTTTCAAGTAAAACCTGATTTTGTACGCAGAAAACGTATCGTTGTGAAAATTAACTTTCAATTTATTAATATTGTCTTTCATGTATATTGCTTTATATTTCAATGATCACACACACACACACACAGATATATAACTACAATAAATCTCATTTTAACAGAAACGTAACGAGGAAATCAATTACTACAATACATAACTTTTTAAAATGTTTTACTTTTGAGATTTAATAGAAAACTTCTGTAATATCCATAGTTTTCACGCAATAGCCATTGTATGGTATGTCAGGTGTTTAGATTCAAATATGTTCTTGTCAAAAAATTAAATTATTTTTTTAAATCAATAGAAAGGCAAATCACATTTCCTATTTTTGGAAAAATCCTTTTATGGAATGAATAGCTTTAAGCTTCACAAGTTTGATATATTTCCCTAAGTAACGAGAGAAAATAGCATGGTTAAGCATGTGTAGTGTCTCTTATTTTAGGTGTTCTTATGATTTACTTTTAATTCTAGTAGCCAAGACATAAAAATCAAATGTGAAAGCAGATACAAAATCACTTCTTATTAAGTGCCATGGAACTAATGTATCAAGGGGTGTATCTTAAATTTCCCTCTTCATGCCATACAAATAACAACGTTACTTTTTTAGATTTTCTCATGAGGTTTTGAAAAAAAAAACAACTTTATTTTTATCATCAGTTTTATGACAGTTTAATGTCCCTTATGCAAATCCAAATTCAAATTGCAACTTTGTGCCAGATTTAGTTAGGCTTAATAAATATTTACTTGCTACCACCACAACGTTACCGTTTCACCACCGAGTTTAGTTTAAAAGGATAAGAGTAAGATAAAGAAAGACGCTAATAGAAATGAGGAATATGTTCCTCGACGTTTTATGTCTTCGAGGAAATTATGGAAAATTTGATATTTTTTTCCAATTTTAACCAGTAACTTGGTGATCACTTTTCTATTTTAAATACACTACTAATTTTATGAAACTGTAAATAATATGATTTCTTTTTAGTGTATTATTAAAATTTGTGCATAATTTTGTATTCAGTTCCCGGATTACTAAAATCTGTCATAGATATGGCGCCGTTCTTAAAAGAGAGAAAACGGTTGCGAAGTTTTAAATTGTTTATACACGGTTCACATAAAATATCGTCTTTCAAAAGAAATAATTTTTCTTCATCTTCTCTTCACAAACATTTCTGAAAGTGCCTGCTCGAAAATTCAATAAAGTATAAATTTCTTCAACCGAAATCTCCAATTTCTGGATTATTGCTTTTTTTATACCAGCTATTTCTTTTCTGTTTTTTTTAAATGCATTATTATTTCTGTTTTTTTTTAATACTGAACAAATAATCTCAACATCTTAGTGCACCAAATGAAAAGTAGAAATCGTAAAAAGAAGAAATTCCTTCCACGTGGTGATTTAAATCTTAAGTCTTAAACCTTAAGCTTTCCTTAATATGATTTGAGGAAGTCGTAGGAGCTTTGCGTTTTTAGGCTTATAAAAATTTTATTTTACTATTTTAAAAATGTTACCTTTGTATAAATGTTTAATCGTCTAGGTTGTTTTTTTATACATGTTCTTTTGAGACAAGTATATTTTTATGAAGGACTGACGTTCTGTATTAAAAATTGTTACAATTGTATATATATTTCGGCTCAGCGGTTAAACCCGCCCAAATTTGTGAATGATCCATTTCCAGTTTATGGGAAAACGTTTTTTCCTATATACTGACCAATGAGAGACGTTATTTAGAAGCTTAATGATGTGCAGTTTTTCATGTATAGGCATAAAGGGCATGGGTCATCCCAGGTTTTACAAGTTCTTGTTCTATTTATTATTTTCCATTTTACTTTTGGTGTTTTATTCGTTTCTTTTAAATGCCAGCAATATTGGGATAGAGATGTCTGATTTCTATTTTGAATATTGTTGAAGGAGCTCTTGCGTTGTCTCCATCTAATTTTAAATTTATTCTTCGTTGACCCAATGTATATCCTATCAGTGTTAAAACTCTCAATGGATGAGATAGTGCATTGGTATACCACGGATTTTGTGAAGTATTTATTTTCTAACGGGCAGTCTTTAGGGTATCTACAATCACATAATCTTTCATTATTTTTGTCTAATTGCAGTTTAGGAGTTTTATTAATACTGTTTTGGCATGCGTGTTTTTCCAGGATTTTATTATTATGTTTTTTTATGATTCTTTCTAGATTTTCAGTGCAGCTGTAACTTAATTTTAAGGTGTTTTTATTAAAGATCTCGCTAAGTTTGCTATTAGTGGGAAAGTGTTTTTCAATTAAAGCTAGGAACTTATGCCCTAGTTTAGTACTGACCATTTGGTTGAACGGATGGGTATACCATATGATCTTTCTTTTCCTGTTTTTCTTACTATTGGTACTATTGTTTCTATAGCTTATGTCAGCGCTTTTGTATCCGCTATTTTTCAGGGCTGTGTTATAAAAACAACTGTGTTGTCGGAATATTTCCTTATTTGCGGAGTTCATGCTTATTCTTTTCTCTATTGATGTGGGTATATGCCTAATTATAGATGGAGGGTGGTTTGACTTAGGGTGTACATACAAGGGATTAGTGTTAGGTTTTCTGTAGGGTGTGTAAACGTTGTTTATTAAGTCTAGTTACGTCGAGGAAGTTTACCCTTTTTAATTTAGTTTTGACTACAGTTTTTAGATTTAGTTTTCCGAATTCACTATAAATTATCTTTCTAATTTTATCTGTTTTAAAATTTGTGGAGCTCCTCACTACCATGAGTCCGTCATCTCTGTATAGCCCGATGTCCTTAATGTCTAATTCACGGTGCGCGGTTAGATTGTATAGTATAAATAGACCGACACGGTCCGAAGATTCTGCAGAGTCCAAAGATCCCATGGTGATGTCAAAATTGTCATTAGTGTTTTTAATCCACTGGTCCCCATTATGGATGAGGACAGATTTCTTGGCACTAAGAATTATGTTTGTTTCTTCCTTAGTTAAGTCAGAATATACTGTAGCAAACTCCAGGGTAGTCGTGAAGAGGTCTTTCAATATTGACTGGTAGTAATCTACAATATCGAACTGAATTACGGTGCAATCAGGCTTATAGTCGATGTTGGTAAACCAATTGATGATTTCTTTGGTATTCATCCAGAGTGTTAATCCGAGTCGTTTTTTTAATTTGGCTAGTGATCCTTTCTAGGAATTTTTTGCTTATCTTTCCTATGTCGGGTGTAGTTGGGTTTATCATTATCAGTGTGTGTGCAGGTATGCAGATAAATAGGAAAGAACACAAACTACACATCATTAAGTTTCTAAATAATGAAAAGTTATTAAACAATAGGCAGGAGTTAACGGTTTTTTGCCGACATCAACAAATTTTCGCATTAAATAATTAACATAAAAAATTGATAAACAAATAAAATTCCATAGTTTAATAAAAGTCTTAAAAGCTTAGCCCAATCATTAAATAGAAAAACCCTTTGTGAAGTCGCAAAAAAAACCCAAAACAAATTGTAGTCCAGTACAACGCGTTTGTATAAGAAATAGCCATTTGAATAAACAAATAAATAAAGAGATTAATAGATAGATAATAATAAAACAGAATCCTCTCGACACTTAACGATTTGCCGGTGCGCCATAAAATATCTTTCGCTTTAAACTAACTAGACGGTGACCGCCACCATCAGATTTGAAATAGAGACCCCACCATAACCTGACATAAACTTTCCGAAGGTGACTGGTCTGTAGATAAGAATTAACTCTTCGATCACCTAACCAATATGGCCGCTCCCAGCCGTTTCCATAGTAATTAATGTTGCAAGAGGCCATACATATAAACACGCGCAAACCACAAGACTGCCTATTCCTAAATTTTCGCTTGAAGATGAAACGGGACTCGATACGCGATAATTCAACTCAATTTCAATAATTATATTGAGGGTTTCGACTCTTGTTTTTGAAACATGAGAACTCTTATGTAGCGAAGGAATCATATTTTTTAAAAATATTATAATATAAGCTCTACTTCTGTATGGAGCACTGTCTTTTTAAAAATAAAAAAAATACTAAAGAACTCCGGATTATTTACCTAACGTGTTCTTTCCTATTTTTCTGCATAACTGCACACACACACACACACACACACACACACACACACACACACACACACACACACACACACATATATATATATATATATATATATATATATATATATATATATATGACCTTGAAGATGTAATTGTAATTTATTTCCTTGTAGATATCTCCCTTAATAAATTAATTGATAAATATATTTCGAGTGAAGAAAATATAATTAAACCAAGATATTTTATTTTCTTAGCATCACATCTAATTAGTTTCTTCTGATAAGGATGTTTATGAAATCAAACGGTATAATACTTTTCTCCACAGATATTTCATTTTTCTTTTGTTTACGTAGAAGTGAAACAAATTTTTACGTAGAACGCTAACTGAAAGGAAGAATCGTACCAGAACTATATCATGAATGCTAAAGTAAAAACTTTATTTACCAAAGGCTGACAGAAATTTATCTGTTGCGCTCTTTTCGTATTTGTGAAAATTGAGAGTAAAGATAATTACTAGTTATGTACGCCAATTTCTCGATAAAAATTCTCCAAATGATCTTACTGAATATACTATACAACACCCCACATCAACTACCCAATCTCTTACTCAAAGATCACGTGTCCATCCAATCATCTTTTCCTCGCGCAACCAAGTATCGCCCGGAAATGTTATAATATAGTCTGTGGTGCAGGAGAAGTAGTGGGAAATAAAGTTCGCGTAGACGTCTTCGATTTCAAAGATCTTATCCTTCGTGCAGATGACCATTAACGTTTGGCAACCGATTCTGGCAAAAGACAAATCAATACATAAATAGGAAAATCAAGAAGCAATCTGCCAATATCTCTGAAAATATAATTATTTCGGTGCAACATAGTCTTTTACTTGCCGTGTTCTGGCATCTCGCCCCAAATAAGAAACAAATTAACTACTGTTTCAGGTTCGCAACACGACCAGCTTGGATAGGAAAATAAACAATACAATAATAATAATACGTATCTTTCATTTGATCCGAAGAATCAAACGTGATGAAATTAAATGCTCTAGTCACAAAAAGCAATAATGAGTTTCTGTATAATGCCATTTCATTTTTAATAAATTCCTCTATGACTGAGAAATTGACTTTCTTTTTGTCATATAGTCTCTAACAATAGTAATAAATTCAACAGCCAGAACATGATAAAACACATAAACCATAGCAAGATATTCAGGATCCCTCTTTTTAACCAGAACATGTAAAGAAGAGTTTCATTTTAATCAAAGTACGTAGAATTTGATCCCAATGCATTAAAAGTGTTGATGATTTTGATAAAATGTATATGAAAGGAAAGGACTGCATCGACGTGGCTATAATAAAACATAATAATCATACAATTCAAATTAATGAAAGCCTGATTATTACAGCTATAAATGTTAAAATAACTAACAAGCGGACATACGTAGGATTAGAACTCTCCGAAAGAAGATACGAAAGCAATCACCTCCAGAGTGCATTCATACAGTTAAGATGGTATAAACTTAGTGATGAAGTGAACATTGAAGGAGAGAAAGTTAATAACTATTAATAGGATCCCAAAACATAACTGTTACATCAAACTATATGAAAACCATTACGTTCACTTACGTGTTAATACCATTGGGAAAGGTATGAATCCTGTTCTTCGCCCCCACCAGCTATGGGTGGGGGTGAAAAAAGGACAGACCTGGTTCTATAGCCTTGGATGGTAACTGGTCTACTGCAAAAAGAAATGGCAACCTACTGCGTGGAAAATCTGCCTCGTCACTCATGTATCGAAAAATACATGATCGTCTAAGCGTGTATCACGCATGGCACATAACTGACTGATATGAAAATCATGAAAGGGAGCAGAAGAATAATAAACATGGAAGGAGATAGAGATGAGACTGTCATTGAAAAAAACAGTAGATAAAAATTGAAAATCGATATGACAGGTTAACCAAATTGAAATAGTATAAATGCCTATGAAAAAACAGGTTTTTTACCAGAGAATAAAAGCATTACATTTTCGTTATTCCAATCTAGACTAGAAGACATGTAATCATTGTAAACAAGGAACATTCTCTGGGGATTTTGCTGTTCTAGTAGACCCAGTAAAATGGAAAAGTGGGTAATTATTTATACTTTTTCAGAAAAGATCCAGATGACAGGTATCCCAATCAGTATTGGAGCTCTTAAATTAGTCTAGCAAAAAAATTTAAAATGTAAAACCGAGCAGATAACAGCATTAATATCATCTACTATTGAGGAGGTCTCCATTGAAAGTTTTACAGACGTTAAAAGTCAGTGACAATCATAATCATCAAAAGGTGAACTGTAAAAATAGATAGTCATGATTTTCTTAGTAACGACCAGAGAGAAACTTTAATCTATGTATCGAGGAACTAGGAGATTAATGACATGCACAAAATTCTAAACTCCAGATTTATACTAACAGATAATATACAAAATGTAAGTAAACTCATAAGCCTTGAAGACTGTGTTCAGACAACAGGATTTGTAAAATATGCACAACACAGTCGAGAAAACATCATAAAAACGGTTGATAACAGTAAAACATGTAATAATGCACAAAGGAAAGAAGAATGAGAAACAGAACAAAGAAAGAAAATGAGAAAAGAAAACTTTCTAGGGATGATTTAAATGGAAGATATCAACTATCAAAAACGAATTATTATACACATGGTCGGCATAGGATACTTTAAAAGAGAAACCATCATCATTGCTGTTGAGAACAAATATATCGAAATATCAAAGTAAAATTCGACAAAACATAGAAAAACAGTCAATGTAGTCCTTGTGAAGAAAACAACAAGCAAGATGGCTCAAAAGGAAAATAAAAACAAGCACACGAGAATATTGACAATGATACGTTGGGAACTGTACAAAAAATGTGTCTGGCCATGTAAACAAATGATATCAGCATATAGCAGAAAGAATAAAAATGGAAAATACAATTGGATTTTGATATCTCGGCTGTCTCCTCCATCCAAGTGAAAAGATCGAATCTGAGAGTTGCAAACAAGGAAACGAAAGTCAACTCGATTATAACTATTCCTGCGTCAACAGAGCACAGGGTGAAACAAAATGAAATGAAAACATGTCACGTTATTAGGATCTCGCCTGGGAAGAGAGAAAGCCATCGAACATGAATGTCATTTTTATGTATATCATTATTGACGTACTTAGAACCGTGTCAAATATAAATCAAAGTCGAAACTAGTGGAGATCAGCAAAAGAATAAAGACCGTTTATACTATGGTTATACTGGGATATACGAAGACTGGGAAAGTTGCAGGATATTTGAGGCGAGTTGTTGTTAACCAATCAGTATGACATATCTAGTATGAACCTGCAAACCTAGATACTTGAAGATTTCTTCTTTCATTTCGTTAAAACATTCAGTCTGTCTTAGTTATGCGGATGACACGTTTATACTCCTTCGCCACTGTGTGTATGTACAGGTCTTGTTGGATTATATTAACTCATTTCGATCAACTCTACATTTCACAATAGCAAATGAGGCTTTCAGCAAATTTCTTTTTTATTTCTATGTCCGATATCCTAATAACTAGTAGAGAAGAATGTATACAGCACTGGTGAATACAGAAATGTAAAGAAAAAATCACTGGTAAATAGAAAATACTCCCATTTCTGCGTTGTTTCGATGACGATAAACAGGATCAGGGATCCAAGAGAAGAGAACGCAGTTCTAATGTGTAAAAGGAGGAGATGAATGAATTCAAAGGATTTCAATCCGTTCATGCGCAACATCAGACTGCTTTTCAATAGGACAACCATTTTTCACCATTTCTTTACCTTATCCTAACGGGTCGGGAGGAGTGTTTTGCAGAAGATCGCACTGAAATATTAAAGTGAGATTTAAAGGAGATTTTTTAAAATTCCAAAGTAGGGATTGAATCACCTGACGGGCAGATCATATCTAGAGATAGGATCGTGCTTATTGTCCTCAGGAACGTTGTTGGAAATTGATAAAATTAAATCAAGCAGCATACATCAAATGGGAAGATGCATGAATCAAACCCGTTATAATTTTGAATTACGGCACTTTTCGTTACTCACTGTGGTGTAATTGAAAAGCATTCATCACTTGTATTACATAGGTTGCTCAGAATGATAACGACTGTATGGCTCGTGAGGGTAGAAATTAACCGAACTGCTCCGTATATTAGTAAACATTCGCCCTCTCTCCTTCTCTAGAAATAATTTCAGTTCTTCGGAGATCTTATGACCGAAGATGTCCTAAATTTTCTGTCAACACAAAAGCAACAAAAATATCATTTTTGCAATGATAATGGCTCTTTTTAAAAAATAAAATATAGAAATATCGTAGATATATTTACAGGATATGTAAAATTTTCAACATTTTTTGCTTCATTCATTTCTTCATTTTCTTTTTAAAAATAACTGCCATAATAGGGAAAAAAATGCAGCACCAAAGTCTATTTTACATAGTTTTCAGAGCTTCGATTGTAAATGAATTATAACATTAAATATTCCTGCTGAAGTTCATAATTTTAACGATTTTGTTCAATGTGATCTTTACTCGATAGATAAATAGACGATTATTAAAGACTACCTTTTTCAAATATAGACATATTCTTATTTACATATCAAAATATATTTTGATATATAGGTGAATATATACGAAAGTCATACTAAGATGTACTTAATATTTATTAAATTTTGGTCACAAGAATGGGATATCGAAGTAAACATACTCTACAACCCGCAAAACCATTATACAATGGCGAAGAGTTATTATATAGATTTTATTTATACGTTTTGCAAGGTAGATAAATGATATAAAAACAGAACAAAATGGAGATAAATATAATAGTTAAATGGCTATGTAGAGATATTAAACAGAAGGAGACTAATAGATTTGAAGAGTTTGATATCGATACAAAATATGACATTTTTAAGATTGCTATTTGCTAAATAATTTTACAATCTGCATTCAAAGCTGCCAAAATAAATATTTGCCAATAAAATCTTTTAGAAACACAAACCATGGATTTATTAGGTGTCAGTTATTTTAAAGACTTTTTTTCATTTTCAATATTAGAAAAGAAAACTTCTGATTTTAGTTGTTATTAATAGCAGTGGCATTTCTGCATGAATCAGAAAATAGTAACAATATTTTTTAAACAAGATAAAACTCAATTTTATTTTCTAATTAAGCTGTGTATTAATAAAACAAATTAAAACTAAAGGTGATTGGTTGTTGAATTTCATTTGGAATGATGTGTTTTTTGTCCTCTTCCGTCCGCAGAGTTTTATCACGTATAAGAACTTTGTTGCGCTCATTGACGGCTTTTCCCTGGAGCCTTTCGTTTTCATATTTAAGACGGACGTGACTCACTTTTATTTATATTTCACTGTGTTGGTTTCGTGAATGGTTTAAAACATGAAGAGGCGAAGATTGCTGTCGTTACTCAGGAGACTTTTCGCAAAGGCTGAACGACCAACACCAGATTTAGATATTTGACTTTTTTGTTGCCTTTCATCTAAGTATGGACACATGACTTAAAAAACAAAACGAAAAACAAAGAAAGAAATTAAAGACGAAAACATTCTCCTTCTTCGACTGATGTTCAAATAGAAAGAATATTCACGGTGACACTTGAACTGTTTAGAGTTTTAGTTTCAAATACTTCGTTCAGTTTATATTTAGATGGTTAAAAATGTGTATGAAAACTTTATTTTTCACAGTGGAAAGGAAATATTCAGACACTTAGATCATGGAAGAAGATAACAGAACCTGTTTGTTAATAACCAATGCGTTTCCTGGGGAACAAAATTATGCAGTTGTTACTTATGAAATTGGCAACTAATCCATAAAGTTCACAATAGATTTTGACGATCAAATGGATTTAGTATTGTAGCATTCTATATATTCAATAAATAAATTGTCGGTTATTTTTCTTACATATGTCTTAATCCATTTCATCTCAGCAACAACGAATATACCAACGACCAACTTGAGATTGGATTACTGCCAATTTATAAACACTCTCAAGCGATAAAATGGATTGCGTTTACGTTAAAAATTCCACCAACGGGGTTCACAGGATGGGAAATGTCTGTCAATGAACGTGAGATTCTACTGATTATTATTTCGTTTCATAATTATGATACGAAGCCAAGTGGGAATAAATCTATTTAGGACCTCTTAAAAGTAAACGAACGAAAACGGCATTGATTCTGTTTGTTCCGCAAGTGATTCCGCGTGTTTACCAGCATTCATGGCGATTTGTTCAAACACTTTAAAAATGGACGACAATTTAGACGAATGAGAGGAAGGAATTCTTTTTTGTTTAAGTGATCAGTTGTATAAATGCAGTCATTGTTCATGTCGTCCTTTATTTACATTTGACACAGGATATTTTGCAATGTACATTCATTGATAGTAATTTTGTTTATTCACGTATGAAGTGTATGGGTTTGTTTGGCTTTAGGCAGTGAGATTAAATGAAAGAATTGTACTAATTCTTTTTATGAACTTTTTGATATTAAGAGATAACTTTTTGTTAGAAATTAATATCGTTAACTCAGCGCATCGAATTGATCTTCTTTCTTATTTAGGTAAGCATTTTTATTTATTCTACTTTAATAAATTCTGTTGACAAAGAAGTTGAAGATGGAGGTAGCTTCCATTTACATTTCCTGCTTAATACCCTATTATATTTTCAGTCCCTCAATATATAGTCATTGACCAGGATTTCCGTCACGTTATATTATTCACGTGCGGGGCCACGGCAGATGCAACTGGCATATCAACACTCAATTAATGAATCTAAATGAACGAGGATTTTGCAAAGATATATATATATATATATATATTTTGCAAATATATATAACTTGATTAGTAAAGTGCATTAGTTATTCACTGTAATTACAAAATGCCACTTTAATTAAAAGAGAAAGCAATTTATTAAGATGAAACTGTATAGAAAGTAGTAAATTGAAATCCAGATTCTGACAGCATTTTAGCGTTCTTGGCAGATCTTTTATCACATTGTTGGATACTTAATAACAAAAGCGATAAAAACAAAAGGAAACGAAATGAAATTTTCTGGCCTGTATAGACAAATATAAGAAAATAATTTTCAATATTTAAAATTTCATGGATTTTTAAAATTTGAGGGTACGGTGATAATGGTAATGGAGGTTCGAATCCTACCAAAGTGCCCATCAACTTTGTTAAAGAGTCTCGAAAAACCCAATCCAATAGATATCATTTTTTTGTTTAAAATAGAACGAAGGAACTTACAAATATACAAACAAGAAAAGAGTGTGTGTGTGTATGTGTGTGTGAGGGGCCTGTATATATCATCATTTATTCCTATATATAGAACAGAAAAAAATCGACGAAGTCAAAATGTATGCAAAAACAAAACGGTTGAACTGTTCCACACCAAATTTGCATAGACTTTAAAATGAGTTTCGAAGGAAGCTGAGAATCAGAGAGACAAAATAAATTTTGAGAAAGGGAAATATTAAGTATTTAAATCTAAACTTTCAATTGCGACAATCGAGACCAACCAGTCGACATTTAGACTAAAAGTCATTTCTTATTCTCGTGCATGTAAGTGATAAAATGTCTGTTGTTTACTGTGTCTTTATTTACAGAAAAGCATTTTTTTAAAAAATCGATCAATAGTTCGAAGCAACATGAAAAGTTATACATTGTTTGTATGTTACAGGTAAATGACTACCAGAATGACTACATAAGAATAATTCCTGTAAGTATTAGTCGGATAGTACTAGTCAGTTTTATTTAATGACTAAGCAAAAATAGATTTTACGAATTAGATTAATTTCAAATAGAAAACGTATTTACTTTGGCTTGAAATTAATTTTGTAAGAAAGCAAATAAATAAATAAAAATAAAATAGAAGTGTGCAGATCATTCAACAAAACTTCTGAATTAAAATTTGTCATATACTTTCTAATAGATGCGTGTTAACAAAGCACATGAACATACTTGTTCTTGTTGAAGCGATAACAAGTCTATGTTAGCGATACATAGTGTGCATGTGTAAGCAAACATTTTGAACGATCTTGACAAGGCGAATGGGACAGGCTTTCAACTGATTATTGGTACATAAACGTTTTGTAATTATAATAATGTGTATAAAGATTGGATATCGCTTCAATGAATTCGCCAGACATTCAATGTAGAAATGGTCAGTATTTAAAATTATATTCAATAAATTGAGGATAAAAGTAATATTCAAGGGTTTGTCCATATATTTCTTGTAAATCAGAGAACCCGTGTATAATATTACATTGAAAATACTGCTAAGGATGGTATTTTTATATTTAAGTGAGTAGTAACAAAGGATTTTGACAGATACGAGATAGACCTAAAAAGTTTGCAGCCATCACGAGAGCAAGATGAGTGAATTTGATATAACTTGGTAATTAATCGAGTTGATCTTATTACACATGTGTAAATAGTAAGTCTACTGGGGTCACTCTGTTGGATTATCACATTTATAGTAAATGTCAAGATTTGCTTGGTTGCAGAGAATTATTATTATAAATGATTAAGATGGCTTTCAATATGTCCATATGATATCTTGACACGTCCGCCTTAACTAATGGTCGGGAATTCCTTGAAATCGATCTACATTTGGAAAATAAAAAAATGTTCATTAAGCCGAAGAAGCGAAAATGTTGAATCCTTGCAGTCTGCATTCAAAGGAAATCCACGACTGATAATGCAAAATTAGAAGATCTGGTGATCCGATGCACTGACTGGAAAGTATCCAGCTATTTTGAATATCGTAACGGTCTCTTTTTCATGTCTCGTGAAGAGTTTAATTTTCGTAAAACATTGTAACCTTCCTATCAGCACACCCAAAAGCTGAAATCGTCGATTTTCTCAAAGGCTAAAATCGCCATTGAAAGGTATGAGATTTCAAATCCGAGGCGAAATTAAGGAGAACGCGATGAGGTAACATAACGTTCACGAAAGAGAACTTTACGGACTGAAAAGGAGTTGGGACGCGAGAAATAATATGTGAGTTCACATGATAACGGATTTCAAAAGAACTAGAGCGCCATTGCTCTAAATTTTCATTAATATTAAACGGCTAAATCATTTCCAAACATAAAAATAAAATACACTTCAGGTAGAAGTGTCTTTGTCCAGTTTCTCTGTTTTTGATTTGACTGATTCAAATTAGGCTAATTAAGTGGCATCAGGGCCACATAATACATCCTAGAAATATGGTGTCCTCGGAGATATTTTCAATTTATTTCGTTTATTTGAACCTTTTCTTGATCCATTTGACATACTATGAACGACCAAGTACCTAGCGACCCTATAATAACAAAGCCAATGCGAAATAGAAGTACCCGTTGTTCTGTATTAAATAATATCATCGAATACTTTTACAACTGCGGTCAGTTGTCTGGTTCTTCTATCTTTGAAAACTATCTATGTCTGCCTTTTTTATTTACTTACATACGTGACAGAAAAGTTTATTTTTTGTCTATGTACAGTCAAACGCTTTCGAATTCTATGTGTTTAATTATTGAATCAAAGAAAAATTTTGACATATGTTTTGTTCGTCATGTGGAAAGAATTTGTTATACAGAAATATCTTAGTAACAATTAACATTGTTCGGAAATCGATTATAATTACTTTTTATTATTAATGTATGGTCATGAAAATATTTGTGTTCTTTCAGGAAAAAACATTTCCTACAAATATTCCTCTACTTTTTTTACTTCGTTGCAAATTTAGCAGGAACAAATGAAGTGTTTTTCTGTTATGCTTCGACTTAGTATGACGCAAATACAGTAAATGGCAGTAAATGTCTTAGTTCTGATCTGAGATGGAACAAATACATCGAGTCAGTTGCATCATCCACCGCAAGGAAAGTTGGCTCCCTGTGCCGAGCCAGGAAATTTTTCCCCCGGAATCGATCCTCCAAGTCTATAAATCGACCATTCGCCCTTGCATGGAGTATTGCTGCCATATATGGTCTGGGGCCCCTGCTGTTTGCCTCAGGGTTCTTGATAAGTTCCAGAGACGGATATGCAATGTGATTGTCATCTCGTCTGCAGTCGCTCTCTCACAGACGCGATGTTGCCTCGCTCTGTCTTTTTTACAAATACTTTCACGGTAATTGCTCCGAGGAGCTGCTTTCGCTTGTCCCTAGGCCTCGTGAATTTAAACGTCCTACGAGGCTGGTATTCCGTTCCCACCCCTACACCGTTGAAACTGTTAGATGTAGACGTCTCTTCTACTCCAATAGCTTCATGTCTCGCACATCTCGCCTATGGAACTCCCTTCCCTATTACTGTTTCCCTGACAAATACAATCTCCAACGGTTTAAGTGTAGCGTCAATCGTCATCTCCAGTTGCCTTGATCGATCCACTTCCCTTCCCCACATCCTTTCATCTTTCATTCCTATCTGCTCTCGCTCCAAATCCTCTGTACCCCCCCTTGCCTTGATCGACCCACTGCCTTTCTCTTTCTCCATATCCTCTCCTTTACCACTCCTATCTGCTCTTTCTCCAACCCTTCTATAACCCCTTGCGTGATAGTGGCCTCCAGCCTTGCTTGGGGTGATACGCTTAAAAAAAAAATCACTGCATTTCTTTTATCTTACTCTTGAAAATAGAGCCGACTAATTTCCAGAGTTATATATATATATATATATATATATATATATATATATATATATATATATATACAGAATTTTCATTTTATTGGATCTGACAAAGTTATCAGTTCACCATTACAGTACTTTTTCTACAGCCATTGTAACCAGCTAGATGTAAGTCTTGACCTCTACTGAACGTAGACAGATATTTCAAATAATTTGTGATAAAATGGTATCAGTTGTCAGTTAGTTTTAACAATTGTCTTATGGGTGATTTTATGTTAGTAGTGCATCCTATAAGTCCGATAAAAACCCATCGAATTTTACAACAGAAAATAAATAATTTCAAGTAAAAACTAAATGAAAAACGATAAACAACATTTCTAGATGGAAAGAGATCAAGTTGATTCCTTCTCTCACACATCTAAAATACGTTTTCTCTTTGTATAATATATGACTTTTTATTTCTGAGCGATAGAGAATTAAATTTTTAAAATTGTTTTTCTGAATCAGATTCTAAAAGTATTTTAAAGTAGATGATGGGGAAAAGAATAATGTTCAAATAATGCTGATTGTATATGTTAGTCAGTTCATTAGCCCAAATACAGGTAACATCTATAAAATCTTGTAAAAACAAAAGAATAAAAAAAGACAATTCCAAAACGTAAGGAAAATGATTACTCTGGGACATTGAAAAACATAGCGACCCTGCTCTTTACGAGATAGGCATATTTATGCGTCGATATTACTTTTGATGAATGATGATATCACAGGATAGATTGAAATTGTATCGTCCTTTACGCTGATCATATCTTATTCTCATGAAAAAGAGATTTAAGTTTCTGAAAATTGTAGGTGACAAGAAAGTAAGAAACCGAAAGAGATTTCCACGAGCGGGAGGTGTGAGAAATAAACTATTAGAACAGAAGTTACACTTATATCTATCTAATTCAACGGTAAAAAAGATAAGACGCAATTGCCAATCTAGTAGTACGCTTACATTCATGCTGTCGTTGAAACCAGACTTGTAGTTGGTTGATTTGAAAAAGTTTAATGCGCATACCAGAATGAATACTTAAACAAATTTTGCAGAGTCGAATTGTTATTAATCGCACTCGGAAACGTATACGGGAAGATAAGTTATTATCTTCACCATGAATTTTATTTTTGTTGCTGTCATTTTGTTATGTCTCATTTATTTTCTTGTTCATTTTGTACTATGACGTTCCTGGAATATTTCTGCATATGTTTTTCTTTTGCTCTGAAAATTATTACTTACAGACTTTCTATTTCCCATGAGATTCCTAATATTTCCAGTATCTGGGGGGGGGGGATTTCAAAACATTCTTTAGAGATTACTGATAAACTCGTCCCTGACGTACAATTGTGGTGCACGATCATGGGGTAACTTGCTCTTGTGGTACTGTGGCATTAGAAACATAACTTAGTAAATATTATTACAATTATCTCATGTCAGACAATTGTCTTTATTTTACTATCGTTTTTAGTGGAATGGCTAGAGGCCAGAAAAAGTGACATGTTGAATAAAAGAAACTGGTGAGACAAAGGTTAGAACAAATCACAGAGTGACAAAGACGTGTCATACACAAATCGATAAAAACTGAAAACAAGACGAAAGAAAATGTGCTCAAAGGAACAGAGATAAAATATAACCAACATGTTGAGGCTCAAAAAATATATATACCCCAAATGTTGTACTTAAAAGAACAAAGATCAAATGTAACCAAATTGTTGTGATCAAACCAAAAAGGTCTAGTATAACCAAAATGTTTTAATTCAAAAGAATAAAGATCGAATATAACCAAAACATTGTGTTTAAAGTAAGAATAATAGCAAAGAACAAATATAATAAGAATGTTCTGTTCAAAAGAACAAAAATTAAATACAACCAAAATGTTGTACTCAGAACATCAACGATCAAATATAAGCAACATTTTGTGCTGCAAAGAACAAAGATCAAAGATAACCAAAATGTTATACTCAAAAGAAACAAAGATCAGATGTAACCGACATATTGCGTTCCAAATAACAAAAAGAACAAAGGCGTAATATAACAAAAATATTGGACTCACAAGAACAAAAATATTCAAAGTTTTGGACGCAATAGAACAAAAATTAAATATAACGAGATATATATGCTCGAAAGAATAAAGATGAATTACAGCCAAAATGTTGTGTTCAAAATAAAAAAATAACAAAGATGAAATAGAAACAAAAACAAATATAACTAAAATTAAGCGCGGAAAAGAAAAATATCAAATATAACCAAAATATTGAAATCAAAAGAACAAAGAACAAATATAACAACATTGTTGTGCTCAAAAGAATAATGATTAAATATAACCAAAACGTGTTAAAAATGTAACAAGATCTAATATAAAAAGAATGTACTGTTCAAAAGAAAAAAAATCAAATATAACCATAATGTTGTCCGCCCAGTCGGCTGGGGATTCAGTATACGCCGACAGCGCCTCTGCGGAGGGATAAGCCCCTCCCCCCATTGTGGCCATCTATTTGGTGTAGGTGGTGGCCCATTATGACTGGGGACGGGATCTTGGTCTTCAGCAGTCAGGTTTAGATACTTCTGATACCCAACAAACCACTTTGGTCCTTACTTAGACTAGACGGGCGGTCGGAGATGCACAATCCGATCAATTGGCTGGTCATACCAAGCCCTAGCGCCTATAACTATGTCAACTCATGGATTGCTTTATACCAGAAATATACATCGGAATAAAATACCATCTCTATCCAATTTATAGACATTAGAAGGCGATGGCTGAAGGTGAATCGATTCGAAGAGATTTTTTCTTAGACATGACTATAAACATACCAGTTTGTACACTTAAGATTTGAGAAGTGCAGCAAATAGTTTAACGCGTGCTTAGAGTCTTTCTCGAATACAAGTATGCTGGTTTGTGTATCCCGGCCCTGCCAATGCGACTGGGTTTCCCCCTTGACACTCATTCTGGAAAAGAATTAAGTACTGAATTTTCCAGATTTCTTGTGCTTGCGTCCCTAGATGAAACTCTTCTTGCAAAACTTTCTCCTTTCTCGATTGAAAAAGTGCGATCCAGAAGCATTAACCTCCTAAAAGTTAAGAAATTGAGAAATATCAATTTGCTAGTAGAAGTGGAAAATAGAAAGCACATTTCATCAAAATGAAGATTTCTCATAAGATCAAAATAAAAACTTACCCCATGAAAGACTGAACACGTCTAAGGGAGTCATTAGAAGCACAGAGTTTTCTCTGGCCACACCTGAAGAAATCTGCTTAGGAAACCAGGGGGGTCAGTGATTACCGTAGAATCAAAATAAAAAGGAAATAAGAAACTATAACAACAAACACGTATATCTTTATTTTTGTCACACCTTAAATCACTAAAAAAAAAATGAAAGTCGGGTACAACATTGAGCCAATGAAACAATATATTCATGCTTCACTAAGGTGTTTCAGGGTGCCACAAATTGGGGGATCATAG
This sequence comes from Acanthosepion esculentum, assembly GCA_964036315.1. Taxonomy (NCBI): domain Eukaryota; kingdom Metazoa; phylum Mollusca; class Cephalopoda; order Sepiida; family Sepiidae; genus Acanthosepion; species Acanthosepion esculentum. The sequence continues at coordinate 39,487,086 of OZ038500.1, read as the reverse complement.
GGATAGCTGCAGGAGTCACCCAACATGTGGAAAATGTGGCAAAATGGATTCAGACCACACGGAAGAAGAATGCCACTATGAAGTAAGATGTGCTAACTACCTGGAAAACCATCCATCATGCTCACGATCATGCAACTTCGGGAAAATGGAAAAGGAGATAATCAGTGAGAACCATAAACGAATTGTCACATTCGTGGAGGCAAGAAAGATTTTAGAAAGTTACATGAAAGCCCCTTTCTATTAAAAACCCTTATGAAGAAGTACGTACACTTGGAACCAAATGACTGGCCCAAATTTCAGAACTACCTGAAGGACATTTACTCCAAGGAAATAGTGCAGACTGAACCTAAAAAAGAAGCCAATGAAAGAATTGAAATTGTAAATAAAGAAAAAACATTCGAAATCTACAGTACAAACACAAACCAACCTCCAAAAAATACAAATTCTCCTACAAAGCAAAGGTCACAGTGATGGTGACGGATGCCCACCAAAAACCATCAAAGATAAACTTATTTCCGCCAAAACAGAATCAGCCAAACAAAAAACAGAAATTCACAGTGGCCAAATCATACCCAAAATTGATTTGACAAACTGTAAGAAATGGAAGTGGAAAGCCAGAACTCACAAACAGCCAAAACCTCCAAACTCAAAACCTCGGAAAGTTAAATCACAACTACGTACTATGCTAAATCATGATCAAATAATTCAATGAAGGCAAACATAAACCCCATATCACCAGCAGGTTTTTGCTTTCAGGAAGCAATCATTAGGCAAAATGACAAAGTGAATATAAAAGAATACCATCAATACAACATCACACATGACACTGGGTTTCGAACGTCAGGTGGTAGATTCATCCTATCTTAGGAATGATGTACCTCAAAGTAAAATCAATTTCACAACTACTTTACAGGCGACTGCTGTTAAAGGGACCTTACACAGGCCAATAAACATTTGCTCTGTCTATATACTACCGAATGAACCAGTAATTAAGCTAAAATTCATTAAGTCATAAGGCAACTCCCTGCTCCTTTTATGATACTAGGGGACTTTAATTGTCACACACCATAATGGGTTGTAAAGACACAAACCAAAAGGGAATGACTTTGGAAACAATAATTTATAACAACGATTTATCCCTATGTGATCCAACAGTTTATAGGGATTTCTCTTGGAAGATACTAGCAGACACATGCTGTAGCAATGACTTGACAATCTTCCTACAAAACCCAGGATATGATGACAACTGGAAAGAATTTAAAAACCAATGTTCTGAAAAACTAGTTGAAGGACAAAGCATCAATGACTCTACAGCAAAAAAATGATATTCTAAGAAATTCAGCACCAAAAACGCAACAGTCTTTGGTTCAATGATGAATGTTAAAATCCATCAGGCTAAAAAGAGCAGCTCTGAAAGAATTCAACAAAGAACTACAACCTTTAATTTGCTTCAATTTAAGCAGCTTCGAGCAAAAGCACGGAAAATAATTAAAGAAACAAAAAAATACTGGAAAAACTACGTCAACAGACTCAATTCTTCTACAAAAACAAAATCCTTCTGGAATATGATAAATAGGCAAATACCAAACAATCACTGTAAAAGCACCCTTCGATGCATAAGTCTAAAATAACCAGTAGAAAGGATATCGCTGACCAACTAGTTAAAACAATCTCTAAAAATTCATCTGCCAAAAAATAGTAGCCAACAACTTCTAAAGTTCAAACAAAAAGCGGAAAAACAAAACCTAAACTTTAAGTCAAATAATGCCGAGAGCTATAACGCTGGTGGAACTAAATTAATCTTTAAAGAAAGTCCACAATACAGCAGTGGGCCCAAATGGTATCCACTGCGAATTCAGAAAACAGTTACACAACAAATCATTAGAACTGTTATTAAAAATGTATAATGGGCAGATGGTAACTTCCCAGTCATTCATCATCTATTCCAAAACCTGGAAAAGACGACACAGATCCTGAAAATTACAGACCGATAGCATTAACCTGTTGCCTATGTAAAACTATGGAGGGAATGGTCAAAAACAGTTTGACTTGGTACGTAGAAACTAAAGGCTTAATCAGCGACTTCTAATGTACTTTTAGAAAAAGAAAGAACCACCATGGGCCGCTTAGTAAGCCTAGAAATCTTTGTAAGGGAAGCTTTTATTAAGAAGGAATATCTCATCGGCAGACTTTTTTGACTTGCAAAAGGCGTACGACAAGACATGGAAACTTGGTATCTTGAAAGACCTGCTTGAACTGGGCCTAAAAGAAGGCTGACTCCATTCAGAGAGAATTTCTTGGAAGACCTAAGATTTCAAGTTCGTATAGGAACTAAGCTTCAGAACTGCAAAATCAAGAAGGAGTTTCACAAGGAAGCATTCTATCGGTGACACTTTCCTGCGTCAAAATTAATTCCATAGTTAAACCTCTAAGCCCAGGACTTTCTAATAATGTACAGATTTCGACATAGGCAAACCATAGAAAGACAACTCCAACAATGGCCACGGAAAATAGTTTTACCTTTTCCAAAACGAAAACCAAATGCCTACATTTCTGCAAATTAAGGAAATTGCACATCGGCCCCTTTTAAAATTTAGACGGAGCAGAAATCCTAGTAGTTGAACAACCAAGGTCCTAGGCATCATCATTGACAAAAAATTAACATTCATTCCCAATGTAAAATATTTAAAAATAAAATTTAATAAAGTCCTCCAACCTCTGCAGGTGGTAGCCTATATTGAATGGGAAGCAGATCGAGAAATATTAATGAAATTATACAGATCACTACCTCGCTCAAAACTGGATTACACTGGTTAATATATGGGGCAGTCAGAAAAATCATGCCTAAAAATACTCAGCGCAACCTATCATCAAATTCTTAGACTAATAGTTGGAGCTTTTAGGACATTCCCAGTGGAGAGCTTATACACAGAAGCTAATGAAACACCTCCACATTTAAGGCGCACTAAACTGGCACTACAGTACTATGTCAAAATAAAATCATGCTCAAATAACTCAGCTTACCTTTAAACCTAATTACTATAATCTATTCCAACAAAAAGACAACACAATACAACCCTGTGGACTCATGTGAAACGGCATACATTATTAAACATATATTAACCGAGTATTCAGACCTTGCTCTCTCAAGACAAAAATGTTAAAATATAAGGAACATGTATGAGATTTTCGAGAAAGCAAAAGTGAATGATATATCATTTCTTAAAACAGCCGGCCTCTACAAAAAATATAAACCAAATAAGCATGCCAATAAAATCAATTTCTCTACAAAATGTATATCTTAAACCCTCTTTACAGAAATACGTCAATGAAACTTGATCTACAAATTGATATCTTACAAAGAATACATATTTTATTCATACAAATTTATTCTAAAAATCTTGTCTGCATTAAATAACCGTTTGATGTTGATATGCTATAAAACAAACCAAGCCATACTATAATTTTCTACTCAGAAGGTCGACGATTAAATATAACCAAAGCGTTGTCATGGAAAAAAGATCAAAGATAATCAAAACGTTACGCTAAAAATAATAAAATATTAAATATAACCTAAATATTGTACTTAAAAGGGCAAAGAAGAAATATAACCTAACATTTTGCGCTCAAAAGAACAAAAAGAAAATATAACCCAAATGTTGTACTCAAAAGAACAAAGATGCAATATAACGAAAATATCGAATTCAAAAGAACAAAAATCAAATATAATGAAAATGTTGTACTCAGAATAACAAAGATGAAACGCTGTGTTCGAAATAATAAAAATAGCAAAGATCAAATTTAAACAAATATAAAATGTTGAAGAAGTATCAAATATAACCAAAATGTTGCGCCCAAAAAACAAAAAACAAACAAACAACTAAACAAAGATTAGATGTAACCCACATTTTTGTACGGAAAAGAATATATCAGATCATAAAAAGATCATATATAACCAAATAGATCAACTAAAAAACAAAAACAAAGATCAAATATAATGAAAATGCTGTAGTCAAATAAATATCAAATATAGCAAAAATGTTTTACATACGAGAACAATTTTGGGAATGGGGTGCAATGCTTTGGCCAAACCGTGTCTTTGTATCGTTAATTACCTCAGTGTAATATCTGTTTTATCCAGCACCTTGAAATCTTACTTTCTTTCACCGAAAAAAATTGAAAAAAACTGATGCTGTCTAAGATATCACTACAAATATTTGTCAGTTAGTTGCACATCAGAAATTACGTTTACAAGGGATATTTTGTCCCATTAATATTCTGGAGATTGTAATTTTGCTCTGCAAGATATTTCACCAACCTCTCATAACATTACACTTATCAGGATAGCTAACATTTCTTCTGTTTTTGCTTACGAGACAAAGATCATCAGAAAGGCCTCGGTGGCGATCAGGTAAGTGAGGTTGTCCGTAAAATAGATTTAGTTTCCGCACTTCTTCTATTGGCGTCTAGCACGATATTATATGGTAACCTGAGTGAAGTCGTGAAGTCATGTTCTGTGTTTTTTTTTACAGTGGCTTGGGAAAATCACAGTCAGTGAGCTGTTAGGGTTTTAAGGAACAATTCCTGAGACTTTGAAATTCTTTGTACCAGCAATCCTTCAAAGCTGAAGTTATTTATTCCTGTGTTTTTAAAGCCAGGACAATATTTTCTCAGTGGCCAATGCTAGATCTGATAAGTGGTATCAGCTTGTGGGAACGGTTTGGCGAGAAAGTAAATAAAACATTTCCCTTCGTCAAATCAAGCATTTCACTGACAAGGGAAGGCTTGTGGTAGTCATCAAATAGGATGAGAACTGGTTTTCCTTTGGACATGCTTCACAAAATGCTTGATGAATTCTAGAAAGCGTTCTTTCCTCACGCATCCAGATAGATTATCACCAACAATGAAACCTACTTGTTCATTCGATATAAAGTGCGCGTTGAAAAACATTATAGAAAATATCAGCATGGCTGTCAGTGGGGCAAGCAGTAGTACATAGAATTAATAATTGATCATTCTCGACAGCAGTAACCAATGAAAAGTGTTTTCTTTCATTGCCATAGCACTTACAGGTTTCTGAAAAGCTAGTGCATTACTTTCATTACAGTTCCATGTATTAGCTTGATTGAAACATTTAGCAGCCAATGATTTCATCAAATATAGTGACAAATGTAGCAGCTTGTTAAACTTGTGGGCTCAAGCTAGCCTATGGAGAAATTTGGATGTGTGTTTTTTCTTTTGATGGGTATCATATCATTGTTAATTTAATTTTTTACATTCCTTTTGCGCAAAAACAATTGAGAAAGATATGAATCCATTCTCCCCAAAGCTATGGGTGCATTAGTAACGTCTACTGGAATATTCAGTCGTGATTGGCAACAGGTCTAGGAGAAGGAAAACTCTGAAATCCCAAGCCCGGGTAAATGGAAGTTTTCGACTAAGGGAAGGGAACCCGACAGAAAACCAATCCTGCTCAGAGTACAGAGGTTTGGCGTGGGGCACAAAAGGCCTCTGGTGACGCTTCTATAATCGAATTCTTCCACAGGTCGGCTATCTCTGTGGAAGAATTTGATTATAGATACCTTACCGGGGGCCTTACAATTAATATAGTAAATGAACTTACAATAACATTTTTTCACTAACGGTTTTAGATGAGAGTAAATTGATTTTGAGCAGAATTAATTTTTTAGTGTAAATATACTTATTAGTTGAAATATTCGTAGACATAGCCATGTGTCTGATATAGAGAAACGTCATACTAAAATAGTAAATGACACAACTCACAGAGAAAAGGAAGTACAGGTGTATTGTAGAATTGGCATATATTTTTTTTACTCGAATTGTTTGGCGTAAATTTATGTCAACGAACGAACGTTTGTTTAAATGCCTGATGACGATCTGTTTCAAAATATAATATTTATCTGTTTTTAGGTGATGAAAACCACACTTTTTTTTATTTACCTTTTCATTGAGCCTCTGCTATTTTTCTTGATACTTTTAAATTTTTGCCCTGCATTTGAAATCATTACACGCTATTTCAATAATCAAATTCTTAATATACTTTGGTTTCAGTTGATACAGATCTGAGGATCCTGTTTTATGCAACATTTGATCCATTGCTTTTATGTCATAAGGAGTATTTAGATCCTGAAAGCTTAATAAATTCAAATTATATTTGGAAAACTCGAGAACGAATGAGTAGCATAACACGTGCTAGTTGCGGAGCAGTCACTTACTGAAAGAAGTTCAAAACAAAGAGCTATTAAGTATATACTTTAACTTTGTATTGATCTGGCTTGGAACTACAAAAATTACATGCTAATTATAAGCGGCATTCGTATATGAATAAAAGTACTTAATATAAAATTTAAAATGGTACATAAATTTTCTAAAAGTGGGTGAGTAGTGAGTCAGATACTGAGTGGCGGATCAGCAAGTACATTTCAACAGCCCTTTTTGCGATTTTCAAAGTATTTTGTCTGTTTGAATGCTACTAACCTGAATGAGAAAATGTTTGATTTCACTGGATACACTATCTGTATCAGTCATCGAAATAATATTAAAGCTTTGATTATTTGAAAACTCTTAATTTTTTGCGCGTGTTAGAAATCAATTTTCTGTCTGAAATAAACGAATTTTAATTAATATTCATTAATTAATGAAATTTGTTAATGCCAGTCACAATATGCATTTTATATCAAAGGGAAGACCAAAGCACACTCTGTCAGAATAATATTTCCCATATTCTAGTCAATGACATGAGGTTAAAATGACATGAGGTTAAAATCTACTTGCCACAATTGATTCTAATTTAGATTATGCCTATTATGTTCCTCCTCTACTTATATTTTTTTATTTTATTTGAGTAAGTTTGGACAATTAGTGGAACAAATCGATACAGGATACCGAGTAACGCCACTTTAAATACCCTAATACATTATTTTTACATTGTAGTCGATGAAATGTTTTCAAACAGAAGTTGCTCAATATATAGTATATATACTGTTCATAGCCACTAATCAATAAAAACTGAAAACACACATTTGCCGAAGTGAAAAGAAATCATTTAAACCTGTTAATACTTATGACACATGTAAGTCAAACATTGAAGAAAATTGCATAAACTTTTCTATTGGAAATGAGATCAACAATGATATTATCAAGCGATGAACATAAAAATTAATTCAAGTGATTCAAATTACCACATGTATGAATTAGATCCTTGTTTCTTCTCCATCTCATTATAAATCAAACTTAAAATATTATTAAGAAAGTCGGAGTTAATGCTGTTTAGTAATATATTTTCTAAAAAGATAAGCAAAAATGTCATTCAGTAAAAGACAGTGTCGTAAGTGAATAAATTAGTTTTAAGTAATTATTTATATATTAAAAAACATTTCTCTGTGTCGTTTGCACCAGAAAAAAAAAGTTATAGTTTTAAAATGAGGAGGTAATTCGGTTTCCTTTTGTATTACTAGTTTGCGTTAATATTGTGCGCGTTTATAATTTTATTTGATCTGAGTGAGTCACATGAGCATTATTAGTATACATGAGGACAGAATTATAGGCAACAGCCATAATGCAACGGAGAGCAGAAAAATTGTTATAAGTAATAATTGATTATCTCCCTTTTCCTTTTAACTTTTCTTTCTATCTTTCCAGTAATCGTTCTTGACAGTGTTTCAAATTTCTTCATTCGTATTTCTTATACAGTCTTTCATTGTTATTCCTGCTACCTTACATACATAAATACGGATCTATCTATCTATCTATCTATCTATCTAGCTATCTATCTATCCCCTTTTCAAATAATTTCTTTTCTTTTTTTTTTGTTTCCTCTAACGCTTTTCTTTATCTTCCTCATTTTTCTTGCATTCCTAATATTATCTCCTTGGTATTCGCCATTTTTGCTTTCACTTTTTTTTTTTCATCTTCTGTGCATTTTGTTTCTTTATTCGTCAATTACATTTATATTATATTTGTTCCACATCTTTTTCAAATAAGTTCTATTCCTTCTCGTTTCCGGTCCACGTTTATTTCTCTCGTTTTCCCTTCCTTCTCTTCTTCTTAATTGCATTATTAGTTATTTTTTGTTTTTGTCGTTGTTTACTACTTTTCTTTTTCCTTTTTTATCTTTTTCACTTCAATCTTGCCTGTTTTCACTCTTCTTTCAATTCGTATCATTTTGTGATACCATTTCTTTTCCTTTTATTCTTTTTTCATTAATTTTGTAATTATTCTTTTACCACATTTTTCAGTCATTCTTTTTCTTTCTTTCTTGAAGCTAACCTTTTAAATATTAATGCCACTGTATCTTAACATGTTTAGAAATTCTGATCACACTTTCCTTCAATCTTGGCTCTTTTAACTCTTCAATCATTTCTTTTTATTTCGTCTCTCTCTTCAGTTTTATTTCATCCCTCCTTTCTTTCCCGTGGTTTCGCTTATATCTTTATTTACTTGTCTCTTTTTAATGTCATTGCTAATTCTTTCTATGCTAGAACATTTATTTTGTATTGTTTTCTGGTTGCGCTCCCTCTCTCCCTAATAGCTTTCTCTTTTTTCATACTCATCTTTCTCAAATTCAGTGTCACATAAAGTAAGGTCATCTACTTCCACCTTGATCTTGACAATTTTACTTCAATAGCAACAAGCCATAGATCGCAATATTCCAGATTCCTTTTTATTAATATATCATCCAGTTTACATGTAGCAGATGTGTAAATTAATGATAAAACAAAATAATGTTCTCTTCTTATTACACTTCAGTTATCTGCTGTGAGAAGCCACTTTCTCATGAAGCTGATTGCATAATTCTTAATAGTTTTCTTTTCTACATCCCGTGGGTGGGTTTGCCCGAAAATCCCTGTTTCATTAATTAATAAGATGCAAACTGTAATACTTGAACTGCTAAGTGAATTATTTTGATAAAATATGCGTAAATTATGTAGCGCTGCGTTGTTTTCTCGTAACCTGAAACAGATTATCTCTAAAGTGTTTGTTGATATCTGTTGTGGATTCCGGGAAGGGAATCCTGCACAAATAATTAAACAACGCCAGTAACTGAGATAGAAAAATAAGTGTATTAAACGTAAGAATACAGACTTGAAGTGAAGATTAGTAGTCCAGGAATGCGGGTCTGTATATAAGTATACATTGGACGAGTCCATCTTGTGTAAAATGGGGTCTGCCCCACAACAATATCCTAAATAGGTTGACAGATAGATACACAATTTCTGAACAATTCAAGGAATATACACCCCATATATATATATATATATATATATATATATATATATATATATATATATATATATATATATATATATATATATATATATATTGAGGTAAAATAATACTGCAACACACTGAATACGAGTTTCAACTGATTCAACATTAAGCGTAGAGGTAATATAGCTGGAGTACAGTTAATGATAGTATATACATATCAATACTTGTACAAGTTGCAAAATAAGGGTTGTATGAACAGTATTCAAATTTTATATAATTACAGTGTATTAGATGTTAATATAGGTTTGTACAATTATACATATCATGTAAATCATCCTTCGATACTTTATGCTATGAATCTTGTATATGGTAAGCGTTGCAGGCTAATTAAAAGAGAGAGGCACCTTTTATCTCTTGTTAATGTGGGATAGGTCAGCCGATGGTGTCCGCTAAAAACATATTGCAAAGTGTGTAGCACGCGAATTATATGGGCGAGGATTATCCTGTTGCATCAAAACAATATCCTGAACGTGCATGACACTGTTCACTATTCCTCCCACAAACTGCAAAAGCGAGCTAATGTTGTAACTTCCACATAAAGTGTTAGGCATGTGAGTCTCGGGTGAATACACTAAGGAAGATCACTCAGCGTGTTTACGTCACGCATGCAATCGGCTTTCAGGTGCATGAAGGCATAACTTAATTATATCACTGAACACTACATAGTCTTATTTGATTTGACAAGTGACAAGATGGTGTTGTCGCGTAAGTGTAAGTCTGACTCAAGGCAAACGATTCCCAAATGTCTGTTTTGACAATACTAGAGCTACATTTGCTCTATTCTGTGTCATTGATGCCGTGCTTTCCCTGACCTCTGCCTCTCTTTTGGTAAGCATTTGAACTACGTTGACATCTACAACCGGTGTATGAGTGGAGAAGTATTAATTTAAGCAGCGTTGGCAACACCGAAGTAACACCGATATGTCATGTCTCTGTGCAACAGTTTCCCGAGATGACCGTCCAGTATATCGAAGGTTTGCGATCCGACCGTTTTCAGAATGCAATAGTTGCAAACAAAGGCCCAATACATGTCTCATGAAATCTACATGCACTGGACTCTTTCATTATTCCGATATTTATCGCAGTATGTGCCACTATCTGAAGATCCAATATAGACCATTCATCGGTTACTACGTCAGAAAATGGCCAATGTTGTTTATACTACTTTTAGAAAATCGACTCCACGACCATGCACATACGGTACCCAGATAAAAATCGGCATTGTTTTTTAAGTTGTTACAACTTAATTTTTTTGTTATAATTTAATTTTATATATATATATATATATATATATATATATATATATATATATATATATATATATATATATATATATATATAATACTAGTGGTTAATATACACACACATATATATATACATATATATTTATTTATTATAATTTTTTCATATAGACAAAACCATTTTACTCACGACAAAAATGCAACTTGGTTTCAGTGCATTTTAACTGCACATCTACGGGTGGGGGTCGGAAATGGTTATGAACGATCCTGTTTTTAGACAAGCCCGGATGTAAAACGTCACTTCCTTTTTCCATTTTTTGAGAAGAAAAATGTATTATCGCTCTGCTACATGTATTGAGCTCTTTTTTGAATGAATGCTACGAACGTTAGAATTTGTATAATTTATAGATTACTTTCGTTCCCACCGCATCGGATATATACATATATATATATATATATATATATATATATATATATATATATGTGTGTGTGTGTGTGTGTGTGTGTGTGTGTGTGTGTGTGTGTGTAAGTATATATACAAGCAGAAGTAATTGTGTATGGATATATGTAAGTATATATATATATATATATATATATATATATATATATATATATATATATATATATATATATGTGTGTGTCTCTGTGTGTATGTGTGTGTATTTATATGTGTACACGCTTATATGTATGTATATACGTGTAAATATAGATATGTTGTGTATGTGTGTATATACGTATGTGTTTTGGGGCATAGAAATAGTAGGTTCTTGCTAGATTTAATATCCATTGTTTTTTTTATATAATTTTTATATGTTTATATTAAATTTGTAAGCTGTAGGTGATATTATTTTTATCAAATTTTTCTTGATTGTACAGCGGCTCTTTTATAAATGCCCTTCGATTTTAGTTGAATCTTCCCTCCATCTTTCCCCTTGTTTTTCTTTTCTTTTCTATACTTTTCTCTCTCTTTCTCACCTTCTGATTTTTAAGTTTAGATTATTGTGTCACTACAAATGTATAGACCTATTTCCGGTGTCAGCTTTTAAATTAATTTAGGTCAGCGATTTAAGAATGAATTATGCATCGGTAAATAATTCAAATTTATCTGTATCACACTTTTAACTGACTTCTCTTTTGACTTTCTCTCTATTAAATTTTAATCCCGACCTTCACTTTTAGGCCTTCCTGTTCTTCTCTCATCTGTTCTCCCACTCTATAACTTTCTGTTAGCCATCACATTCGTCCCCCATTCTCATACATACACTCTCGCTAAATTTAGTTTTATTCCCGGAGTTATTTTTTCTGAATTCTTTTTGAATTTGTAGGTCTGATGAATTGGATCGTAATTACGATTCCAATGTAATAAACTATAACCATGGAATATTAGTGTTTAAGCCTTTTATTATATATATATATATATATATATATATATATATATATATATATATATATATAAACTGCGTGCCAAATTATTATCGAGATAACTTGTTTCTTATATTTCAAAAACCGTCTGATCAATTCACACACAATTTTCACACAATGTTGGCAACACTCATCTGCGCAATCACTGAAATTATCGTACTGATCTGCGCACTGTAAGCAAACTGGCGCCATATTTGTTATCAGCACGTGTCAGAATTTAGTGAAAAGATGGGCCATAAAAGCAGTTTAAGTGATGCTGAAAAGAAAACTATCACCTCAGAACTCTCAAAGGGTAAATCTACCCTAGAAATTTCTAAAATGATAGGGAGGTGTCATCAAGCCGACTCTACACAAGTACGCAAAAGGGCAGATAAAGGCAAGCCGATGGTTATTTCACGTCGTCTCATGTCGCGACTTAAACGAGAGCCCACGAAGAACCCTGGACTTACCAGTCAAGAGCTTTTCAGTCGGATTGGGGATCCTACTGTGTCTAAAAGTTCTCGGTATCGGTATCTGAGGGAAATAGCAACAACAGTTAAACCTGTATCGAAGCCTCCGTTGACGAGAAATCACATTCAAAATCGATTGAAATGGGCCGAGGACAATATAATGATTGACTTCTCTAAAGTTTTGTTCACAGACGAAACTCGAGCAACACCGGTCCAGATAGATGGTGCAAAGGCTGGGTAACGAACGGACAGAATCGCCATCGACGTTTGAGACGCCAACAAGGCGGTGGAGGCATAATGATCTGGGGTGGTATTATTGGAAAAACATTTGTGGGCCCATGGAGAGTACCAGATGGCGTCAAAATGACTGCTGATGCATACATAGCGTTTATGAAGGAGCATCTTGAACCGTGGATGGAAAGGCAAAGAGTTGCCTTCAGAAGGGCCATTGTTTTTATGCAAGATAATGCTCCCTCACATGCTCCTCACAAGACTACTGAATATTTGAAACAGTTAGGCTTCGATGGACCTCGAAAAATGAAGTGGCCAGGAAATTCTCCGGATTTGAACCCAATCGAAAACCTTTGGAGCATCATGAAGCGAAGACTGTACGCCAACGGACGACTATTCAGGAGCAACGCTGAGTTGTGGGAAGCAATTCTTGACATATCTCGTGGCATTACAGCAGATGACATCCTACAATTAACAAATTCTATGGATCGTCGACTTCAAGTAATTTCAAAACAGGGAAAGCACATTGCCGATTAATTTGTTTAAAACTGTGCCTCTGTTTGTATCTGTTATTATTTGTTTGATTAACTTATTTATTAGCTTCTTTTGATCATAAACATTCACGTGCAACATTAATAAACGTTTTGTTTGCTCAATTCTGTGAATTTTACTAAACCTTTCTAATAATTTGGCACGCTCAAATCACCGTGCTGATAACAAATATGGCGCCAGTTTGTTTACCTTGCGCAGATCAGTACGAAAATTTTAGACATTGCGCAGATCAGTGTTGCCAACATTGTGTGAAAGTTTTGTGAGAATTGATTGGACGGTTTCTGAAATATTAGAAAAAAGTTATCTCGATAATAATTTGGCACGCAGTGTATATATATATATATATATATATATATATATATATATATATGTATGTGTGTGTGTGTGTGTATGTGTGTGTGTGTGTGTGTGTGTGTGTGTGTAAAGAGAGAGAGAGAGAGTGAGAGAGAGATATATATAAATATATAGAGATAGATGCGTGTGTTTTGTGTGGGGAGGGTGTTACCAATGCAAATTTGTTAATTGTTGGGTAGTTTCGATTACATTTCCCTTGTATGATCTTATTGCCTGATCCAAATACCAAAAATGCAGCGTAGAATGAAAATTTTAATCTTACAATTTTTAAAAATATTATAAATAACTGAGTTGATTATTTTATTATCTTTTATCGTTCGATCCAACTTAATTATTTTAACGCCATCTTGATGTACATTGACTGCTTACAGTTTTTGAGCGTACGACCGAGTCAGTCTGTAGAGCCCGTGAGCGTGTGAATGAATTTTCTTCAGCTAATCGAAGTCTCTCAAAAGGACAATTATTCTTGAGTATCTAGTGACGATAAAAATTTGAATGGATTTTGCACCAAATCCACTTGATCGTATGCTATGGCATCTTCTATGGTTTCATAAAACAATACGATTTAGTGTTTGATAAGAGATAAAACGAGGACAGAGTATCATGTCAAAGAGCAACCTCAAATAAATGAACAGTTGCAATGGGAGTGAACTTGCTTTCTTTCCGCCCTCTTTATCTATCTATCTGGGATATTTGTTTTCTTGGCGTGGGTAATCACAGCGTTTTGTCCTTTATTGTTTGATGTAATATTTGTTCGTTTACAATTACCCTTTGTATTCAGTGTACATTTTGTCATCTATCCACTAATACTTGCCAAACAGTTTTCTTGGCGCTTTCCCCTGTTTCTTTTACCTTTTGAATGTTAAATTCTCTAAGCTTCTTCATTCATTATATGTCCTAAGAATTTCTCCTTAGTCTTTCACATTATTATTAGCAGTTTATTCTTGTTCTTAAAATTCCCTTGTTTCTGACATTTCCTGTGAGAAACACCTATTCGTGGTCTAAATATTTGGAACCATATATTTATCACTACAAGTCTTTTCTTCCTCTGTGACAACATTGCCCAGCAATCGCTGCCACAAAGGAGATTTTTGAATTACCTAGCAGTCCATAGCGTACGCTTTTCTTTCTTGTTTTTCTTTCACTTATTTCTGATGTTTTTGCTTAACATCATATTTTATGCGCCATTTTGTACTATATGCTATCTCTTCTTTATAACGTCAAGAATTATACCTGTCATCCACATTTTCGTGACTTTCTAGGGATGATCACTTTTGCTATTGTCCCTAGTGTTTCCGTCAACTTGTTCTACTTTGAATCCGTGACTAGTTAAAAAATTTCATATTTATTCCAATGGCCAAAAGCATATGTCTTTTAAGAAATGAAATCGATGGGGAATTCTTTATATTAGAGTTCAGAAATTGTTTTGGATTTCTTTAATTTGTGCAGTTTTAATCTTAGTTTAACTATGACTAGGATGTAATCACTCGAGTAGTTTTAGCGTTTTAGCGTGTAAAACTGCAGTTCTGGATCGTTTGATGTTAGTTTGATGTCCGGTTTCTTATTTTTCTATGCCAGCTTTTCCGAGCCCATACGCGCATGTTGGTTGTTTCTTCAAAATTGGTCATTATTTCGTAATTCTATACGTACCACCGTACCCTTTTTGACTCCGTTTTGCCCATCACGTGATCCAAGTTTATATTTACCATTTCCCTGTCCTTCCTACTTTTTATTTAGAACCTCTCATGATAATAATAATTCATTGTAACTTGCATTTTAGAGCGAGTATCAACACGTATTGTACTTATTCTTCGGTAATTTCTGACATTGTCAGTATTAAATGGTTTTTCTTTCTGTTTTACCAAAATAACTATGTCCGACAGCTGCCATTATCTTAAAATACAATTCCTCTAGTATTTATCTAACATTAGTCCGATTCTTTTTTCCTTTCTCTCTTCTACTGTGTATATGATTCTATAATCGTCTCTTATAAAATCTTCATTGTTTATTCATATTGTTTCACATACCATAAGAATTAACCGTTCCATTTCGTGTTTCTTATTTCCTAAGTTATCGCATTGGTAGATTATCTTAATATACCTTCTCTCGATTATGCTTTTTCTTTGTTGCCGACAGTCGCTGGATGATAGTCAGATAGCCACTGTCACATATATTACGTCATTATTGAGCGAAAAGTCAGTTTCACGTAAATTGGATTCCATTACGTCGTTATTTGACATTTTTTAGTTATGAATTGTGATGATTGTTCTTGGGGGCGATAATGGAATGGTTTCTCCACGGCAATTTTATGGAGGCATCAGATTTGTTGACACTTGGAACTCGTCCACTCTTTGATAGGTTGTACTAGTCTGTCTGCTGTTCACACTCAGGTGTAGCAGAGGAAGTGGTTTAGTCGCATAGAGTCCAATAAGTTTTTGACTCTACCGTTCTTTAAAAATTAAAAACAAATCTCGATTCCAACTCACTACTATGGTTTCGCCATTTTTCAAATTCTTGACTCACAAACGACGTTATTTCCCCGCTGTTTTTATAACCTTGAATATTTTGTTAGTTCGAAGTTCTCAGTCATCAAGAGTTTGACGTAAACGGTATCATAAAAGTTGATTTTTCCATGTTTGTTGAAAAGTGTAATTTGTGTGAAATAATCTATAGAAAAATCTTAGATGCTTTTTACATTCACGCAAATTTGTGGTGATATCTGAGTGAAACCCTTTTCCTGTCATTTTATCTTTGATTTCTATTCATCTATTTATCTTTCAGTTTATATCAAATGGATTTTCATTTCTTGTTTTGTTCTTCTTTTTATTTATCATGCGTATGTTTACTGATTTCATCCATTGATCGAACTTGTTTCATCTACTTTAATTTTGAAGTTTCTCTTTCACTACTCTTTCTCGCGTCTACTCTAGAGATAAATCACTCTCCATCTCTTCATCCATTTCTACATTGAAATTTTAAATTGCGCATATTTATTTACGGAGTCATATTATTCTTCTATTTACTTTTCTTCATCGGCAATTTTAGCGACGCAAACGTTCCATTTCTGTGCAAATGCGATGTGTCAAATTCCCTTTTTTTATCTTTATGTGTTAGACGGAATCTTCTAATTAGTAATTTGATGATGTTCTTGACAGGCAAATACCCATTTCTTTAATCATACTATCGTTTACTAACTTTAACTTAGTTTGGCAAAAGGTGACACGTACAGAGCACCTAGTGAAGATTAAACTCACTTCTCAGTAGTAATGGTCAACCATATTAGCTCGTTAAACATTACCAACTTCGAAGAACCCATTTCACAAAGCATGATGTCGTATCTTTCACTTTCCGAATTTTCTCTGCTAATAATATAATCTCCATTTAAATATAACGTTTTTAAAAATAGAAAAAATTAACAAAAATAGATTAATTCTAGATTACCAATTAGCTTTTCACACAAACCTATGAAATTATATATTATAAAATTAGGAAATATCGAGTAACAGTCATCGAATATATATATATATATATATATATATATATATATATATATATGTATATATATATATATATATATATATATATATATATATATATATATATATATATATTCTTAAGGTGTGCTATATTTATGGGATAAAGTACTTAATATCAGAGATAGAGCGTGTGTAAATATAAAAGTGAACACTTAGAGGCGATAGGCTGTTTCATGCTAGACGCAATCGTCTGCGTCTATCATGAAACGGCCTGTCGCGTCTAATTGTTTACTTTAATGTTCACACACACAACACACACACATATATATATATATATATATAATGTAAACATATTTAAATTATATATATATATATATATATATATATATATATATATATATATATATATATATATATATATATATATATATATATATATATATATATATATAATGTAAACCTATTTAAATTCGGTGAGTGAAAAAAAACCCAGGGTAGCAGAATTTTCAAATAAATTGTCACCCGAGGAAAAATGGGAACATAAATAAAGCACCAGAAACCTCTGAACGGCGAAAGAAATCGTCCATTACCTTAGATCTCTGGTACAAAGAAAAAAAACCCAGTGAGTAATAAGTTAAAACGAAGAGTTGTCAATAAGTAGAGCAAAATTTAAAAAAAAACATAATGAGCTTAGGTGCTTCCTAGGTTGCACCACATGGGATCATCAGGGAGAATTCGCTGAGGAGGAATTAACAAGGAACAAATTTACTGATAAAATGTACTTATTATGTTACTGATAACATAAAAATGTACAGAATTAACTACAAATAATAATAACAATAATAATAATAATAATAGGAAACTCTCATCTGCATTAGTGTCTATGTAGGAAGTATGAAACTTGAAGTAGACGAGAAATGGTAACGGCACTCTAATAGGGGACAGAACTTGACGAAGGCTTTAATAAACAGAGTGACCCATGACGGGTCTAAGAGCAAATAAGCATACAAAGAATACAAGTAAAAGAGGATATATATATATATATATATATATATATATATATATATATATATATATATATATATATATATATATATATATATATATATATGTAGTACAGCAAAAGGTAGTTCATTGTGGAAGAGTCCAAATCGAAGGAAGTTAATGTTTATGACAGGCACAAACCAGAGAAGGTGATCGAGAATGACCAAGTCAAGATGTTGTGAGATTGCAACATCCAAGCAGACTGCATCCTTGAAATCACCAAACCAAACATCACTCTCGTTGACAAAAAAAGAAAAGAAGAAAATAGCTCCTTCTTGACATAACTTCTTTCTGCTGACAGTAATATCGTGGTCAAAGAAAATGACAAATTCAAGAAATACACTGAACTAAAGTTACCAAAATGTGGTCCCAGTTATCACTGTCGCATCCCGTCGTGCTACATTGAGAATACCAGAATGAAGCATAGAATCACATCTTTTTCAGGAGTTTACGTTGCTTGGCTCTGCAAATAACGGTCCTCTCTACATGAGGTCATACAATTTGATGGACCACAGTTACAATGCAAGATCATCGGTGGAAAACGAAAATCGTGCGATTGACGATAATAATAATAATAATAATAATAATAATAATAATAATAATAATAATAATAATAATAAGAAGAAGAAGAAGAAGAAGAAGAATGATGATAATAATAAAATTAAATTCCTAATTGAAATTCCATCAATCAAGGAAATGCGGAAAAGGAAATTTCAGTTAAATGCACAGAGAACAAGACGATGCGACAAACGTTGTAGGTTCTGTCGCCAAAATAAGATATTCCAAACGGACCTTAAAAGATTTTACAGGGAAATTGGAAAAGCACCTATATATTTCGAAAAGCCATCATTGACAATGTGCAGACATTTAGGGAGAATATTTGGAGCAACTCAAAGTAATATAACCCAAATGCAGAATGGATCCAGCGTGAAGCAGAACGAATGCTGGATAATCCTCTGCAAGAGTGGAAAAATATAACCTCAAATAATGTTAGGCAAGCTCTAACGAAATCCCAAAAATGGAAATCCCAGGAAATGATAAGGTACCCAATTTCTGGCTCTATCATCTCTCATCAATCCATAATACTCTTGCAAAAACTCTATCAATGCTTGTAAATAATCTCAATGAAATCACGGAATGGCTCAGTGAAGGTACTACATATCTCATGCCCAAAACGAGCGAAACAGATGATCCGAAAAATTATAGGCCAATAACATGCCTCTCCACCACGTATAATTTGACCACGTCTGTCCTGACGAACCGTACTTACTCTTTTTTCGAAGCAAACAACATTCTTCCACTGGAATAGAAGGGATGCAGCAGAGGTTCATATGGTTGCAAAGATCAGCTAATGATAAACAAAATAATCCTGGAAGACGATTTAGAAATCTTAGCGCAGCGTGGATTGAGTATCGTAAAGTTAAGACTTTGGAAATGTACAAAGTCTCCCTTGTGGTAGTAAATTTTCTTAATCACAGCATGGGAATGTGGAACACCACACTATACCTAAATCATACCGGAGGCACTGCCATCTCCAACCGTCTGAATATTCGACGTGGAATCTTTCAAGAAGGCTCCCTATCACCTCTTCTGTTTTGTTTGTCCTTAATCCCCATTACGCATCAACAGTAGCTATGGTTACAAACTAAACAAAAAAGTATTCAATCCCCTACTGTACATGGATGATCTCAAATTCTTTGCCAAAGACGACAATGAGTTGAAGGGCTTCCTCAGTATTGTAAAATGTTTCATTGACGACATAGGTAGGGATTTCGGATTAGATAAATGTGCAAAAGTAACATTCAAGAACGAGAGAATTACAGAAACACCAACATTTAGACCCTGTCACAAAGATTAAGGAACTGGAACAAGATGAATCCTATAAGTACCTAGGAATTAGCGAAGGAGATGGTATACAATATACCCAAATGACGGAGAAGGTAAGAAAGGAGTACTACAGGCGTGTGCGTCTGGTACTGAATACTGAGCTGAATTGAAAAACCAGAATATCAGCCATAAACACCTTGGCCGTCCCTGTGGTGCAATACAGTTTCAACATGCTTAACTGGACTATAGCTGAATGGACGCCAAAACAAGAAAGCTTTTCACATGCATCATCCCAACGCTGATGATGATCCTCTGTATATGCCCAGATCTGAAGGAGGCAGATGATTAGTTAAACTAGAACTGTCCTACAAAACTACAACAATAGGCCTTCAAAGATACCTGGAAACTACAGAAGACAGGATGATGATATGTGTCAAAGAACATGAAAGTAGTAAGGGTCTTTATTCCGTAATAACGGAAGCCAAAATGGAGTTCCAAATGGGTGAAGAAACACAAGTAAAGCACAATACAGCGACTGAAGCTGCAAATACTTTAAAAAAGAAAGCAAATGCAACCGACCAGATACAGAAACGATGGCAAGATAAACCGCTTCACGGTCAATACTGCCCGTACCAAACAAGCTGATGTAGACAAACCCCGTACCCATCAGTGGCTACGCAATGCAAGGTTAAAAGCTGAAACCGAAGGTTTTATCCTTGCTGCACAGAACCGATGCTTGTTAATCTGAAATTATCAAGCACACATACTAAAATATTGTGTTAGCCCAAAATGTAGGTTCTGTGGTAAATATCCAGAAACAATTGATCATCTTGTACTAGGTTACACGGAATTGACACCCACTGAATATAAAACTCGGCATGACAAAGTGGGCAAATATCTGCACTGGAAGATCTGCAACTTCATCGGGAAGGAAACTGAAAGAAATTGGTATGAACACCACCCAGACCCGGTTACGGTGATAGGACCTGTAACAATTTTATGGCACTACAGAATACACACAGACAAACACTCAAAGTTAACCAACCAGACATTGTTATTAGAGACCACAAACAAAAAAGGTGCCTCCTTATTGACATGGCAGTCCCTGTAGACTGCAATGTATCTTTGAAAAGCTTCAAAAACCTATAAAAAAACAATGACCTTGAAATCGAAATCTCACAAATGTGGCACATGGAAACATCAACAAACCCTGCTGTAGTTGCAGCCCTCGGATTGGTTGGAAAAGATTCCAGTAGACTCATTGAAGGGATTCCTGGAAGCCCATGCCTTAAAGAAATACAAAATATTGTTCTCACGAGTACAGCTGTCACGTTACGAAGAGTTTTATCTGTGTAAAATATGCCTGTGCTTTTTTGTTTTTTTTTAATTGGTAAGTGGAAACTGTCATGATGCCATTTCTGACCTTAGGTCTCTGGGTGGGACTCGGAAATGTGTGCACACCAGAAATCAAACGAACTAAAATAATAATAATTAGTAATAAAGGAAGCCAAAAACATTCAAAAGGGTAAAGAAATGAAAATAAACCATAATACACTTACTGCAACAACAAAGAACTTAAAAAAGAAAGCAAAAGCAAATGCAATGTACCAAATGTAAAAATGATGGCAAGATAAACCTCTTAATACTATACCCCTACCAAACAGGCTGACGTAGGCAAACACTGTACACATCAGGAGTTACGAAGTACAGAGTTAAAAGCTGAAACACAGGACTAATGCTTGCTAACTAGAAATTACCAAGACACAATTTGAAAAATTGCGTTAACCCGAAATTCAGATTCTGTGATAAATATCCAGAAAAAATTAACCATATTTTAACAGTTTGCACGATATTAGCAGCCACAGAATATAAAACTCAGCAGAATAGAATGGGCGAATCTCTGCATTGGAAATTCTGCAAATTTTACGGGAAGGAAACTGCAAGAAATTGGTATTAACATCATTCAAACCCAGTTACAGACATAGGACCTGTAACATTTTTATGGAACGTTATAATATACACAGAGAGAACAATCAAAGCTAATCGCCTAGACATCGTGATCAGAGACCACCAAACAGAATGTGACATGGCAGTCCCTGCAGATTGTATGTATCTTTGAAGATCTGCAAAAAAACTATCAAATACAAGGTATCTTGAAGTGGAGATCTAAAAAATGTGACACATGAGGGCATCAATAAACCTTGTTGTAGTTGGAGTCTTCAGATTGATCAAAAAACATTCCGATAGACTCAATGAAAGAATTTCTGGTAGTCCGTGTCTTAAAGAAATACAAAAAATTCTACTCACAAGTACAACTCATAAAATAGGAAGAGCTTTATCTATATAACATCTGTGAAAATATCATGAAGCCATTTCTGACAGGAAATGCATATACAACAGAAATCAAAGGAAATAATAATAATAATAATAATAATAATAATAATAATAATAATAATAATAATCCATATAACGTTGTAGACTCTGTTTCTATGTTTGTTATCGAATTTCCCCTAGGGTTTTGGAGATAGACCCCTCCCATAACCATATATATTCTTAAATTACATTATTCAGGGTACTTGGATAAGTATATTTCATTTTGATCATTTTTGCCTTTGTTATAATTCAAGGGAATGAATATTCAAATTAATCATTTTCTCCACAAACTAT
The DNA here is from genome assembly GCA_964036315.1 of Acanthosepion esculentum. NCBI lineage: Eukaryota > Metazoa > Mollusca > Cephalopoda > Sepiida > Sepiidae > Acanthosepion > Acanthosepion esculentum. The sequence goes on along the minus strand of OZ038500.1, from coordinate 39,464,532 downwards.
AACAATAATTTAAAATCAATCGTCATTTTTTTGTTGTGATTTTATTTATCCAGAAAACTAAATATAGTATTTCTCGTCGTTTTCTTCGTTATCTGGACTAAAATTACAGACCTTGATTCCTTTCGTATAAAAGAAATGTCGACATAATAATAATAATTAATAAAAAATTTATGTAAGTAAACGAGATACGTTGGAAACACAAAATCGAAATTGCCCCAACTGAAAAATATATCGAAAACATAAATTTAATACCTAAATGAAAGTTTTAATTTCAAAAGTACACCTGATTTGCTAAAGAATTGTTGCACAAAGAAATTACTAAAGAATTATATTGCTGAAACGTATTTCAGTTATAATTTATAACCCAAATATTTTCACAGCATCATATTCATCAACAAGATAAAAAAATATGAACTACGACCGTGTACAGCAGACAGCATTTCCTAGAATAGGTGTGTCTGTGCAGCAAGATGTCAATAGGAAAATTCTAAAACAATAACATATGTTCAGGCAGGGAAACAAAAACATTGAATGCCTTGTCAGAGGATATTTTCAGCTTAATTCAATATAATTAGAGTATAAATCGAAACGTAAAAACAAATCTCATCAACAAAGATGTCTCAAGATTATCTTTTTTATTTTCTCTTTTCTTTTCAGTATAGCTTACAGCATTTACAGTTGTAGACATCATTTTCGTATGGTTTTACAACAAATAATAACGATGGATATTAGTAAAGTAAATTCATGAAAATCAAATTTGATTGTTTTGGCAAATATAAGATAATCGAAATACAGAAGATTTCAAATTCATTGCCAAAAACAGGAAAATGATCAACATGTCAATGAACCTCCTCGTTACCCATCCATTCACCATTGGGATTGCTCTAAAATTCCTCCTCCTCACTGTTCTTTTTGTTCTTGGATCATTTTAATATATTTACCAAATAAATCAAGCTTACCTAGCAGTTTAAAAAGTTCTTTGTGTTGTTTTCAATCACTTTTACTTTTGTGTTTTATTAAGTCATAATTCTAAAAAGATATTGAATTGAAACGTTTTCTGAATCAAACACAAAGGCTGAAAAATAATTATTAGCGTATTAACTGCTTAATAATGGTGGAAAATCAAAATTGTTCCACAGAATTTCAATGACTGAAATTTCCGTCATCCGCTGTTTCTGAGTTAACTTATGAATGACAAATAATAAGAGAACAACAAAGAATATTTACTTAAGTTTACAATAATGAAATCTAAATGCTTGTACGATGCACATGGATATCATCTTCCTGTATTCTAGGAATTACCTCAAGCTTTCGTAGAAATTATATAATTTGAAAAAATTCGTCCATTTTCTTAAATTCTAATGTCCAGTTAGTTAGGAATTCACACTGAGCAACTCTAAAAGGCAACAGAATTGTATCTTCTTGAAATAAATGTAGAATTAAGCAAACAAAAAATGTTTTCACCAGTAGAACTTGTGACACAATGTGCATCAGAAAATAAAATTTGTAAATAAACATCATCATAAGTGGGAAAAATTCTTCTAAGGATTTTATTTGGTATCTATCCTCGAATAGGTAATTCTACTGATTATAGAAAGTGAGTAATTAAGTTGTTAACACAAGCAATAAAGAAGAATTACTCGTAAACATGAAAGAAAGTGAAGACTCTAAAGATGGCTTTCATCCATGTACTTATCGAAAAGATGAAAAAGAAATCCAATAGACAGAAATAAAATTGTATAAGAGCAACAGCAAAAGAGTAAATAATAAATGTATCATCAAGAACAAAAATGCTGGCTAATTTAATTAATATTGTAGTAAACCTGCTTTGAGAAAGCCAGAGAATTTGACTTACAAAATGTCTACCATAGCAATACTACTGCTGTAACCAATTTGAATGAAGTTGAAAACATTTAACTTTAATAGTATTCCCTGAAATTAAATCAAAAGTTTACAATCGCCCCCACTCCTTTTTATTCCAGTGAAAAAAGTTATGATCTAAAGAAATTAGAATACAAACATCTTCAACAGTCAGATAAACAGTAGCAGAGGGACCATGAAAGACTCTAATTTGAAAGTGTTTCAGAATATATTCGATAACTTTCATATTTTAGAAAGGAAACACCGGCTCCGTCTTACGCAATGGAAGTGAGCGAACCTTCTCTCAATATGACACAATGTTTTTCTTCTAATAAGCTGTTGATACAGTGTAAATTCCGATTTATTAATGAAGGTTCAGTTGATCCGTTTCAAGAACCCGATTTGAATCGGTTAAAGCTGTTTAGTAATATAAAATCAAAAGATAATTTGTTCATTTATTTAAACACCAACCAGTTCGAATGACTATAAACATAGATTAATTGCAAATTTTAAAAGACCTATTCCAGACGAGTGAATTATTATTCTACTAGAAAACACTTCTGTTTTTCTTTAGATTTGAAGTAGTTTTATTTGCATGTTAGTAAATCTTTCATTTTCTACTTTGAATATATTGGAATATATCTATTCTATAGGTACAACATTCAATTTTTCTATACATTTTCCTAATAATCAACCAATTCTGATGAAGGAATCAGTAAGAACTTGTAACCTCTTAGCGAAACTATATAGCGACACATTGAGCTTTCAACAAACACTGTAGATTTTCCTGATTTCTCCCATAGGTAAAAATATATGTGAAAATTTAACGTTCAGTTGTTGAGATTACGGTTCAGTTGAGTCGATGGTGATAAAATTATGATTGATATACATTTAATATACTAGAGGAATGTAGAATGAATGATTAACTTTAAAAAGAAGTTAAAATGAATGTAAAATAATTTGCTTTAGGAAACCGCAAACATTTTTATATATTGACGTACATCTGGATTGTTGCAGAAGAATACTAATGAATAATTTGAAAATAAAAACCAGAAAGTCAAGATCATCACCAATGCATCATTATGTTTGTTCATCTTAGAAATGTTTCCTAAGATGGATATTAAATATATTGAAAGAAAGCTTATTTTCGTATGAAATGACAATATGTTTTCAATTCAATCAATATTAAAAGTACAAGTAATATATTTGGATTACAGTAAATGGTTATATACACCAATCTATACGGGTACTAATTCAAGCATAAAAGTGTATCAACAGTACTTAAAACTCATATTAATACACTGTATATCTTCACTAATTGTTAACACTGATCTATACTTTCACATATATACGATCGTACTCATAGCAATTGATATCTTGTGATATATTATTCTTCACCTCCTACACATGTAGACCCAGTACAGCAAAAGCGCGAAGAGATAGTGGTCAGAGACGCTTTTACAAATCTGACCAAATGACCAAAAAAAAATCCATTCTTGATCGTGCTCTGAATTTTCCAGCAAGCCTTTTCAGGTGGATTACCTGTCATTCTATAATGTTTCATAAATGTTCAATAGGGGTCAGGTGCAGCGATTGTGCCATTCAAGGAATAAATATTTTGCAGAGCCTGTTGGTTAACACGAAAATCATTTTGACGGGCATTATTCTACTGAAACCATATACCACCTTTCGGTTAAAGGAATGATAGCAGAATGTGCTTATCAATGTGTCTTCATATTGATGTTCACCTTTCCCTTCTACAAATAATTAGGAGACAACGAATTGTAATTTGTGATACCTGAAACTAATACTGGGCCTGTGGGTCTTGGGTGACTCCTCAGGTCTACGTCACACATATAAAACATTATCACTTTCAATTCCGAATCTTAGTGAACATCACAGAGCGTCATTCAGTGATTCTCTTACAATACTACTAGAGACTTACGTATTCTATGGTGTTGTGTTATAAGTGGAAGTCTGTCTAGAGGTACGTGAATTCGTAGTCCTGCTGCAAGTAACCAACTTCTAATGATCCCTGGGGCAACATTTGCTTCTATCTGTACTGTGGACGCCGTACTAATATTCTTGTCCTATTCTTGTCGGACTCGACTATCGTTTGCATAACGTTGCCATTGAGAACTTTGTGTGTATTGGAATGTTATATTCAATATGTACAGTATTTTTTCGAAATGACCATCCTTCCTTTTGAATGTCCACAATCCTACCTATCTTAAACGGATCTAATTGCACAAAAGAACCACCTGTCCATTACCTTGATATGATTCTGCTTACACTGAACCTTATTGCGCACTTATAGCCAATAAAATTTTTTATCTATATTTCTCAACAAGCAGAGAATGTACACAGATCAAAATCTTCCTTGTGGGTGTGGCAAATTTGTTTTCCATCAGTGTTCATATGTCTACACTGAGGGAAAATTCAACGACACGATTTTAAATGTCATTCATGTCTCTTGTCTGACTCAAAAAGTTAAATGTCGGTAAAGTAATACAAAATGAATTGTCTTTGTTGTTTCTAAAGCTAAAAGCAGTAGATATCTTTTCTTTTTTACAGAGCTGACAGTACACGCGTGCGCGCACACACACACATACAGTCAGAGAAATAAACAGATAAACGCGATGACACACAGATATAGCGAAAGTAAGAGAGAGAGAGGGGAAACAAGAGAAGGTTTCTTACAAAATATAGATATACTGGGATAATATTTTATTATCTATTACTAGACCAGAAGACAGTTTTCTTTTATACAATAGAAGACACAAAAGCCATTCAAGGTAGAGAGCTACTGTATGAGGTTGTTGCATAAACTTAGGAGGTGGAAGTAAAAAGCTCATATGGTGAGGATATGTAGGATAAATAACGTTTGACCCTTGATTTGAAGCGATTCAGATTCTAGCGATCGAATTAGCATCCTTTCGGGAATTGTTCAACAAAGTAACAGTTTTCAGAAAGAAATTGGCCGAATGGTACTTCTTTCTCAACAATGAAATATGATGGAAATGTGAATAGCTCGTTCATGTGTACGCGGCATGGTGTGCCTTAGCTGTAAACGTTTAAGCTGTTGGAACTAAGGAATATAGCTCGTCAGAACATTAGCCGTGGAAATAGAGATAGTGTAGCGAAGTTCGGCAGTGGTTAAAGGGTTGTAAAATGGAAAATAATCAATCACCCACAAGGCTGCATAGACGCTTTTGAACTGTCAGATCTAGAAAGTGAGAATTGGGAAGCTCCTAGACATAGCAACAATAACTCCCTTTTTTTGGTTTGATCTGACTCTTATAAAGAAAAGGCATGACAGAAAGAATGAGGGAATTCCTGGAACGGTATAAGAAACCCACCATTTGCCAGGACCTTAGATGTGGATTGTATATATGAGTTCCACTTGAGGTTAGAGGTGTACTTAGACTTTCAAACAAAGAGCCTTCCTGAGAATACAACCATTCATTATGACAAGTGAACATTTAGGGTCTGCTCAATAATGGTGAAACTTTATTACTTTGGTTTTGGAGGTATTGGATATTACATACCAGTCCTTCCCCCATTGAGTTGCCAGGCCTAGGTCAGAGATCAGCTGTCAGCTACTTGTTATCTAGATTTCTGTAGGCGCACCCATATATTGTTGTATCATCTGCATAGATATTCATCAAAATCAGGCTCTTAGGTAGAACATTAATATAAATCAGAATGAGTATAGGACCGATTGAGTATTAAGTTTTGGTGAACGCCTGGTCTCATAGACTTCAGGTGTCTGGTCGTTAATAACGACCTTCATGGACATTCATAATAGGAAGAATTTGATTATTGTAAAAACTCTTCCAGAAATTCCATAACAAAACCCTATGCCACACCTTGCCAAAGGCCTTTGAGATTTCGACGTCGATCGCTCTTGTGATTACTTAATTATCAGGTGTCTCACAAATTCTGTGCATAATGATAGTTAGGACAAAGGAGAGCGAAATCTATATTGCTCAGAAGGTTGTTTCTGTTAAGTTCCTGTTGATTCAAAGAATTTAGGGATTTCACTAAGTAGGATTATAGAGCGATATTTAGACGGGGATGAGTGCTCACTCTGATTCTTGAAAATTGAACATACAGCTTACGGATTATCATTGATGATTGAATGGTCTGAAGTGCCCAAGGTAGGTAACACTTCAGCTGAACATTTTTTCAGAACAGGAGGTGAGAACGTTGCCTAACGATTTTGCGTGATGACCAGTTATATCATGAACATGATGTGATTAGTTCTTAAGTGATGATGATATATTCCTTCTTTATCAGTTTTGTTTGAAGAAACAAAATACTCCTCATGGTGAATACTGACATGAATGTAAGTTGAGTCATGATCTCAGGGTGTATTATCAACTATTTTGTCGAACATTACAATTCCATCATCCTGAGCACGACAGTTAATATGAAAGACATACTATGAACAAGGGCCACACGAAAGCACATGAATGGGAAATCAAGATCCTTGTTTTTGGAACCCGTTCTTAATATAGCCACTGAGTCCATAGCCAAGATGATTGAGATTGTTCGGCTTTATCAGGGGCGGGTACCCGGGGATTGTGAATTCTCGCACTGGGATAGATTGACTTAGACCAGTTTAAGACGAGAAAAATGTTTAAAATCTAAATTTTAGGGCACGCTTTTCTCAACATAAAATAAAAAGAAATTGGACATATAAATTTATTTTAAAATATATATTAAAACTTTTTATTGCGCACGTGTAAATCTGTCGAGGTTAGATTTAGCTTAATGTGCCATAGTGCCAAAGAACTCGAGAATGAACTATTCTCGTTTTCCATTTACGACAAAATTTAATTCGAAAAATTCCAAATTTCAAATCCTAAAATTGAAACTGAACCATCGACGTTTATTTATTCTGTATCATTTTAACCCCATGTCAAATTCCCTCAGTCTTCATGCACGATTTTCTCTTTAGTTTTCTTCATAGACACGGGATTCCTGTCAGTAAACACAAGAACCTGCAACACTGCTCTTTATTCTTTTTCACAGACGCAGATTTTTCATCAGTATTTACTTACAGGTTGATAGCCAGCATCAATTTGAATGATGGATGACACTATATAGGAATCTTGTGCAAGAATCACGTTTTCTTGTTTTGGGAATCGAAATCTAAGATGAAAAATCTTACGTATCCTAGCAAGAATCACCTTAATAAATGGTTTAGATTGACATCTTGCCTTCTTTCCGAATTCACTCCCCATCGCATTAGTCATTTTCTACGGATGCATAATATTTAATGGCCGTGACCACAAATTACTAGCACTCTCTATTTAGATTAATAGCGAAAATTGTGGGAAATTCTCAGAAAATGATTTCGTTGAAATTCAAACATTATTTTAGCGGTTTGGCCATCGAAAGTATCAAGCAGAAATTTCTGGTGCGTTTTGTGTTTGATAAAAAGGGTTACAGAGAGAAAGAAAAATAATATCAAAATATATCTTACTCGGTTCAGTTTAACATTAAGGTCAGATGAATTGATTGTTGCTGTTCTCTGGAAGTTGAAAAGTTTGAATAGCTCAAACCTTCTGAAAAATCATTTTTAGAATATTTATTTAATCTTATTTCTCTTACCTATTCTGTTATTCTATGGTTGTTATGAGAGTAGAAGTGACTTTGAATGACATTTTCGAACTTGATACAGACGTGGAAAGATGGACTGAAAATATCCAAATCTTCTCTTTACAGTATATTTTTTAGTCTTCGGGAGGGAAAGAGCAGATACTCACTAACGCATTTCCTCTTCATCTCAAACCAAAATTTGGCGTGAGTGATGCCATTTCAATAAAACATGCTATTTCGCCGCATCATTCAACAAAGAGAATAAGTTACTTCGTTCAATTACTTTAGTCTTTTTTATATTTGTGTGTTATTACTATATATGCAGTACCGTCTCAGATTAAGTAACAAAAAATAAAACGATATCTCAAAAAAACATAAGTCTAAATTTTCTAGAATTTTCAGTAAATGTAGGCAAGTGGCATTTCAGTTGTTATTTAAATCTGTATGATATTTGGAAGGATACAGAGAGAAAAAGAGAGGGCTATGATTCATTTAATTCTTTACTCAAATAACAAGTGTCCAAAATTAATGAACAAATCGGGAAATATGTGAGAATAACGCACATAATCCGAATTTCTGATAAGCGAGGTTACGATAAAGATTGTCTATTATCACTACGCCATTTTCTAACATGGCAAATCGACGAAAAGTTGACAAGTCTCTAAAAGCAGATGTTTTCAAAAAGCGAAAGAAAAATCACACGATTGAACAGGTGAAGCATTACAAAAGTGTTGTGAGCCGAATCTTGAAACTGTACGAAAACACTTGGTCGCTTAAGCAGTTCAAACAAGGTGGGTAGACGAAGGAAAACAACGGCCGGAGAAGACAGGATAGTTCAACGTCTAGCACAGAAGGATCGTTTTCGAACTGTGGCAGGTATTTCGCGAGAAATTCCAAATGATATTGTTGTTTCGACAAACTATTCCTAGACGCTTGCAATAAATAGGGTTTTATGCTAGGTGTCCACAGAAGAAGCCACTCATAAGCAAAAAGAACAAGGCAGCAAGACTGCAATTTGCAACAAGCACGTGTTATGGTCAGAAGAAGGGTGGTCCAGCGTCTTTTTCAGTGATGAAAGTAAATTTAATGTATTTGGTTCTAATGGAAAACAGTATGTAAGAAGACGACTTAGCGAACGAATGAGTTCAAAGTGCACCAAGAAGACAGTCAAGTTTGGCGTAGGCAGCGTGATGGTTTTCGGCATCTTTTCAAGACAGCGTACGTCACCACTTGCTCGCTTACATAATAGAGATAATGCAGCTATGTACAAGAATTTGTTAGAAGAACATGTACCGGTATTACAAAATTCTGGATTTGAAAATCCTGTGTTCATGAAGGCGAAGCAGGTTATTGCTTATCTGAACGAGCAAGGAATTTAGTGAAAACCGGTGGACGCCGATGTGCAGCAGTGATTCAAAATAAGGATCTTAGCAGTAAATATTGATAAGATTTTTGTATTTTGTTGTCCAATTATTTTTTTATTAAAAACATTGTTTTGTTCCTTAATATTGGACACTTGATATAAGCACAACTGACTACCTTTTGTCTACATTTAATGAAAAACTTTAGAAAAATTGAGATATCGAGGTTTTAATTTTGTTCCTTAATATTTGACACTACTGTATATTATTACTATATATATAAGGTATATATTATTACTATATATATATATATATATATATATATATATATATATATATATATATATATATATATATATATATATATATATATATATATATATATATATATATATATATTAATAGTAATACTCGGTTGGAAAAAATCTCGGATAGCACAACACGAGATATGTCAAAACAAATCGGTACCCGAGAAAAAATTGGAAAAAAAGAAAGAACTAAAAACATTAATCAACCTAACTAAAACACAAATGGATAAAATCAGCAAAATAATATTGCAAGATATATGTGAAACACTAAAAGCCTTTTTAAACATTAACCAATGGCGCGCTACTCGTGATTGTATAGA